>JZKD02S1713853.1:63522-79295 GCA_000966675.3 Picea glauca
TTTGTTTGTGTTTTCTTCTTGTTGTTGGTTCTTGTGGAGAAACAACAAGGCAACTTCTAATCCTTCTCATGCTTGTATATTCAAGGGGATGATGGGATAGACATGAACTATGGAAATGAAGTAATATTATGTCATGGTTTGGATGAAGGCTTTGGATTGGACAAGATAAGTGATGGTGTTGTCATGAAAGGTAAAGGTGATGGTGTCCCCCCCAAAACGAAGACTTTTTTTGTCTTCAAAAAAATAGCAATGGTAAAGGAGTAGGAAAGAAAAGCAAAGAGGCTTAAACGATTTCCTAGATACAAATCCATAGCATTCAATGAATCAGACAAACAAATAGAAAGAAGAAGCATACCTGTACCTACCTAAGAAGTTCTCTACTTGTGACAACACATTTTTTGTTCTCTTTTATGTGCTTATCCCAATAGTTGGTTCTTGTGTGACAACCACAGGGATTATTGGTACTGGTTCTTATGTAGCAACACCAATATTTCTCAAATGCAGCCATCCTTAGAACTTTGTCATTTATGCTACTTCTGTGACAATGGTGGATTTGTGAAGTACTATTAAGAATAGAGACATGCTGCAAGATTCGTAACACACTATTAAATGTTGGACATGGAGGAATTGTGTTATATAGGATTTGTAGTAGGTCCATAGCAAGACAAATATGATGGATTGGTAGCAATAGGCTTCTTGGAAATTTTTATTCGACAACTATTGAAACTAGAAGGGTATCTTGGCACTGTAAGTAATCCAAGCAACTTTATTGGGTGGGTTAGGAGTGGGTGGAGCAGAAGGTTATGGAGCTCTCGCAGAGGAAGAAGTAGACTGAAGTTATGATGTGGTAATAGTCGGTACATGAATGACATTTCAAGGAAATTATTGACTTTCACGGTCAACCACATAAGCAAAGGAAGCTTCATAAACTTCAGTATGTCATGATATTTTAGCCGGGAAAAAGGAAAAATGAATTGGCATACCATAGTGCTAGTGAAAGAGTATGATGAACATTAGGTATTTGTAGCAGTGGAATTGTTGATGTAGCAATGGAACTTGACTTCAATGACATTGGTCTTCATGTCATCTTCAAAGCAATTCTTCATCTTTCTTGTTTTCTATCCAGTTGAAACTTTTATAAGTCTTGTTGTTGTTGATCAACAACTGGAACACATCGGTAGAAAGCTCTTAGAAACTTGAACTTCGAACACGACTTAGGAAAGGAATAAACATCACATGATGTTTCAACTTCTTGGTTTGGATGTCTAGATGACATGCTCTTATTCATTAAAACCTGGTCTTCAAAATCACTTCTTTTTGAGCCTTCCAGGACCTACAAAAACTAGCACTTATCTGCAATAAAATGTGAGATCATGGAAAAAGACAGGTGATCGAGCTTTCCAATTCCAATAAATATGCAAAAAAATCACAGTTAGTGTATATAAAACAAATCCAGAGAAAGGTAAACAAAGAAAAATTCATTTTCCACCTTTCGAGGAGTGGTGTCCAGCCTAGACTACCCGATGGTATTTTGTTGATAAATTCTTCATTTGATGTCTGATTGGAGTGATTCCAAAGGCCTATTAAAGTGAATTAAAAATGTATCTCCACTATAAATAGATTTTGAAATGTATTTGAAATAATATGCCAAACATGCTGAGAAATAGGCTGCATAGTATTGTTGTTTTCAATTTCCATCCTTGGCCAACTGTCACGGTTTTTGGTATAATATTTTTGTCTAATGATGGATTGACTTGATCACACTTGGAGATGAAAGTATATTTATCTAGGTATCTCCAGTAGAGAAAGGTTTTGCAAAAGTGAATAATTTATGGGTCAAGTATACCAAATAACAACCTAGGAAATAGAGTTGTATCACTACAGATTTAGGATAGGGAGTTAGTAATTAGGGCATAACTTTCTCATACGATATGAAAATGAGATGATTCAAGTTCGGTTCTCAACTATATTCATAAGAGAATGAACCCTAGAAACAATTTTTAAATATCTATCCATTTAGTCTACCAAAGATTGATTGTCCGAACTCTATTCTCGGTGAGATTAGTGATCCCAAGTGCCACAAGAGTTTAATCAACAAGCCATTTCTTCCAAGTGATGATCTAGGTTGATGTGAATTTTTGTAGGTGTATAATTTTTAATGTAAGGCATACATATTCCAAAAATCACAAATACCTATCTCCTAAGTTGTGTGACATGACCCTCGCAAGATCCTATGGCTAATGCAAAAATACCTAAATCAAGAATAAAATCAAATATGTAATTCAAAACATGGTATAATGATAATGGGATCCTAACATAACCATCATGGGAACAAAAGGTGTCCCATTATCTATGAGGTTACTATAATGAGAGCCTAACATAACCACCATGGAAACCATGGAGTGTGTCATTATTCGTGAAACAACTTCCACATTTTGTTCATGGAATTGTGATTCGTGTATAATGACAGCTTGAATAGTTGATCGAGGAATACAACCATCATAAAAACACTGAGTAGTGTGCATTTGTAATTATTCCTAGGATCAAAGGGACTAGGTGTGGGGTTGAGGTAATCGATGATGAAGAATCAAGGGTTGGAGATGAGTCTAAGATGAAAAAGGATCATGGTTTAGTGAGAAGAAAGGGAGGGGAAGGGAAATGCTACTGCATAAAGAATAAAATAGAAGGGAAAATCATGAATAAGAGAAGAGGGTAAGAAAAGGTAGGAAAATTGAGTGGAGTAAAGAGTGATAAAGAAGAAAAGAAGAAGTAAAGGAAACATGTAGTAGGAAGGCATGAATATGGGTGGACTAAGCTGAAAATATATTGAAACTAAGAATTCAATCAACCCAAGGTGCTATATATTACTGATGGAAATAATCAAGATTCACCACATACTCATTAATCAATATAGACACAAATTTGAAGGCTTTTGTGTCCCCTTGGCTCCTTCTCCAATGAAAGCCTCATTCACCAATGCTTCCTTCCTCTAACCAACTTCCTGCAGAAGGGATTAGTACCGTGGGTGGCTCTGACTGTACCACAAAAAAGATTCTAATCTTAACTCATGCAACTATATGAATGTAGAACACTTCATATGAGACCTTACTAAGAGGGTAGTCGACAAATTATCTTTACTCATCCCCTTACCATGTGTTATATAAAACCAATACAAGAAGTACTATTGCACCCTTGACACCTCCCCGACAATGGCACCAAATATGACAGTGTTTCTATATATCTTCTTTTTAACTAGGAACACTGATGGATTTTTATCTTATCAACTAGGGTTTCCAATATTCTTGTGATATGTCACGCATTGTATGTGCAGGATACAAATTCTTAGCTTACACTAGTCTCCTAATATGCTTCTACAGGAAGGAAATTGCATTTCTATCTAGGAAATGAAATGACATTGCAGAAAAATAAACACACTGCACTTTTGAAAATTAAACACACTTAATTTAGCATGAATGATTATGATAGTTCAAGCAATTATTGGCGCTGTGAGGTAATGCATAATTGTTACCATGCTCTGTTTGATCATTTCTATGATCATCTATCATCATGCATAGATCTACACTTCTCATCTATCACAAATTAACAAATAAATGTAGAAAAGAACATATAAAAGAGTTTAAGCTACAAGAAATAAAAAGAACATGTAACTTACAGAGATAATTTATAGATCCACAACTTGTAAATAATGGAACAGAAGCAAAGTAAAACTAGATGATAAAATAAATAAAATTTATGTACATCAAAAATAACTATCTACAAATCCACAACTCATGTTCTCTAGAGTGGCCCCCTGTGGAGAGAAAAGAGTTAGGATGTATTACAACAACACTAGCAAATGATTTTCACATTCAAGAGATGACCAACAAATATTACGAAGGTTGGACGTTGTGTTCTTTATTCAAGAAAACCCCAATCTTCTACATTGTATCTCTTAACTCTTATAGTGTGCCTTTTTATAGTATATATAAGAATGAGATCCATGCTATTCTCGAAATAAAGAAAACAACCTCAACAGATAATGAAATAAAATAATGAAGATCCCTTGCTTCTCCATCACATGGGTAAGAGAAATAGCTTGAATTGGTTTCCATAACTTTCATTTACATTTCTGGGAGCTAAATATGGCTATAGATGCTCATACCACAAGCTAAAATTGCGCCCAGGTGATGCTTGTTGTTTATGGATGCCAAAAGATAGCACGTTGGAGGTTAAAACACTGCGTAGATGCTCCAGACATCACCCAGGATCTTCGTGAAATGGGTGAGACTGTTATTGCCCAAAATCGATCCACACATTAATTATTTGGCTGATACTCCTTCATTCACCATATGAGTTATTGTAACACTTCCCCTCGACCATCAACGAGTTGGTAACTAGGAAAATTTATTTGTTCTTCAAATGGATGCTTGAATATCTTCTAATTGTTGCTCACTTGATTATTTGGTGTTTAAATTCGTGCCATCTCTTATTAGATCGCCCCCCTCCAGAAATCCATGGTTTTAAGAACACAATTGGTTGTTATATTCACAATGTGGTGTTCCAGCTATGTTTCCTTCTCAACCAAGATACTTGCAGGAAAACAAACATCATATGATGATGTCGTGGATGATGTCGTGGATCCATGGAAAACAGTGGTTGAGCATGTGGCACCTTGCAAACAAATATAAACGTAAATATGTTCTTCTTTCTAATGTTTAATAAGCAATTCAAACAAAATACGACATAAATACAATGGAAAACACTTTGAACCTAGATCTCGCACATGAACATAGAAATGAGATAATGTTGGGTTATGGATAAACGGAAATGGATTAAAAATTACGAAAAGAAGATGTCAAAAGATGGTAATTTTATGACTCGTCAATATTCTAGTTCCATTGGTGTCGGCCCATCATGGACTCCACACCAGATTGTAGTGTTGTCGAGACTGAGCTCAATGTGGGCATTTGGTAGCAATGACTGTCAAACTTTCTGGTTGGCCCTCCATCTATGCGATGCATTCTTCAAGTTAGTCACCCATCTTCTAAACATTTTATCGACAGGTAGGGAGTCAGACGATCTAAGTACTTCTGGGAAAAGACCCTATAGTTTTCCATGGTTAGGCCATGCATTGCTGGAAAGGTTGGCTCCCCGACTCGAATGAAATGACCCATGGTGATACAGATGAGAAGGGAAGGTAATTTGATGGCTCTCCCATTCTCTTGGAATTCTTTGTAATTACTCTTGATGGTTGTGGCGAGATTTTTTTCCTAGTTGAACTTTGCACCGGAATGGAGAATTTGACCAATGGGCTCAAACATTGTGACCTTGACATCAGATGCCCAACTTGTAGCCATGAAGCACAAAGAGACAATAATGCAAGTCCATTATGCTCTTAACTTTGTTACCATGTTGATTAGTAACACCTTGTAATTATTTGTCGATGTTCCCCCTGTGAGGAGTTGCATCCAATCATTTGAATTTAGGATTTTGGGTGCTATGATGCCTCCCTGTGGTAACCCTGTAATTAGGTGTACCATTCCTCTAGTGATTCCCACTAAATAGTATAACGACAAATGTCCCTTGTGGTATCGATTGACCAGAAATTTTGTCACTTCCTCTTTCTAGCCCCCAAACTCTACCACTTGTGGGGCCCCTAAGAAATGTTGGATGCCAGCTTTCTCCAAGAACTTTGTTTCCTCTTTCCAAAGTCTGGCCTCCATACCCCATGAAGTGAAGTTTGTCCAATGTTTTTCTGAGTTGATCTCTTCCATTTTCACACCACAGATGTTCTACCTGTGGACTTCCAACTTTATTGCGGTGGATCTATCAAATTTAACCATTGTTTGAGGCTCGACCAATGAGTCCGGGACCTGACCTCTCATTCTTGGCATGTTTGCAGTTTTCTATTGGTCAGACTAAAAATATAGATTTCGTGTTTTGGCGGTCGAATGCTTTTCTATGAAATCAATGCTCTAATGCTCGAAAGTGAATAGTAGAGAAGCAAAGTCATGCATGTCCTCTCTATTTATAGGTGGGAGGTGAAGTGGAGAATTTAATTTGGCCAACAGTGTCATTGATTCGCACACATAGATAGTTATGATGGATGTAAGTGTTTGTTCGTGTGAGGGGAGGGTTGCGTCGATGGAAAAGTGGTGATTAAGCCCATGCCATCAGACATTAATTGCGCCAATGTACTCCCGATGGTCAGTAATTTCGACTAAGTCGATTCTCTTTTCTTGGGGAGTTCGCCTAAATTGGTGGGCTTTTGTTGTTTGATTTGTTTGAATAATCTTGTCAATCAAAGAACTATGGTCAAATCATCTGACCAAGTCACTTCTCATTTCTTTGTCGACTTGGTTGATGTTCGACTTTCTGAAGCCATATTCATTTTGTCAATTTGTTTGAAGATAGTCACACTCATTTGATTTCTAGTTTCCACACTTTTTTATTTATAATTTTCTCACTCACTTGATTAATGATGTTCACGCTCGCTTGATAGGGCGATTTCACATTCGACGGACTTGGATACTTCTCTTTCACTTGATTGACTAGATCGTTTGTTTAAAAGATGGTGCAAATCATGTCTTGGTGTTGAACTTCCTCTAGATTTTTACTTTTCTTCTCTCGGTATCCTTTGTGTTGACAAAGAACTTTTTTCTCTCCTCATGTTAAGTGTATTTGGTTTCGAATAATATTTTTTGATGGTTTGTGTCGATCATATTTCTTTTCAAATAACTTGCTTCCTTTTGATAGTTTTGTACCTAATTTCCATAACCCACTGTTTTATTGTTTATGTTAATCTATTTTTCTTTTATTTAATCTTTATGTTTCCTTTCTTTTATTTCTTGTCTTATTTTTTCTTTTCTTTTCTTTTTTCTTTTTCTTTATTTTTTACTTGATCTGGGTCGCCCTGAAGGGTTTTTTACCTAGTTTTATCATGTTGGTTTCCCCAAATAGGTTCTCACCAGTAGATATTTAGCCTGCTATGTGTTCTACTTTTTAGTCGAGCCCCATTCACTAGTTTTTGGAAGGGATTCCCTTGCAATGTCCTTAATTGAATTTCTCCTGACGGTCAAATGTCCTAGACCATGTAAGGACCCAACCAAGTAGTTTCTAATTTCCATGGTTTTCCCTTTATCCAACTGTCATCTAATAATACCAAATCTCCTGTGTCGATGTATTTTTTCTTGATGTGTCGGTCATGCTGGGATTTTTGTTGATTATTTTGAGCTTCTTGAAGTTGTTGTGCTAGCATCATTTTTTCCTCCAATTGGTTAAGATGGTAGAAGAACCATCTCGCATTTAAGATATGGTCAAATTCTAGGATGGATGTTATCCTTCCTACATTAGCATAGAATTGTAATGGGATTACAGTGTCCCGACCATAAAAAAAATTTAAATGGCATTGGGCTAGTCAATATGTTGTATGCAGTCTTGTATGCCCATTGTATTGTTGGGACCTTATCATCCCAATCATCCATGTCAAGTCGACATATTTTTGTTAAGCCTTTGTGAAATGTTTTATTAAATGACTTGACTGCATCGTTATCTTGTGGAATATAGGAGGTCATCTTCCTGTGGTTGATCATGAACTTTTTAAGTAAGAATTCAATTTTCATTGATAAAATGTGTTCCCTAATCGTTGATTAACATTAAAGGACATCAAAAACGAGTTATTATATTTTCATATATGAACTTCATTGTTTTCTCTTTTCTATGGTTTTCGACTAGTTCTTCTTCCTCCAACTTGGTTATATATTTGACTATTGTGATAATATACTTCGCCCTTGTTATTTTGTCTTTTTTCGGGAATGGTACTACAAAGTCGATGGCCCATATTTCAAACATTAAATAAGGATTTACTGAATATAATGAAATTTCATTTTTCCACAGAGGTCATCCCATCGTCTGGAATTTATCACACCTCTTAACCTATTATCGACAATATTTATGTAGAGTCGACCACCAAAGACCTTCCTGAATGATCCTCCTATATGTTGTATCGGCTTGAAAATGACCTCCCGCAAGGCCACCATGCGCTTCATTGACTATTATATCTTCTCGCTCATGTTCCAAGGCGCAATTTCTCATAATATCATCAGTTCCTAGCTTATAGATGTGTCCATTCATGAGTGTGAATGATGCTTCTTTTCAACTTATTTAGGGGCATCTTCGACTCGAAATAGATGTGCATAAGGTAATTCATCTTCTATCCAAGTTAGATCTTCTCTTGTTTCAAGTCGGGATAGATTTTCTGGGCCGATATTCTTTTTTCTTAGTTGGACTACTACTTTGATGTCAAACTCCTGAAATAGTAGTATCCATCAACATATCTTTCCTTGGTGGACCAACTTGCTTACTAAATATTTAAGTGCTTGGTGATTGGTGAAGAATGTAAATTGTTTTGCCAATAAGTAATGCCATAATTTTTGTAGGGAGAAGATCATGGCTAACACTTCCCTTTCTGTCATCAAATAATTGTGTTCTTATTTATTTAGTTTCTAACTGGCATATGAATTAGGGTGATCAATCATGTCATCGTAATGTTATGCTAGGACTGATCCTACAACAACATTATATGCATCGATGTGGACATGGAATTTTTGAGACCAATCTGAAAATCTTAGTATTGGTGCTTCTACTATTTTTCTCTTTAGTAGCTCAAAGGATTCATTACATTACTGGCTCCATTGAAAATCGACTTCTTTTTTTAGTAGCTTGTCGATTGGAAAGGTTATATTATAGTAATGTCCAATGAATTTTTTGTAATATCCAATATGCCCAAGGAATATTTTTATTTGTTTTTGGTTGACTGGTGGCTTCAAGTCGGGGATAACTTTGATTGTTTCCATGTTGACCTTGATGCCATATTTTCATACAATGGGTCCCAGTAAGATACCTATTGGTGTGGAAAAGATTATTTTTTTATATTTAAGGAAATATGAATCTGTTGACATATTTCCAACATCATTCGAAGCCATTGGATCTGATCTTTCAATAGGCTGTAAGTTGTCCAATCGTCAGAGTAAAAATCCATTGTTTTATAGATGTACTCTTGAAATGCTTTAACCATTATTCAAAAAAATATTGTTGGAGCATTTTTTAGTCCAAACAACATCACTCTATAGGTGAATGATCCAAACTCAGAGACAAATGTTGTTTTCCCCTGATCCTCCTTTGCAATTGGTACTTGGTTGTAGCTCAAGAAGTCATCTATGAAAGAGTAGCATTCATTCCCAACGACTTCATTAATGATTTCATTTGCAAATGGCGTTGGGAATGGATCAATTACTATTAACTTATTTAATCCCCTAAAGTCGACACATATTCTTATTATTTTTGGTTTTGATTTTTAGGTTGTACAACCTTCAGACTTTCACATTTTTCCTTGTCGATAGGGTGAATGATGTCTCTAGCTAACATTGCTTCTATCTCTTTTTGAACTATGGGTTTATATTTGTGTGCTAACTTATATGGTCGCTTCTTGATGGGATTGGCCCTAGGGATGAGGTCAATTTTCATCTCCCCCATCTCTTGCACCAATCCTTTCAAATATTTGTAATGACGAGTGAAAATGTCCTTGTATTCTCACAATAGGTTGACTATTTATGTAGTTTGTTTATCTAACTAGTAGTCGCCTTTTATCGCCATTTTTGGTTGACCATCTATTAAAATTTCAAATTCCCTAGTTTTAATCTTCATGTTCATCCATTATGGTGCTTTGGATTCATCTAATTTTCAATATCCTTCTACAACCTTATTATAACTGGGGGGGACATTAGGTTTTTCTACATCTTCCTTGTCTTCCTTGGATACTAAATAAACTCTCTTTACATAATTATTTTCCAGGATGATTTTTTTTTCCATTGAAAACTTTGTCCTGGAAAAGGTATGTTTTCCATTTCTATTCGTCAAGCACTTATACTATATTGATTTTGTGTCAACACAAAATTGCAAGTCGATGTCGATCCTATGTCGACTTTGGCCTTGCCTCTCTTTCGCATTTTATCAGAATCATTTTGTTGGAATCTAATAAAATTTTATTTTATTTCATTCCAATTGTATGTATGATTGCATGCTTCTTCAATTTTGTATCACTTATGTAGTATGTCATCTAGTGTGTTAGGGAACATATGTGGTCATACTCTTTCATCCCTATATCCTACTCTTCTCCATTCATTCTCACATTGGTGGATGTGAATGACTGGGTCAAACCCAGGTTTGAAATTCGGGATGTCGAATTACGTTGATAGCTTATTTCCGTCGGATCGTTCGAAAAAGTATAATTTAGCAGTCTTCCATGTTTGTAGGAGGGGAGCATGGGTTTCCCACCATCAGGTTGCCTGAACAGTGAAGGATTCCACTAACCTTTGTACCCTCCCCTATTCTCCAATTGAATTAGACACTTCATTGACATAAACCATCGAGGAATTTCTTTCACTGAACCACAGGGGAGGTTTCCTTTTTGTATTAGTTAGAATGAGAGTTGGTGTTTGTTTTATATTTTTCTTTAGCACAATAGGGACTACTTGTATTGAAAAACACGTTCTCCTTTTCTTTATTGGAATCGCCTCTATCTACCAACATGCTTTTTCTTGGGCTTCATAATTTTCTATTTTCCAATTGTAAAGTTCCATATCTAAGTTATGTACTATAGAAAATGGCATTCCAACTAATATTTATCCTTCATCATTTGGCTCAACGTTGACTTTTTGTTCGTTCATTATTTGGTAGAGTTGGTGAGCCTTCTGAGATTCATCCTGTGTTTCTACCCAAGGTTTTATTTATTTTGGGTCCAAGGGTATGATGATATTCCTGCCACTACCTTTCAATTTAATCTTGTTTCTTTCAAGTGAGATAGTCACCTTCATATTCTAACCCCATGGTCTTTCAACTAATGCAAGATATGCGAAAAGGCCTTCAACCAAATTAATTACTTCAAAATCAACTCTTGTTGCAATCCCAGTTATGTAAGTTATGACATTTTTTAGTGTACCAATTGGTTCGATGAACCTTTGATATGATAGCTTTAAGAAGTTCATTATTGGAACTAGTGGGGGATTTCCAAGACGATTCCATGTTTATCTAGGGAGGATTTTTACTTGTGAGTCGAAGTCAACTACGACTTGCTTGATCATGTGTCCATTGATTTCAAGGTAGACTTGTAGGTCAAATTCATTTGTATGCTTCTCTTGTGACAATTGTCAAATATTTTTGAATGGTCTTTGATCCTCTTTGTATTCTCTCAATACATTCAATAGGTTGATCAACCGACCCACCAACTAATTTTCTTTTAGTAATTGAAGGAATTATTCTAGAGTAGTGTTTGAAGTGCTTGGTTTTCCTCCCCTCTTTCCATTCGATTTATCTTGGTTGATATTTTTAAAAAACTTAATTATTTCTCACATTGATTTTTCTTGTTGTTCAGGGTCAAGATATGTGTTTTGATATCCCCTTTGTCGAGCTAGCAGATCTGGATAAATTTCTTCACCCATTCCTGATCTTGTTACAATGTGGATATTTTTGGAATTTAGTACATATTGTTTGGGCACTATATGCAAGAGGTTCACATATGAGGTCCTCTTTCCAAAAACTGAAGCATTAGTAACAACCTCAACCATGTCCTCGGCCTGTTTTTCCTCATCCTCCTCTGTATCTGCCTCTTCCTTGATAACCCCCACAACCTCGAACTTTGTATCCATTTCCATTTCCTTAGTAAATCCTCTGGTTGGTCGTCTATGTGTGGTATACCAAATGAATAGTCACTTTGTTTTTCCCATTTAACCAACATTCTTGTGTAGAGTAATTATTTTCTTCACAGATATGACACTATTTTGGTCAGACATTTATTAAATTACGGGGATAGTCCCTCATTGTGTGATTTGTCATGTTTTCATAGATATCGAAGAATGTTTCGATTTGGATCTATTAGACTGTTGGATCTCGTGCATCATTGAATTTATAGTAGTCTTTTTTATGTCCTTCACTCGATAAAATAGTGCACCAAAGTTCGTTCCAAGAAATGGACATGTTTTTTATAAACTATTGCAATTCTGCAATATTTTCCTCTAATATTTTCTCGATTGATGATGAAGTTGACAATACTTCATCATCCATCTCTATGCATTGCTATTTTTTTAATATGTCCTTGCATGAGTGTAATACCCCTGTTTCCCCCAGCTTCATAATATAATTATATTTGGATAAAATACTGTGGACTAACCCGTCATGAGAATTTTGGAAAAGACAATGAACCTCGTTATCAAAGGTATTGTATATATATTATGTTATTAAATAAAAATGAAAATTAGTGGCATAATTTTTGAAAGGAGGTGTCTAGTATGGATAATGATGCATGAGAGGGGATCATAAGGGAAACCAATGATGGTTGATATGACCCTGCCAAACCAGTATGTTGTTGGATATAAATGACTCAAAACCGGAACAATCATCCAAGCTGGTTGTTGGGAAGTCTTCTTCAAGAGTAAATGAGGAGATGGTCGGAAGAGTACCCATCTGGAAAACTTCTTGATTTGACCCACACAATCTTGATAGTAAAGGCAAGAAAATTCAGGAAAATTGTGGGTAGAGGAGGGAGGATAAGCACGAGTAGGTTAGAAGAGGATTCAAGAGAAAGCATAGTGTGAGAAGAGCATGTGAGGCTCTCTAGTTAGGAGGAGAACTAAGAAATATATGTTGTTTTGGGTACAAGAGCGCTTGGACAATGTTTTCTAATCAAGTTGATAAACAAAGATGCATTGATTGAGTGAGAAATCACAACAAGCTCTGTTGCTTGGTGAATAGAAAACTAAACTGCCAGGGTCCTATGGGAAAAGGAGAGTAACCTTTGTCCCATGTTGTAGCTGAGCATAAAGGAAAACTTCATCTTTCTCATGGAATCGTGATTTAGATAGGGGTGGCCAGTTGAGGAATAATTAGAGAGAAAATTGTGCCTATGGTTGGGTGGAAAAGAGCACCCCTTTCAACAGTTTCCCACTAATTTCAAACTTTATATAAGTGTGACTCTAAGCTTCATATAGTCTTGACTATTTTATTGTAATATGTATCTTATTGAGTTAGATAATGAGAAAATGTATTATATTGTTTGAATGGTAGAAATNTAGTTAGAATGAGAGTTGGTGTTTGTTTTATATTTTTCTTTAGCACAATAGGGACTACTTGTATTGAAAAACACGTTCTCCTTTTCTTTATTGGAATCGCCTCTATCTACCAACACGCTTTTTCTTGGGCTTCATAATTTTCTATTTTCCAATTGTAAAGTTCCATATCTAAGTTATGTACTATAGAAAATGGAATTCCAACTAATATTTATCCTTCATCATTTGGCTCGACGTTGACTTTTTGTTCGTTCATTATTTGGTAGAGTTGGCGAGCCTCCTGAGATTCATCCTGTGTTTCTACCCAAGGTTTTATTTATTTTGGGTCCAAGGGTATGATGATATTCCTGCCACTACCTTTCAATTTAATCTTGTTTCTTTCAAGTGAGATAGTCGCCTTCATATTCTGACCCCATGGTCTTTCAACTAATGCAAGATATGTGAGAATGCCTTCAACCAAATTAATTACTTCAAAATCAACTCTTGTTGCAATACCAGTTATGTAAGTTATGACATTTTTTAGTGTACCAATTGGTTCGATGAACCTTTGATATGATAGCTTTAAGAAGTTCATTATTGGAACTAGTGGGGGCTTTCCAAGACGATTCCATGTTTATCTAGGGAGGATTTTTACTTGCGAGTCGAAGTCAACTATGACTTGCTTGATCATGTGTCCATTGATTTCAAGGTAGACTTGTAGGTCAAATTCATTTGTATGCTTCTCTTGTGAGAATTGTCAAATATTTTTGAATGGTCTTTGATCCTCTTTGTATTCTCTCAATACATTCAATAGGTTGATCAACCGACCCACCAACTAATTTTCTTTTAGTAATTGAAGGAATTATTCTAGAGTAGTGTTTGAAGTGCTTGGTTTTCCTCCCCTCTTTCCATTCGATTTATCTTGGTTGATATTTTTAAAAAACTTAATTATTTCTCACATTGATTTTTCTTGTTGTTCAGGGTCAAGATATGTGTTTTGATATCCCCTTTGTCGAGCTAGCAGATCTGGATAAATTTCTTCACCCATTCCTGATCTTGTTACAATGTGGATATTTTTGGAATTTAGTACATATTGTTTGGGCACTATATGCAAGAGGTTCACATATGAGGTCCTCTTTCCAAAAACTGAAGCATTAGTAACAACCTCAACCATGTCCTCGGCCTGTTTTTCCTCATCCTCCTCTGTATCTGCCTCTTCCTTGATAACCCCCACAACCTCGAACTTTGTATCCATTTCCATTTCCTTAGTAAATCCTCTGGTTGGTCGTCTATGTGTGGTATACCAAATGAATAGTCACTTTGTTTTTCCCATTTAACCAACATTCTTGTGTAGAGTAATTATTTTCTTCACAGATATGACACTATTTTGGTCAGACATTTATTAAATTACGGGGATAGTCCCTCATTGTGTGATTTGTCATGTTTTCATAGATATCGAAGAATGTTTCGATTTGGATCTATTAGACTGTTGGATCTCGTGCATCATTGAATTTATAGTAGTCTTTTTTATGTCCTTCACTCGATAAAATAGTGCACCAAAGTTCGTTCCAAGAAATGGACATGTTTTTTATAAACTATTGCAATTCTGCAATATTTTCCTCTAATATTTTCTCGATTGATGATGAAGTTGACAATACTTCATCATCCATCTCTATGCATTGCTATTTTTTTAATATGTCCTTGCATGAGTGTAATACCCCTGTTTCCCCCAGCTTCATAATATAATTATATTTGGATAAAATACTGTGGACTAACCCGTCATGAGAATTTTGGAAAAGACAATGAACCTCGTTATCAAAGGTATTGTATATATATTATGTTATTAAATAAAAATGAAAATTAGTGGCATAATTTTTGAAAGGAGGTGTCTAGTATGGATAATGATGCATGAGAGGGGATCATAAGGGAAACCAATGATGGTTGATATGACCCTGCCAAACCAGTATGTTGTTGGATATAAATGACTCAAAACCGGAACAATCATCCAAGCTGGTTGTTGGGAAGTCTTCTTCAAGAGTAAATGAGGAGATGGTCGGAAGAGTACCCATCTGGAAAACTTCTTGATTTGACCCACACAATCTTGATAGTAAAGGCAAGAAAATTCAGGAAAATTGTGGGTAGAGGAGGGAGGATAAGCACGAGTAGGTTAGAAGAGGATTCAAGAGAAAGCATAGTGTGAGAAGAGCATGTGAGGCTCTCTAGTTAGGAGGAGAACTAAGAAATATATGTTGTTTTGGGTACAAGAGCGCTTGGACAATGTTTTCTAATCAAGTTGATAAACAAAGATGCATTGATTGAGTGAGAAATCACAACAAGCTCTGTTGCTTGGTGAATAGAAAACTAAACTGCCAGGGTCCTATGGGAAAAGGAGAGTAACCTTTGTCCCATGTTGTAGCTGAGCATAAAGGAAAACTTCATCTTTCTCATGGAATCGTGATTTAGATAGGGGTGGCCAGTTGAGGAATAATTAGAGAGAAAATTGTGCCTATGGTTGGGTGGAAAAGAGCACCCCTTTCAACAGTTTCCCACTAATTTCAAACTTTATATAAGTGTGACTCTAAGCTTCATATAGTCTTGACTATTTTATTGTAATATGTATCTTATTGAGTTAGATAATGAGAAAATGTATTATATTGTTTGAATGGTAGAAAT
>JZKD02S1713853.1:79305-98044 GCA_000966675.3 Picea glauca
TTCTGGGAGGCATCGGGATTTCACTCATCAGAGATTTTAGGAGTGTAGAACCGTTGCACAATGAAATCGCGATACGCGATTTCCCGATCGAATCTGGACCGTCCATTATGCGTGATGCATGTCAAGAGATCCGGAGGGGAATCGGGATATTTGCCATCGGGAAATCGGCATTCCCGTGGACAAGTGCTCGAGGAAATCCAAGTGAAAACCCCGACAAGATCTGAGCCGTCCAAACAGTAAGGACACGTGGCAAGAGATCCCGAAGAGTCGGGAATCGGGGAATCGGAGATCCTGAGAGCAAGAGAACCAGGACTTTGAAAGTCTCGAAATCCCGAGAGCAAATCTAAGTCGTCCGGTTGGAGAGGGACACGTGTCACGAGATCGTTCGTCTCGGAGATCCGAGGTACCAGGCATCGGGGCCACTCAAGTCTCGAAACAGCGATAAGATCTGGACCGTCCATCGGAGGGACAGGTGTTAGAGATCAAGCGCCATCGGCGTTTGATACATCAGGAAATCGGAGTTTTCGATGGTAAGGGAATTGTGCAACAGGAAATCGCGATCCGCGATTTTCCAACGAAATCAACACCGTCCATCGGCGAGGACGCGTGGCGAGAGATCCCAGAAGGTCGGAGTTCGGCATATCGGGAATCGGCGTATCGGGGATTTCAAGGATATGAAACCCTTACATTACGAAACCGCGATATGCGAATCCCCGACACCATTATAAGCCCTTGATCCAGGGGACACGTGTCGAGCATCCAGAGAGAATCGGGGATCGAGATATCGCAAGTCCCGGGTATAGGTGTGTTGTGTCATCATAAACGCCAAAATCCTGATGGGAGGTTATACGGCGGTGGCCTTATGGTAAGTGGTTACATGGACTAGTGTATAGCATAGAGGGCTAATGCGTTAGGGGCATATCAGGGATCGGAGAATCGCGAGTTCTGAGGACTCGTGAATTACGACAATGGAAATCCCGAACCTCCGATAGAAGTAGCCCCGTATAGAAGGTAAGACCACGGTCGTAAAGGCAGTAAACCACAGGCTTGGCCTGGGGAGTTAATGTGTAAGGAGCGCATCGGGATTCGGAGGNTCATCGGAGATTTTAGGAGTGTAGAACCGTTGCACAATGAAATCGCGATACGCGATTTCCCGATCGAATCTGGACCGTCCATTATGTGTGACGCGTGTCAGGAGATCCGGAGGGGAATCAGGATATTTGCCATCGGGAAATCGGCATTCCCGTGGACAAGTTCTCTGGAAATCCAAGTGAAAACCCCGACAAGATCTGAGCCGTCCAAACAGTAAGGACACATGGCAAGAGATCCCGAAGAGTCGGGAATCGGGGAATCAGAGATCCTAAGAGCAAGAGAACCAGGACCTCGAAAGTCTCAAAATCCTGAGAGCAAATCTAAGCCGTCCGATTGGAGAGGGACACGTGTCACGAGATCGTCCGTCTCGGAGATCCGGGGTACCTGGCATCGGGGCCACTCAGGTCTCGAAACAGCGATAAGATCTGGACCGTCCATCGGAGGGACAGGTGTTAGAGATCAAGCGCCATCGGCGTTTGATACATCGGGAAATCAGAGTTTTCGATGGTAAGGAAATTGTGCAACAGGAAATCGCGATCCGCGATTTCCCGATGGAATCAGCACTGTCCATCGGCGAGGACGCGTGGCGAGAGATCTCAGAAGGTCGGAGTTCGGCATATCGGGAATCGACGTATCGGGGATTTCAAGGACATGAAACCCTTACATTACGAAACCGTGATATGCGAATCCCCGACACCATTATAAGCCCTTGATCCAAGGGACACGTGTCGAGCATCCAGAGAGAATCGGGGATTGGGATATCGCAAGTCCCGGGTATAGGTGTGTTATGTCATCATAAACGCCGAAATCCCAATGGGAGGTTATACGGTGGTGGCCTTATGGTAAGTGGTCACATGGACTAGTGTATAGCATAGAGGGCTAATGCGTTAGGGGCGTATCGGGGATCGGAGAATCGCGAGTTCTGAGGACTCGTGAATTACGACAACGGAAATCCCGAACCTCCGATAGAAGTAGCCCGGTATAGAAGGTAAGACCATGGTCGTAAAGGCAGTAAACCACAGGCTTGGCCTGGGGAGTTAATGTGTAAGGAGCGCATCAGGATTCGGAGGATCGCGAGGCGTGGGGTGAATGAGTTTTGACATTTGAAACCCCGAATCCCGATATTGAACCAGGAATTGGCACTTCGTTAATGAAGGTTTCTGGAGATTTCTCAATTTTGGGAGATTAACCCCAAAATTTTTAAATTATGATAGTGGGTGTGTTACACCTCCCGTGTCCATGCCATCGCTAGAGGATGATAATCGAGGTCATGTCAGTGCCATGTAGGATGGTACGAATGAGGTGGAGCCACATGGCCTTTGACCAACGATACCCCGAGAATTTCAGGGGGGAATAACGTTCGACTCAGAACTTGGTTTTGGACGATTTTATAGTGGTTGTAAATATCTCAAAGAGAAGAAGGCAATTGTGCCCGTATTCAAGGAACTCAAAGAAGATGTAGGAAGGCAAGAAATTTATACCCATCCCTAAAAAGGGTACTTAAGGGGTTGGGTGTGTGACAATAACTAAATGTCATACATCTTTAGTGGAGTTCATAATTTTTGTAGAACTCCTGCCACAAACAATTGTATGAGTAATATTTCTTCTATTGCATAAGGAATTTGACTCAATAGGTCTTTGAATATTTTATCGTATTCTGAGACAGTTTCTCCCAGACTTTGTTTGATTTCCTTTAGTTTTTTCCCAGTTAGGTGACTTACATATTGCGTCTTAAAGAATGTGAGAAATATTTTCTTTATCTCTACCTTTGATCTTTGTTGGTTATCTGTGAAATTCATGAACCAGGTGAGGGCCCTGGCTCATATCGTGACACCAAATTGTGCCATCTACTTATCTTTGTCAGTAATTTCGCCTGCATCCCAAAATCTCTCACCAAAAAAAAAATTTCATTTGGGATATTCATTACCTTCATATATGGGAATATGGTTGAGGCCCATTATGGATTTATTAGGGGTTTTAGGAACTGGGACTATTGAAAGATTTTGATTTTGTTTATTTTCTGTAGAAGTTGACTAGGAAGTCGATATGATCTTACTTTGGGAGGTTGAAATCTAGGTGTTCAACTCTACTAACACAATATTTCATTGGTCTTTAGTCAGACTATACTCTATTGCTAATTGCATGTGTTATCTCATTGGGATGATTCCATTTGTTTGACAACCTTTGTGTATATATTCTACAAATCATCCTGTCGAAGGTTAAGACGCTTCATTTTCACTATCTTTTGATTTGAAATCTTCAAGAAGTAAATTTGGTAGGGGGTGGAGTCTATGATATCTCTTATATCGAGGAATATATCCTCTATTCGATTTTGAGTATTTTCTTGTCCTTTGATTAGAAGTGTATCTCTTATATGACCATCCTTGTCATTTCGGCACCATAGTTTCAGGGATTGAGTATTCGCATGAAGTCTCTAATGGAGGAATTATTTAATATCGGGCTAGGGGTTCTTATGGGAAAATTTTGAAACGTGGGTCCTAAATCATCAATATTCATACTGTCAAATTTTTCAATTTCTTGTTGGGTGCCACTGACTGCCACACTCTCTTGAAAGCTTGCATTCCTTCCAGGAGTTGTTGGGGTGCTCTCTAAGGCTTCTCCAACAAACTTTCATGCTTGGGGAGGATTTCTATTTGAAATTATGGGATCCCCTTCATTTCGTATCTCTTCCCACCTCTTTTTCCATTTTTCTTGCTCCAGTATTTAGATGTTAGTTAAGGGTTTATAGACCTACATTTAGAGTGTAGTATTCCCTCTTAAATCTAATGCATCACTTGTTTCAGTTATCTTCCTCCTAACTTCATAAATTATCAAATTTGGTCCAATTGACTCGACTTATATAATCTCACGAATAATCCAACCCCCCATCATCAACTTGACTTACTCGAAGTCGACAGTGTTGATCATTCTTGTTGATCTCATTTCTTTAAAAAGTAATCCCAAGATTCTCTTATATCTTTGCGATTAGCTTCGAGAAATTTTTCCCACTCTTCTTGTTTTTCTTTCCAATTCGAGTTTGGTGGAGGATTTCCCAAGTGGGGTTGGTATTCAACAATGTCTCCAACTCCCTTATCTAACATAAATTTATGCAGCAAGGACAAAACAGTGCAAAGGAAACCATCATGCAAGTCTGTATAAAAATTTTCATTTATGATTTCAACTAATGTTCGGTCTTCGATTACGTGTTCTTTGATGTAATCATGTATTATTATTTCAACCACTCGTTCAATTTTTTTCTTCCTTCGTTTACTATTTTTTTCATCAACTGTTCATCTAGAGTGAGTTTGCACATTAGGTGATTGATTGAGATATTCAAATAGTGCCTTTAGAACAGATTCCGGGAATTATTCATGTGTTTTTTATAATAACTTTGTACATTCTTATGCTAGTGTCAGTCAATTCCTCCTTGCATAATTGTTTATGTAATTATTGGTTTTGTTCTCCCACCATTCGTGTATATCTTCCAATCTTAACATCTACATACTTTTTATTTTATACATACCTGAGTTTAGAACTACCAACAACGGAACCATTCTTGTAGTATGAGAGAAAGCAAGAGAATGTTACTAGTAGTTCCTTACACAGAACAACATATGTTACATCATTATATACAAGCACATATAGACATACATGAAATGATACACAAGTAATGCGAGAACCAACAATATGCACTTTTATTATATGTATAAACAACCTTAACCTTTCTCTGTTACATAGTCACATATATATATACATGTCATTGTAGTTACATATCAGTTACAACTCTTAATTACTTGGTCAATTGACTCTAACTGTTTGTTAGAACGACTCCTCTATTCAACTTCTACAGTTAACTTATTTTGTTGATTAATGGGTCTACTCAGTAGAGACGACTATCCCCTACAACAATCGTGTATCGGCAAGGTTCCTTTCATTCTCTTCAATACACAATGTATCAACAAGGTTCATTTCTCTCTCTCTCTCTCTGATGCACTGCTTGTCGTCGAGTTTCCATTTTCTGTTGACACTAAGCGTATCGGCAGTGATGTTTTTTTTCTCGCTAACATAGACTGTGTCAGGAAGATGCTATGCTTTCATCTCAAAGCCTCTCCTAAGTTCCTATAACTCAAATCATTCTCACTACGCTCGTTAATCATATTCCTATGGTTTCAAGTGATTAATCCCTCCATGCATGACTGGATCACCGATGATCTATTTCCTACATTACTTAATCTACATCATGTTGCAGGCACAATTGAGTCTATGTGTGTCGCCAACAACTTTCATTATGCATACCATGCCATCGTGCACGTTTTGCACCCTCTTGATTTTATAACTAAGCTTGATTATGAAAGTGGTGTTTATTGTTAGGTGGGTTAATTTCAACATATATAGGGAATAGGTTGGCTCTAAATTTCATCTTAGAGAAGAATTAGTACTCTTGTCGAATACTCAGTGGCAAGCTCTCCAAACGTCAGTTGGTTATTTTCACGGGATAATATTTCTCATCCAATGAAATATGACTTTATTTATAATCGATGGATTAAGATCCTATATAACATAGATGTTGTAGTAATTGATGGAATTGAATTCGAGCAAAGAAGTAGCAAGAACAGGGTCCAAATTTTCAATAAAAAATGTCTTTGCTTGCAATTTTGGGTACTGGTCAAAGTGTATTTTTCACTCTTGAAATAGTCAGTTGGTTATTTTCATAGGATGATATTTCTCATCCACTGAAATATGACTTTATTTATAATGGATGGATTAAGATCCTATATAAAACAAATTTCGTAGGAATTGACGGAACTGAATTCGGGAAAATAAATAACAAGAATGGGGTCCAAACTTTCATTAAAAAATGTCTTTGCTCACAATTTTGGGTACTGGTCAAAGTAAATTCTTCACTCTTGAAACAGTCTAGATGTATGTGTTATGGTATTTTGATTCCAACTCCACTTATAGAATCAAAATTTGAGGTCCATAGAAGAGCCAGAATGACCGCCAAGGATTTCCCGTCAAGCAAGCCTCATTAACCGGGACCTTCATTAAACATGAATCTACTCAAATCATTGAAATAAGTTGTAAGGTATCTCACTAGAATCGCCTCCTTGTGCTATTTTTGTTTCAAATTAAGACACCTCAATCAAACATCGTATGATAAAGTTATGGACTTTTGAACTTAAGCTCTTGTTGTTTCTTGCCGTTAAAAAAAAACTTATTTTTTTTTTATTTGTCTTCCTTCACCAGAGGAGTTCATGTTTCGTTTGTCGATAGCCAATACATGGAGGAGTTCATATTTCATTTTCCGATAGATAATACATGGAGGTTCTCATTTTTATTTTTCTGATACACTGGAGGAGTTCATGTTTCATTTGTCGATAGTCGATACATGGAGGAGATCATGTTTCATTTTTCGATAGCCGATACAAGGAGGAGTTCATGCTTCCTTTTATGATAACAAATACATGGATAAGTTCATGTTCCTTTTGTCGATACATGGAGGATTTCATGTTTCATTTTCCAATAGTCGATTCATGGAGGAAATCATGTTTCCTTTATTGATAGCTGATACATGAAGGATTTCATGTTTCTGTTATCGATACAGTGGCAGGACCCTGCAAAATGGCCTTTCAGATTTTGGCTATAATGTTTGACTCCAATACATGTTTTGCATGTTCCTTATACCATTGGAAAGGTATTTATTAGATCTACAACTTCACAGTTATATGATTTCAAATATTCCTCACCAATTGTTCAAATTTTTTATGATTAATATCTAGCACATTGGCAAAATCCTCAAAGAACACAATACTTCAACCAAGAGCAGAGGAACCATAAATTGAACTTAGGGAAGCATATATGCGCTCTCACTTAGCTAATGTGTCTTTTATATAGTTTCAAATGTGTGGTTTTGAAATTTTATTTAAATATTATTCCATGTTCACTCATCTAATGCATGTTTAATGGTGTCAGGTGTAACGTCCTTAGCCCTCATCCTTTGTCATGTAACGCTACCTAATCAACTATATCTTTTCTTTTCTACTCTAATACCATTTTGTGACATCCTCGGCCTTAAACCAACAAGCCATGCCATGCCACCGAATAACCTTAATGCTCTGATACCATATATATTTATATACATATCTATATAATGCAATTTAAACAGTTATAACATTATGTTCATACACCTATTCATGCAGAAACAACATTAAAACATACATGCAATATATACAGACAATTCTAATAACATTATAACTTGATTTCAAGATACACATCATACAGAGAACATATATTTGGTACTTTTTTAATATATGATCACCAACTGTGTGCAAACCTTCCACGGACCTCCCAGCCTTAGACCATGCTTCTCATCACTCTCAGCAGTGGGTCACCCCCGAGATGGGACTAAAATCCATTGGGAAAGGGATTACTAGGCTTGGAAAGGAAAATAGGAAAGTTACACAGATCAACAGGAAGGATTTTCTCCCATGAGCCACTTACGCCCACAGCCCATAGACCCTCATTCCCCACACACCTTTCCCACCCCAGGAGTGTACAGCTTCATTATCACAAGTTCATCGACTGTCCATATCCTTCCAGAGCTTCAACAATAGACTGGACCAAAAGTTTTAGAGTACTATAGTAGCTACGATAATCCCTCTATGAGAACTCACTTCCTCAACACTCTCTCTCACTTGGAGATAGTTTCTCACAAGCCTGACAACATGCCTCTTCTATCCATCTCCTAAGTCCAACGGGTAACCACTGCAAAAACAAAATTAGGTATGGGTTCTAATAATGACAGCAAGCCACACTAGTCTAGAGAAAATGTGGGTAGCAACAACCAAGACTAAGGCGCGATATGGATCAAACACTACGCAGTCGTGATGTGCTTCATAGGAAAAATGGTTAGCTTCATAACATGGGTGTGCAGGTTTCAGAAGTTGCAGATATCGGTGATGGAGGCAATGGCTGGATGTGTCAAGGCCCTCTTTATCTCAGTGCATGCATCATCGGGGAGTATGGAAGAATTTCCAGAGTGGCGATGATCACGAGCATGGTGAGGGAGCCCCCAATGAGTTGACTTTTCCACCTAACAATTGCATGCACCTAGGTTGACACATGTCTTCCTGAAGTTGCATGAGCTCCACTTAACACTCATTCCCTTTCCCCAGGAACTTATGACAACATAGGTTATGTCAAACCTTAGCCTCTAGGAAATATTAATATAATAGTATTCCTTTAGAGGTAAGCCCTCTAGCTTAGCCCCTATTCCTAGACACTTAGCCCTTCCCTTTCCCTACCTAATGGAGCTTAGTCCCCCATAAACTCTTTCTTCATGGTCAGTCTACACGTATTGGTTTAATTTTATTAATGATGTGAGTATTTATATATACAAAATCAGGCTCATTGGCCTTAGCATCTGGGCTCTCCAGCCTAATAAACACATAAGTCTTCTAGCTTATAAACACTTGGTTCACCAGCCTATAAACATAATTACAATTCAGCAAGGGATCATCCTTGGGGTGTTATATCAAGTACCAATGCTAAAGGAAAATCATACTCAGCAATATGGATAAGCATCATGTGAGGAGATAAAAAAATGAAGGAACAACTACTACATATCAAGGAAATCTACTAGTATAGAGAAATACCCTCGAAAATATGATCCATCACCAGGAATGATAGAGTAGCAACAACAACAATATTTGTCACAAATAGCATGGGAGTAGTGAAAGGGAATTGAACTCAAATGGCTGAAGAAGAATTCTAAATCCAATTTATATACCAGTCATCACGGTGGGTGAGGTGTTCTATGGCCAAAATATTAGATGGTCCACCAGCACTAAAAGACAAATTCAAAATGTAACTACATATAATACATTAAAGTGTAAAAATTTCTATTTTCCTTATTCCCTCATGATTCCGAAGAGGATAAGGACACAATTTTGTGAATGAAAGGTCATGGGGGGGAGCATACGACCAAGATTCAAGTTGAATATCAATAAATACAGGGATTGGATCCGAGTAAATGGTTTTTGGGCTCTTTGAGCTTTCGTGTAGTATTACTGCAAATTTTAATGGGGAGAACCTTGTTTGGAAAAGCTATTTTCTAGAGAACTATGATTCTCGTGTTGGAGGTATTGGGGACTATTCCTTTTCATTTTTCTCAACACTTGGGTTGTGTAAGGATGTACTTCATATTGTAGACTATTATTATGCATGATGGGTTCATTCTTATTTCTATTCTTCAGTGGATATTTTTCTAAATCTGTGGTCGTAGAACTGTAAATGATTGTTTAAATACAAGACGATTATATGTTTGTAGTTATTTATTCATATTTATGTCTCTAAACTGTGTGAACTATTTTTGGGGCTATTAACAGGAGCATGGTTGGTTCTATGTTTACTTTTTAATTAACTTAGTTTTTTCCGAATGCATGCATATTAGATTAGTTACATTTCATCCTTTAGATTAGAAACCTTCATAGGTGGAATAGGCTACAACAGGTAAACTCCAAACTAGAAATGGTTGTCAAGCTAGAATTCGGATGGGTTCCCTTTTCCAAACGTTGAGAGGTATAATTGGGAATTCTTATTGGGGGTAACCCATATTGTTGATAAAGGAAAATTTCCCCATGTCAACATTTGGATAAAATTCAAGAGAATTATTTAGATATTAAGTCTCTAAAATCTATTAAGGGACAAGGGCTATGCAAATTAATGACTTGAATTGAAGCTGTAAATATTTATTCTCCCAACACAAGTGGTGCCACCATACAAATTTCAGCTCTATCAACATCTCAATGGTATAAAGACACAATATTTTATTTGAAATATGGGTAATTTCCTATTGGAATGTCTCCTAGGGAGAGGAGATCTTTAAATATGAAGACCAATCAATATGTATTAGTTTCAAGAGTTGTTTTTTGAAGAAATTTTGATGGTAATTTATTGAGATGTTTAGATCATTTAAAGGCCAAAGAAATACTACAAGAGTTCCATGAAGGATTTTGTGGTGGACACTTTGCACCTATTTTGACTTCTCATAGTATCATTCAGGCTAATTATTATTGCCCAACCATGTTCAAATATTCTTATTCAATGATTCAAAAATTCATTTCATGTAAAAAAAATCAAGAAATATGAAAAGAGCATCGATGACACTATAGTCTATATTGGTTGAAGAACCATTTGCACAATGGGGTTTGTGTGTAATTGTCCCAATTAACCCAAAATATAGTAAAGGACATTCATATAACCTCATTGCAACTGACTATTTTACAAAGTGAAAATAAATTGTGGACCCAAGGAAAGCTAACTCATAACAATTAATCATGTTCCAGAAGGAGAACATTCTATCTAGATTTGGCATTCCTAAAAATTTCATAACAGAAAATGGTTCAATTTTTATTGGATCTAAATTTACATAATTTTGTGGAGAATATAGTATTATTATGGGACAATCATCCAACTATTATTCTCAAGGAAATGGTTTTCCTGAATCAACTAATAAAACATTGATTCAAATTCTCAAGAAAACAATCATAGAAAACCATAAAGATTGGCACAAAAAATTGACAGATGCGCTTTGGGAAAGACATATCACTCCAAAATATAGCACTGGATATTCACCATATACGTTAGTATATGGAAAGGAAGCAAGGCTGTCATTACATATGGAACTGAATGCATTGGTCATTTCCATAAGCAATGAAAACATGTAAGAAGTTTCACCTCTACAAAAAAAATATCATGAACTTTTTAAATTAGAAGAACAAAGAGTATAAGCAATAATAACTATGAGAAAGAGGCAACAAGAAGTCATTTTTTTTTATAACAACACCATGGAAAGAGATTTTCAAAAAGATCAACTAGTTCTATTATGGAACAAAAAAAAGAAAAAACGATATTTTCATACAAATTTTGAAGCTCCTTGGATCAGTCCGTATCAAATTGAAAAGGTTATTGATTTCAACTCTTATTTTTTGAAATACAAGATAGGAACAATTCAATAATTGATCGCAAATGAGAAATATCTCAAGCACTTCTTTTGTTAATACTGAATTGTCAACTTGTACATAGTCCTTTGAATTTTCCACTCTTCTATACATTCTTAGTCTGTATTGTTTCTTCTTTCCATTTTCTTTTATTTCCCTCTTAAAATATTTTGTCTGACTCCATTTTCCCAATGGACAAGGATATCTATATTCTCAACAACCTGCAGAGGTTTACTATCCCATAGTTGGAGCCGGATGTTGATCCACATTTGTTGATCAATGTTTATGTATATTGGTCTATACTTATTCACTTTTTCTTGTTTCTTGTATATCATATACTTAGCCATTTTTATAAAATGAGGGTTGCGGAGTGAGATTCCACCAAGTCCGCAAGTCCCATACTTAGTATATTTTTCACCATTCTACAATATTAACACTTAGTCATTTCTTTTAATATAGGAGTCTTGTTGTGGAAGACTAAGTCACCCCTCACCCTGAAAATGCCTATGTCCCACAAACTATAAACTCACAACCATCTAAATGAGCCTTCACATTTATGCATCACTCGTATAGTACCTCTTTTCGAAACTAAACCATTTTTTTAATGTAGATGTGGGGTTATCCCCTCATTTCCATTCTCCTTTTCACAACCCTACATCCCACATTTCAGCATACCTCAAAATAACCTGCATATTTTTGAATCCCACGGAATTGAATGTCTTTCCACTTGGTATATTTTTTTAATGCGGATGCAGTAGTCTCCCTCATATCTCCCATTTCATTTTCCACATCCCGCATTCCGAAATTCCAAAATAACCAAAATGCATTATCCATCCCTCACTTTACACCTCCATACTTAACCATTTTCCATACATATCAACAAGATATCACCATTCCCCATTGTTATCATTCCAAGAAACTCATTAGGGTTGTAGGCTAAGGATGCTTGGTAACTTAGAAATAATGGTTTTTATATGTTTGGGACAATGGGGTCTTTTAATGATTTATGTAAGAAACAACTCATCACACATCTAAAGATACAGTGCTTTCAGGGAACAATAATCAGATCAAATAATTGAAAGAGAGGATGGAGAATACTATTCTTGATTGCCAATACAAGTGATTGTAGGGCTTAATACAAGACAGAGATAAATCCTTTAGTTTCAAGCCTATGAGCTCAATAAAGAGATAACAGTCTTTATGAACTAAAATAAACTGAAACAAAGTACAGAAAATGAAAGATGGACAATTCTGATATTGAAAATGAATTGAAAATGCACTTTATTATTTCAAAAAGAGTCTATACAGTAGCATGAAATATCTCCCAGTTTGAACCCCTGTCTCTTAGAAAAAATAGACATTTATAGCCTCTTACAATCAGTTTTACAGATCCTAAAAACATGGATCTGTGTTTAAAAATAGCAACAGAAATGTAACTAAACAACTTGATAATAAAGATTTAACAACTAAACTATCATTCAGATTGTCTCCAATCTCAAAGATTCGCCATCTATATCCTTCAGCTCCTGGAATCTGCAATGTAATGAAACATGGCAGGACACTTGTCTTGACAAGTGGATTTCTTCAACGTTCATAGTCGATCTTTGAGGAAAATTGTTTTGCTTGTGGTTTCCAAAATTCTCTCGAACCTCTGATGCTGAGTCTTTTGCATGCGATCTGATATCCCCGTGATACTCTGGACCCTCTTTATAATCTGTAAAATTTGACATGTTCTGTCCTTGGATTCAAAAATGCTTTTACATCTTTCAACAGCTAACTCGTTTGATATTTCGTTGGTTAGTTGGTGAAAGCGTTGCCTTTCACCAGCTAACGGGTTATAAAATATCGCTTTGCGCTGGTGAAAGTTCTGCTTGAGCCAAAAATGGGCTTTCACCTCCAAAATGCGATTTCAACAAAAATTCAATGTGTTTCTGATTTCTCCCCTTGCATGTTTACAGCAACATGGGCAAGCACCTTCAAATCTGGGTGGGATTTTTGCTTCAATCTTCTTATCTTCCTTTTAAGGCGCTTGGCAAGCCACCATAGACTATTGTAATCTTTGGTGATCTTCTGCTTTCTTTTCTTCTCTTTAACACTTTCCCAAGTCAGTCTCTCAAAAGCAGCATTGGTTTTTGTGAAGTTATCAGACAACTTCTTGTACCTTTCTTTGATTACCCGTTCCAGGACCTCTTGCTGAGTGATTACCTCTTTCAGATGCTTGATTTTCTGAGTTTTCTTTGACTTATAACTCTTTGATGTTTCTCCTTCCTCTGCTGGCTGTTCTGTAAGTATGATATACAACACCGCTCTTTCCCGTGAACTCTTGATGAATTATCATGTCATAGATATATCCCTGAGGCCAAACTGGCTTGGTCCATGAAGAATGCCCAATGTCAATACTAGCATGAACTGAAATGGAAAATACCATAGGCGTGAAACAACATAATACCCTCTCAACCAGTGCTTACTGCAATAATGGAAATAACTGCTCCTTCAAAGGCATTCATGGAGTACCCACATGGATCAAACTGAAAGTCACAAATCTTAGACTCGGGAAGAATATCGCTTATTCCTGAATTGAGTGTCATTTCCACTGTAGATGGAGAATTATCCTTGTAAAAGACAAAGGCCTGCTTGTGGTCCAGTTGTGTCATGCACATCTCTAATGTAAACACAGGAGGAATATTTTCCTCAAATGAAGAATCCTTGGCACGAGCAGAGTATACATGCCAATTATACGCCTTTCCAGAATCCCCATTACATATGCCTTGCCACCAGAACCAAGCTTTCCAAAATATTTATCCAAATAAGAGACCTCCTCGCCGAACATGCGATGAGGAAATGGTTGGACCCCAACAAAGATAAATGTTCCTCGAGTGTACTTAACATTTTTGACAAAGAGAGACAATTTGTTTGCATTTCTCAAAATCAGAGGAATGGAAAGAAGCAGCTTTGTAATCCCACAAGTCTTAAGAACAAGTTGTATGGGTAAATAAACATACTCGACTCAGAGAGGACATACGAGTCAAGATATTCATTAGTGAGCTAAAAAACAATTGTGCATTTCCAACTCTTCTTCTGCTGCATCCAACTCAATGTCCTTCTCCCTCGCAGACATGCATAGGTGCTCAATCTCTAGCTGTACATTTTGAACTCGATCACGCAATTCCTTGCATTCCTCTGTGTAACTTCATCTCTTGATAAGTGAGACTGCAGAGATAGAGGTGAGGATGACCAAATATGATGTGTTCCCATATAAGCTTTTGTAACATCTGCTGATAAAGAACTTGATTCATGCAAAACATCTGGCGACAAAGAAAGCCTTGAGACATTGCCACAAATAAACAATGAAACAACTGAGAAAAAGGATCGTGCTTTGTCAATACTAGAATTGAATATTTGGCAGAGTCAATTTCCTTACGAAATCTCAATGTCTCATCTATATTTCTTATTATATGGAATCCCTTCGGAAGTTATCATGCCATCGTCATTGTCACCAGAAAAGTATTCCATTGTGAAACTGGACACCAAACCACAAGGAAGATCACCAAAATGACCAGTTGTTGACCAGAAAACCTAATTAAGTACTCCACGAAACAGGACATGCTTCCAACTTGAGACTGATCAGAGGAGAAAGTCTTGAAGGCATAGCAACAATTGATGTTAAATTACAGTAGCTGGGAGTGACCAATTGCTTTTTCCCTAAAACTTATGACGAAGCCCTGCTCGTACTCTTATAACGAGCCCCTCTTAATTTTGGGTTTGAATTAATTCTTCCAGCTCTCTACACCGGATTTGGGATCTCTGTCGAGGTTTTACTTCATTCTCTGCAATGAATGGTTCCATTCTCGTCACTAATATTGCTTTGCACAGGCATGCAATAAAATATTTTTTCAAACTACCACTGTTGTCGCTCCTTGATCTCACAGTGTAGCTTGGCACATTGACTCGACTTCACCCAATGACACACAAACATCAATGATGACATTTGGTGTTCAATCGTTCAGATGGTGCATGATTCGAACAGGTGCTTAGTGATGCATGGTTTGGCTTTGTGCTTTGACTAGTGACTCAACATTTTACTTGTGATATAGCTAGGATAGCTAAAGATAGCTCAATATTAGATTACATGCGTACACAACACCTTTGCTTTTGGGAATTTTTTTGAAATAAATATATACATTTTATTTCAAAATATAAAAGACAAAATCTATGGAATGATATTTGTTTGAATCTTTTGCATTGCAGGTTGAGAACCCTAGAGGTAAAGAAATCTTAGGCAAAGATATTTTCAAAGGCTGAGAAGGAGAATGAATCTTACAGAGAGATAGAGGGATAAAAACACTCTCAAAAAACCGGTGCGTTTTTTATCGCTAACATCTAGCTCCAACTGGGAAGGAGACCTCCCTGCGAGGTTTCCAAGAACCTGGTAGTTCCAGTAGCCTTTAGCATTGGGCATGGAGTCATTAATCCTTTAGCACTGATCCTTCTGCAAACATGTAGCTTTCAAAAATGTTTTTTCTGCTTTTACCAACTAACTCGACTTATGATTCGCTAGTTAGCTAGTGAAAGTGCTGCCTTTCACCAGCTAACTGGTCATAAAATCGCGTTGTGTGCTGGTGAAAGCCATGACTTAGCCCGAACTGAACTTTCACCTCCAAAACTGCAATTCCATCAAAACTCAATGTGTCTCTTCTTATTCAACAATAACTGAAAATGATCTACGTGCTCATAAAGAAATCTTATTTTCCTGTCTACTCCTACATCTAGCCAATAGAAGTATATTGATCAAGTAAAAGCATACTTCCAATACAGCCATGTCAGAAACTGATTTACAGGCATCATGCTAGATCTCGACTAGAAAAGTAATGAAAGCCATATCATGCAGAAAAGAGGTTTGAAAAGATAATCTCCCACTGACACAAATATCTTAACATCCATGCTACTGATAGAATCCAAAAAAGTCAGCAATAGGGTCTTCAAAATCATAAAACAATACCTCTTCGAGATGCTGCTCCAACTGACTGTGTTGCAGCTGTTCTTCTCCAATTGTGAATGTAGAATGCTTGATTTCTGTTGGAGGAAAATAAAAACTGAAATTATGATCTGAACCTTTCTTCTCTTCTTCACCATCACTCTCTTTGAATCTGTTGCAAACCTTTGGTTCTTGCGAATCTTGAAATTGTGAGCTGCCCTTAACATTTCTGCATATCTGAAACTGTCACTTGTTATCTTGTCAATTTGCTCTTCACTTTTCAAGTTTTCAAAAGGGATAATGGGATTTTCCTTAGCAACATAACTTTCATCTCTGCAAATAGAAGAATCAACTGCTTCTTGCTGAACATGCTTTTCAAATTTTTCACAGCATCCTTTAAAGGGACTTTCAGCTGAAAATTCAACTTCTTCTTCCCCTACTCTATAATCCTATTCATTTTTGTTTAAGGTAGTAGGTACATAAGAAGAATAATCTCGAGAATCTTCGGTCACACAATCATCAATATTCACATCAACTCTATCTTGAGGATCTTCCTCTTGAACAACAATAATAGAAAGAACTTCATGTTCACAATTAGAAGAATAAACATTTTGAATATGTGCATGAAATTCTTCACAACAACCCTCAAGAAGATTTTTCAGAGAAAAAAACCTTTCACATCGATGATGGAATACTGTATGAAATTTTTTTAAATAATATATGCTAGAAGGAGGTAAAGATCGATACCATTCGCGAGCATCTCCTTCTAATGAGAAAACAAACATCTTCATGAGCACATCCTCATGATTTATATCCAGCTGAATCATGCACTGATGAAATCTGATGAGATGATTTGAAGGATTATCTCCTTTCTTTTCTGCAAATCTTGGGAGGTGATCTCCCCAAATATATATAGAAGGAACTGGATGTGGGAAACTAGGAACTGTTGAGAAGTCAAGAGGTGAAAACCTCCGAGCCAAAAGAGCGGAAAACGCTTTTGACATTTGATTATTGTGGAGTCGCCACTGAATCTGTCCTTCATGGAGTTGCCATATAGATAACTACAACCAAAGGATGTCCAAGATTTGTCTATCATCAAAACTGGATCTTGTCGTCTCCCAAGGAAGCTGAGCTTCGATCTCCTCTCCCTGGCAACGACGCCAATTTGTTATCACTCCAAGAAACTCCTTAGGGTTGTAGTCTAAGGATGCTGGGTAACTTAGAAATAATGGTTTTTATATGTTTGGGACAATGGGGTCTTTTAATGATTTATGTAAGAAACAACTCATCACACATCTAAAGATACAGTGCTTTCAGGGATCAATAATCAGATCAAATAATTGAAAGAGAGGATGGAGAATACTATTCTTGATTTCCAATACAAGTGATTGTAAGGATTAATACAAGACAGAGAGAAATCCTTTAGTTTCAAGCCTATGAGCTCAATAAAGAGATAACAGTCTTTATGAACTAAAATAAACTGAAACAAAGTACAGAAAATGAAAGATGGACAATTCTGATATTGAAAACGAAAGGAAACTGCACTTTATTATTGCAAAAAGAGTCTATACAGTAGGATGAAATATCTCCCAGTTTGAACCCCTGTCTCTTAGCAAAAATAGACATTTATAGCCTCTTACAATCAGTTTTACAGATCCTAAAAACATGGATCTGTGCTTAAAAATAGCAATTCAAATGTAACTAAACAACTTGATAATAAAGATATAACAACTAAACTATCATTCGGATTGTCTCCAATTTCAAAGATTCGCCATCTATATCCTTCAGCTCCTCGAATCTGTAATGTAATGAAACATGGCAGGACACCTATCTTGACAGGTGGATTTCTTCAACGTTCATAGTCGATATTTTAGGAAAATTGTTTTGCATGTGGTTTCCAAAATTCTCTCGAACCTCTGATGCTGAGTCTTTTGCATGTGATATGATATCCCCGTGATACTCTGGACCCTCTTTATAATCTGTAAAATTTGACCTGTTCTGTCCTTGGCTTCAAAAATGCTTTTCCAGCTTTCAACAGCTAACTCGTTTTATATTTCTTTGGTTAGCTGGTGAAAGCATTGCCTTTCACCAGCTAACGGGTTATAAAATATCGCTTCGCGCTGGTGAAAGTTCTATTTGAGCCAAAAATGGGCTTTCACCTCCAAAATGCTATTTCAACAAAAAATCAATGTGTTTCTGATTTCTCCCGTTGCATGTTTACAGCAACCTGGGCAAGCACCTTCAAATCTGGGTGGGATGTTTGCTTCAATCTTCTTATCTTCCTTTTAAGGCACTTGGAAAGCCACCATAGACTATTGTAATCTTTGGTGATCTTCTGCTTTCTTTTCTTCTCTTTAACACTTTCCCGAGCCAGTCTCTCAAACGCAACGTTGGTTTTTGCGAAGTTATCAGACAACTTCTTGTACCTTTCTTTGATTACCCGTTCCAAGACCTCTTGCTAAGCGATTACCTCTTTCAGATGCTTGATTTTTTGAGTTTTCTTTGACTTAGAACTCTTTGATGTTTCTCCTTCCTATGTAGGCTATTCTTTAAGTATGATATACAACACCGCTCTTGCCCGTGAGCTCTTGATGACTTATCATGTCATAGATATATCCCTGAGGCCAAACTAGCTTGGTCCATGAAGAATGCCCAATGTCAATACTAGCAT
>JZKD02S1713864.1:35357-47661 GCA_000966675.3 Picea glauca
CATATGCGTAGTCATCGATCATCAGCATCTGGGGCCTCAACCAGACAAAAAATGAATCATTATACCTGATTATAGGACCTGCTACGTGTCAATCCATGAGGTTAGACCACCTCAGCATCCTCGGATCCTGTGGAGCTGGTAAACCCCAATCCACCTATATTCACAATAGAAGGACCCTCTCGAGGAAGAATGACACCAAAAGTGACCTATACCCAAACTTCTTCAGAGAACCCCTTCTACACTTTGTCAGTCACCTCTTCATGCTGTGGAGAACCACATCCGACCAGTTAAAAACCCGAGGCTCTATACATTCTATTGCGTATTGGAAATAGTTTTGGAGAGACATGTGTGGAGCCACACTCCCATCCATGTGTGCAATGGTAAACAAGATAGTCCGTAGGGTCAAATATTGGACCCCCCAAATGGCAACCTTTCCCTTGCTTCTCTCTGCCTTGGGAACATAATATCGGCTAACATACTCGCTCATCGGAAGTCTGCCACCTCTACCTTCGGTCAAAGTAACATGGTATCCACGTCATGACAACCCCGTCAGAAAATAGATATCCTCGATATCTAGTGTCAATGTGTGGAATCCTACATGAAATAACTGTTGATTCACATTCCACATGTGGACTAGGTACTCTAACAATATGAGTTGGGCTCTCATGCCCGGGATCCTAAAAAAAATTAAGAGCCCACATTCCCGGAGGGCAGTGACTGTACCCGGATCATTCCTGGAAATGGCATCATCCTCCTCATGTTCTATTTCCCTCCATTCCAACATCATGATGGTCAACACCTGCAATGGATCCATGAGAAGGAAGTCAACAACTTGTTTTAAACTCTTGCATAATTTTTTATTGAGCAAAACCACACACAAAAATCTAATTTTCAGCCCTCGCAGGTGAACCTTTTGCATAGTACAAGATTCTCGTAGGTGCACTAAAGCCCACCTTCGAAAATCATAGATTCTCGCAGGTCCCGAATGGCCCACCTGTGAGAATGCTTGAGCGCATATACCGACCCTAAAATGGACTCAAAACTCTAAAATTGTCAATAAAAATCAAAAGTAAACCATGGAAAATTTGGAAAATTAGGAGATTACCTCGTTGGCTGAAACCATTTTCCGAATGATCACTTGTGCCTCTCACAATCGAGCAAATAAATTTGGGGGAAAATGAGGTATGTTGGACAAGTTTTTGGCAAGGTAACAATGAAATGGTAAAAAGGCTTTTTCACCCATATTTATTCACTTTTTACTATTTCTTGTTGATTGTTTATATTATTTTTATTTCTTTGCTTAAAAAACCTAATTTCCTAATAGCCTTGTGAGTATGGATTTTCGTCGATATAGTTACTTTGAAGTCCAAACAACGGTGTACTAGTATTTTTTTTCTTTTTTATCCCCTGTATGACTGTTTTTTAGGGTTTTTGTAGGAAAAACCTCGAGCTCAGTCTTCATTCGTTCTTGCACTCGAAAATACATGAAAATGTAACCGAGTATACTTTTTCTCATCTTTTCATACTCGTCATGGTAACATGAAAATGACAAACACAAGGGAGTGTCCTTTAATCTCTTTTCACGCTCCATAAAAATGAAAATATTTCCGAGCGATCTTGTTATTTTCATGCTCATTAAAGTATTTGAAGAAAACATTCGATGGGCGATAGTTTATCAATTTTTTGGTCTCGTCGAACTGATTTACAAAAAAGGAACTGGGAGAGTTCTCTTTAAGTTTTTTTCAGACTCTCAAAACATGAAAAACCTCCGAGTTTTCTATCTTTGGACTTCTTAAACAAACATCGAAAGGCCCTTACGGGACCAAACCACTCCTTCTTAGGATTCGTTAAATGTACTTTGAGGGACTCATCTGAAGGATGAGCTTACATCAACAAGCATATGTTATCCTCCTCAAGCTTGTGTAAAAATAAAGAGGTACTTGCCAGATATGGCGGGGGAAATTTTGGGAAAGGGATATGTTTTTGTATTTGTGGTTATGGCAGTATGCGTCGCTCTTGAAAATGACACCCCCTATTCATCATTTGAATCTTGGTTTGGAAATCCCTTTGTCTCTCATCCGAATTTCTATAATGTCATATCTTGGGTCGTCTTTCAGTCAGTGCTGCCAAGTCCTTGGTTGTGTCATTCATATGTTCAAGAAAAGTTCAAACAAGCCTTCCATTGAGTCTGTACTTGTCATTCTCACTACATCGGCCTTCCCTGTGTCCATTTCAACTCCTATTCATACTTTTATTAACCCTCAAAACATGTTACTTATTTCATGTCATTAATGGGGGATATATCAAGCCCCTCCTTTGACGAGTCTTTTTCCGTCGACTCCAACTCATTATCTGGGAATAAGACTTAGAAATCATTCAGTACCTTGGAACCTGCATGCCTTAATGGCAGGTCTCTTCTCTTTCAACAGGGGTTTCACATCATTGATCCCTAATCGAGAGATTCCGTCGAGTGTTCCACTTCATCTCATTCATTCACATTCATTCGGATTGTACTTTGGTACCTTGGGAGTCATTGACATCAATGGTGATTTCCCTTACACATGTTAACGGTTTTCATCAATGACCGCTAATTGAGTGGTTTCTACCATGTTTGACTTCAGCACATATAATCACATGACTAGATTCGTACTTTCAGGTGACTGGATTGAAGACCCTAGGTCTCATATTTTTCATCTATGCTTCGATGGAGTATGTATGATTTGTATCGACACATAGATCCACTTTGTATGTCACATGGATATGTCTTAATTTAAGTCTTCTAACATAGATCCACAGTGTATTCCTAGTGGCTATGTAACATTTTGACGGCATGGATCCATAGTGTATGATTGGTGGCCATGGCCTACGTTTATGATTTCATTCATTTGTGATCAGAGAATGGGAATTCCTACCTCAGAACTGGTATTATGTTCTGCAGATGCTTGGTTGTTTACAGGTTTCCAATTAGGTGTGCTCCTTGTTTCTGACACACACATGCATTTGACAAAATGTTTTGGCTGTCACAAGTTTCAGCCTCATACTTTGGGGGGAATTCTATTACACTTTATTTTGGTCACTCTAGTGATGTCTATACAGTGATGTGTTCAGGCTCCCACAAGGATTTTTTTCCTGAGAAAAGTGACTGTTGTCTTCCTATACAAAATATATTTTTATAGTGAGTTTGCAGACTGCATATGGTGTAGGATGTGAGAATATTGATTCTCGCAAGCAACCCTATACCTAGACAGTGAGGTGTTTGTAGTCTTCTCTATAGGTAGGGTGTGAATCTCTCATGAAGCTTGAAAGGAAGAAGAAGTTATAAAGGTTCTAGAAGAGTATATTCTAGAGAATGAGTTGGCATTCGCATGGTTGGCATCCTACTGACTTCTCAGATTTAGTGGGATCATCCTCATCCAGTTAACCATCTCTCCTTCTCCTATATATTGAAAGGTTTCTCATGGAAAAGGTTAAGCAGGATTTAATGAAGAATTGAGGAGAGAATTATGTGAAGAACTCTGTTTGGATTGAAACTTGAAGACTCTATTTTGTCTATCAAGTTATATTGTATCTTCTTCATGAAAATGTAGAGCAAGTGTGTGTGTTGGAACCAAGGGTCACTAAAAGGAATCTTGTGACATCAAGGTGATTTGGTTGTATCTTCTACTTTCATTTAATACAATACAACGACATGTCCCTTTCCCATAAAATCACTCTTATTTTATAGCATAAATTCTTGATCATATGCATAGGTTGACATTGAATATACTTTGTTATCTTAACTTTGGTTGGTTTTTGTTGTCTTGGACCCACTTTCACAAGAACACCAGAGCGAAGTAGGAACAATGGAGACCTAAGGAAGCGATACAAAGGTATGTCACCCATTCCTTCTTGGTAATAGATTCAATGACTGCAACCTAGAGAAAGAGTCATGTCGTGTCCTATTTTTTTCTAGATCCAGGTGGATCTAGGGAGATCAGTTAGTGTCTGCACCTACCGATTTATCCTATAACACCTGCATTGAGACAAAAACCAACCAAAGTGAAAGAAGTAAAGTATATTCAATGACAACCTATGCATATGATCAAGGAATTATGAAATAAAATAATATAATTTGATGGGAAAGAAACATGTCACTGTATTATATTAAACAATAGGAAGAGAGATTACAATCAGATTCTTTGATGTCGTAAAGTTCCTTCCAACAGTTCCTTGCTTCCCACACACTTCTGATCCAAGAATTTTGAGACTATAGATTTGACATCTATATTGAAAAAATCAAAGCCCAAATCCACTCTAACCAAGCTAATAATTCCAAGCCAAATCCAACTAAGCTCAATCTCAATCCAACTAACTTTCTCCATGAGATCTCCTCTCTTTTTATAAGTTGAAGAGGATAAGGTGAGGAGGTTAGGATGATCCCACTAAATCATGAAAGAAAGTAAGATCCAAACCATTCGGAGGCCACTTCACCATAGAAGCTTCTCCTTCTATAATCATTGAGAAAATGCTCATTTTTCCAACGTACAAAGGTCATCGCGACCTAGCTATAGTGTAGCCTATGGAAATTCCACACCCTAGCTATAGTACAGCCTACGGAAATTAGGCATTTCCACACCCTAGCTATGGTGCATCCCGCGGAAATCCTCCAAAATAGGGTTTTGACAAAGGAAAACACAACTTCTTCTCTCAGGAAAAGTTCTTCTCCCTTCTTTCTTTAGGAATTCAGGCCACTGACCCCTCTGAAGGCAACATATAGTTTTACATCATTAACAATCATGAGGGCGATGAAAATAATGTGTAACACCTGACTCAATTTAACATGAAGAGATATGTGCATGAAAACTCCCCAGATGACAAAATATTTAGGGGAGTTAGGTCTTAAAAGGAGGTACATGATAGATTCCAAACACTGTCCCCATATCAATAGGCTAGTTTCCTCAGTTTCCAAAGATACGGGTGGAACAGTTTTTTGAAAGTACTACAAGGAGAGTCAATAGCCACTCCTCCTACCCAGGAATCTATACCTCCAGTTTTTGAACCAGGGCACTCTGGTAAACATAATATTGATGAGAACCTAAAGTGATTTGAGGTTTTGACACAAGAATTAGAAGCCTCATTATTAGGACAACTAAAATCCTAGGCAATAGAACAAATTAAAGCTTACATAAATAGGGGACACGATATACCACCTTTGACACCAACCACTCCCGTTGGTACATCGAGTACAACATAGCAACAACAGTCCACTGAAATTTCTACTCCCATTACATCACTTACTCCTCTACAATCCAGCTTCGGATACCCTAGTTCCAAAATTATTCTGGTAAGTGATCTTACCCCCATATCACTCGAAGAAATGCCTCCTTCATATTTATTCTTTAGAAAGAAATGGAGGGCCATAGTAAAATGAGAATCACACCATAAGGATGGGGTAATAACCAAAAGGAAGAGGATGTTTTATGATAGAAATGTTCATGATGATTAAGAATTCGCAAAAGAAGTTGCAGGTTCATTAGGTGCCTTTGCCATTGCAAACCAATGGTCTATAGAGAATTTGGCAGAGAAAATAAGACATAAAATATTATTAGTGGGGTAGTTGCAAGATCACTTATTGGCCATGGAACAAATTGTAAAGAATAATATGAGACAAGACTTTGAGAAAATCAGAGGTCATGACCGACATCAAATCCAACAGTTGCAGGCTAACCTCGAAGAGCTCCATCAAAATTCACAGGCCAACTAGGGTCTAATCACTCAACGTGATGAAATTATAAGACAATTGCAAGATATATTGAAGGTGATGGGAGGTGTCTCGATAGATATTCTAGCCTTCCAAATTCAAGTGTTGAAAATAAACGAAAAACTGGAAATGGCCCAATAGGATATTTTTATGAAGGTTGATGCCATACAGAAGTGCTATCAGGAAGTAACCTTTCTCCGAAGGATGTCTATATCAAGGAAAGAGAAGTTCTCTTATCCCGAGATAAGTTTCAAAAATCCATCATATTGGCACAGAAAGATAGTATCCCTGATTTTCCTCGGCTTTCCCCTTCTGAACAAATAAGAGGTGATATGGCCCTTAAGGTGTGGGAAACGAATTTGGAAGAGAGAAAGAGATTAGCTAGGGAAGTAAAAGATGCTTGCCAATAAGTGTTATCATCATTAGACAAGAGACTAGTTGATTTTGAGGGAAGCAGTATCATGGAGGCCCTGGGGAAAATAGATATTTAGATGAATCAACAAAAATCCAGAAAGAGTAAAGAGGAAACTCTAGTATCCATTCAGGAAATGATCTAGGTTGATCTTCTTAAAATAAATAAATGGATAGTGAACCCAAGTTCACAATTCTAGGCCTTATCTCAAGAGGGGAAAATAATCCAAGAAAGGCTACCTTAAGTAAAAAGGATATTGTACACTTTCAAGGTGAATGAAATAATTGAGCCTTCAAGGATGGTGGTGGAATTTTTAGATAGATGCAACCAATGCATTGAGCATGGAAAAGAAAGCATAGTTGGAAGCAGGTAAAAAAATGACATTGCCATTACTCAACATAGCTGGAGAAACAAATGGCAACAAAAATGCAATGTCAGGACATCATGCCGATTTATTAAGAAGACCAGACAACATGTGTGTCCATCCCAAAGGAAAGAGGCATTTTTTCTTCTAGCAAGTGAAGAGACAGAGGAGAACACCAACAGAGCTCAATTGTTTTTACATATTACTGTCTTATTCAAATATATGCTATTTTTATTGTAAGAAGTCCAACCGTTTGAGTTGTGATAGTTTTGTATAAATACATAGATTCAATATATATTCAAGGCTTCTTCTTGTCGGATGTAATAGAGAAAAATCTCATTTTTTAGTATTAATACAAGTGCATAAAGAGATTCCAAATTTTGTTTAGTTTGGGTTATGTGTTTCTTCTATTTTCCAATATCTCAGCATTTCCTTATGCAATTCCTTGACAATTGTTTGATTACAATTTAGTATCACAACTATTGTAATCGTATTATATCAATAATTTGTTAAGAGAACAATTTTTCCTCTGTATTTACTGTGAGTAAATAAAATACGTACAAGTTGTGTGAATTATTGTACTTTATGTCAATGTTTCATGGAAACTTGCACAGGAGATCTAGATAAAGCATACACAAACAAAGCTTATCAAGAAAAGGAAGAGATATACTTAATGAAGAATGAGAATCAATGCATATTATGATCTAATCAATGAGTGAGTGATATTCACTCATATAAGAAATGACATCCTATAATTAGGAATGCATGCATAATAGTGATGGTCTAAGATTAGAAAGTCTAAAATAGAACTATTTAGTTAACTCCCACTAAACTAGTGTTACTCCCACTGAACTAGTGTGCCGAAAATAGAAATTTCTCCAACACCCCCCCACCCCTAAACATCACTATGGAGTAAAAAATGTGTCCCAAATACTAGGCCATATTAGGTATTCATGTAAAATTCAACTAATGAATACTGAATAAACGTGAGGAAAGAGGGAAAACCATGTGGGAACAAAACCCCCCCTCAAAATATAATGTATCAAAAGAAAAAAATGGCAGTTGTTAGGCAACTGTGTTCTTCACTATAAGATGATCCCGCAAAGTCTGAAACTTTTGCTCACTAAACGTCTTCGTGAAGATGTAGGAATTTTATGGATATGTTGAAATCCTTTGGCAACCTGTCTAGCCTTGTACCTCTTGATCCTATGGACCCATCTGCACCTAAAAATATTCATTTTCAGTGGAAGTGGAACCAGATGTGAAGTCTGATTCTTTAGGAGTGAGTCATACTCCTTCTGCATGGCTTCTTTCCATAATGGATTTCCCACAACCCTATTTTAGTTATGTGGATCAGTAGATTGAACCATATAGAAATGTAGGAGCATCACAAGTTCTGAAGCTGGAAATACATGAGAAGGATCCTCATACTGAGATCAATTCCTCCTTGATTCCAATGGATTCCCTGCAAGGTTTCCATCTTCCTAAAGTATGAATTATGCCTTCTTGGGAATCAGTTGAATCTTCAGCATTGGCTTCTTATTTGGTTGTACTACTTTCTTATTTCCATGTACATAATCTGAGTGTATGGAATCATCTCTTATGTTTGAAATGGATGGAAGCACAAGAGTATATGCATGTTGCACTGGAGGTGGGTGCAAAGTACTCCTCTTATGTGTAAGTAGAAAATATGAGTCATTTTCAAAAAACTTAGTGAATTTATACAACCTTGACTTGTGATCCACTGCACCAATTTCAATAATGGAATTGTCATGCATGTCAATTACTGAAACTGAATCTGATGTAAATTCAACCTTTTTACCTTTCTGAGTGATCTGATAAACTAAGAGAAGATTCATAGAAACATTTTGAAGATGTATAACATTCTCAAAACTTCCATTGTGGAGTTCCACTCTCCCTTCTCCTGCTACTGCTACTAGAGTATCATCACCCATGAGAATAGGGGGTCTTGAGCATGGACTCAAGGAAGAGAAAACTTCCTCTTTAGTTGCCATATGATGTGATGCAATAGAATCTATAATCCATGAATCAGATGAGGAATTAATTGCAACTAGAGCATGATGATTACCTTTCTTAAGTGCATGGTATTCTTCCTTCTTCTTCTTGGCTCCTTCAGGAATGAAGTCTCCAAGGTTATTCTTCTGAAGTACCTATGTCATAAGATCGATCTTCTTCTTCATGCATGTGGATTATTCATGATTTGGTTTATTGCAATATGTGCACTTATTTCCCTTCTTCTTTTTCCCTTTGGAATTTGAAGAATATTTGGAACCTGAAGAATATTTGAAGGGTTTGGAATATCCCTCCTTCTTTGACTCTGGATGTAATAACTCCTTTCATTTTTGCTTCAATTTCTAATTGTATGACACTTTTCCATCATGCTTGGTGAGTGCATGTGCATTGAGATATTTCATGAGGCCCATCTGTATGAGTTTTGTCTTCTCTTGTGTAAGAGACTTAAATAACTGAGCCAACGTATGAATTTTCCAATTTGTTCCAAAAAGACATCTGTCGGAATGGAAATTGGAGACATATACAACGTATTATAGTCCTAGCTTCACCAAGATTGTTATAATAAGTTGTTTAGCTTGTGTAGACTTATAAATACCACATTCACCCAAGCTCAATAGAAAATATTTAAATTTAGTAAAAAAATCTTGTTTATTATCAAAATGTTTAGGGTCTAAGGTATTCAAATCTACCTCAAGCATATGACCTCGCATCTCATCCTTCTTTCCAATGAGTCCTTCCAAGATGGTCCAGATCTTTTTTGGAGTCTTACATGTGGCAACATGAAACCATAGATCAGTGGAGATTAACTCAAGAAGTAGTCTCGTGGCTTCATTTTTACGGTTCACCCATCTCATCTTCTCAATCGTTGATGTAGTTTTTGTTTCTGTCGCCATCGACAAATTATATAGTCCTTTCCTTCTAAGCTAGAATTCTACCTTGGGATTCCAATCAAAATAATTGTATGGTGTGAGGATTACCAACAAGTTTGACTGTATAATAGTTGTCCTATCCATCTCTCCCATTGTTTCTAAGAACCTCTAAAAATTTACTCTCAATCTGCAAGTGAAAAATTAAGAAATCACGACCGAAAGGGAACTTTAAGTGAAAATTTGTATCAGTTTCAAGAGACGATCTTACAGCTTACTTTCTGAGAAAACGGTGAGGAATCACACCAAACGGTTGAAAACCCACTTGAAGAATGGGTCAATTTACTTCCCATGTGAGTCGTTTCCTCAAAAACTTAATATTTTGGGAGCAATATTTGTAGAAAGGTATGACCACATATTCGTATCAGTTTTAGGAGGCTATCTTTCATCTTATTTTCTGAGAAAACAATGATTAATCTTGCCAAACAGTTGAAAACCCACTTGTAGAATGGGTCGATTTACCTCCCCCACAAGCCATTTCCTCAAAAACTTAATATTTTTGGAGAAAACATTGTTGAAAGGTATGACCATGGATTTAGCTCGTTTAAACTCTGATTTTCCTTATTCTTTGGCTTGATTGGCTTGCTCCAAGAAGTGTAGCTCTGATACCATGTCAATGTTTCATGGAAACCTGCACATGAGATCTAGCTAAAGCATACACAAACAAATCTTATCAAGAAAAGGAAGAGAGATACATAATGAAGAATGAGAATCAATGCATATTATGATCTAATCAATGAGTGAGTGATCTTCACTCATATAGGAAATGACATCCTATAATTAGGAATGCATGCATAATAGTGATTGTCTAAGATTAGAAAGTCTAAAATAGAACTAGTCAGTTAACTTCCACTAAACTAGTGTTACTCCCACTGAACCAGTGTGCCGAAGATAGAAATTTCTCTAACACTTTATACTTTGCTCAAGGGTGCACTATATATTTTATTCCACTGCAACAAGGTGAGACTCTTCAGCAATTGATGCCTTGCTTTGTTTAACAATTTTGTATTTTTCTCTCATACCATTCGATATTGCAATTGTGACTCAGACACGAAATACAACCTCTGTACTTCCATATTGTTAATTTCATTTAAGGATATTTTCTCATATAACTAAAGGTAGAAAAATCACTCTTTAAAAACATTCTCTTTAAACTTTCTTGATTTTTGAAATTACTCTTTGAGCCTTAAGTTTAATCTCATGAACAATAGGACCAGTACGAGATATTCTGGGTTAAGTTCCTGGAAGAACTTTTCCACTGGATAGATAGGCTCCAAGAAGCTCCAGAGTTCCAAGAATGAGTCAATAGGACCTTTGTCTGGGATACAAAAAATATTGCATCACTTCACTGGCTAGATTGTCCAGTCATGCGAGCGATTGATTTATGGGTCAATACTACATTAGAAGAATACATTATTGATTTTGCAGCCGAGAATCACCAATATTTTTCATGAGCAGAGGTAGATTTCAAGAAAGATGCAAGGGGAAGAATGTTGAGAGAAATCCCCCTGTCGATTACAGTTTTATTGATGGAAGAGGGGATGATGACTATTTCCCCGACTGAGATGGCAGCGTAAACACCCTCTCTTGGGGTAGGGAGAGGTTGGGGTGGAGTCATGGCCTGAGAGAGGGGAAGGGTTCTTTGATAACTGGGGGAATCAAAGAACCCTTCCCTTCTCTCAGGCCATGACTCCACCCCAACCTCTCCCTACCCCAAGAGAGCAACAAGAAATGGACTCAGGAGATGAGCGAGCCTTGAAAAGAGCTACCATATTTGAGAAGTGGTGGTGCAGCAAGATAAAGAAAGAAGCAAGATAGTCTGAGAAGTTGCGGAAAGAATTCGGACCAATAGAAGTAGAGGAAAGACAGATGGAAGAGTTGCAAAAGATGAGAAGACGGGAAAGAATAGCTAGTCAAATACTAAGTGAGAGAGAAGCACAGAGAGAAAGAAGTCCCCGGGAGGGTGGAAAAAAGGAGAAGGTGTAGAAGAAAAGGATAAGGAAGCCAACATGGATCTTGAAGAAGAAAGAGAATATTCATCCACGATGCCAGGAAATATCAGGAATTTGGTTGAAGAGACTGCTCTAGTGGAAGAAGACGAGACCCCCCAGATCAAAGAAAACCGCCCCTAAGGCAGTGGCGCTAGCCCCGAATTGACCATATTCCAAGTGTATTCTATACAAGTGGTAAATTCAATACTACCCTCTTATGCTAATTATTTTCCAATACAATCAGTTAGTTAGTCACAACCAGGAAGTGCAAGTACAGGGAGGATATTGGGATCCCCTGGTAGGTCACAAGAAGGACTGTTAGGTTTTATTTTGATAGGAGTAGAAAGATCAACAATGGTTGGTCACAAGGGAGGTTCAATTTCTCGATACCCAAAATTCTGGGGTAAGGGAGAGGAATATGTTTATCAGGACTGGTTCTTGTGTGAAGCAATCTAGAGGTGCAGAGGGAGTCTAGATGCAAATAAGTTGGTTGAGTTCCAGACTACCTTGAGAGGTTGTGCTCTCAAATGGTACATGAAGGTTATTGATCCAGGAGTGCCAGGAATGCAAGGTCAAGTGTTCACACTCACCCAAGTATGGACAAGGTTCATAGAAGATTTTAAGATACCTCAGTCATAACAACAAGATCTACCTGAGTTGCGCGAGATTCATAAAAGGTAAGGTGAATCAGCCTGGGAATACAACCAGAAATTTAAAGATGTTATAGGGAGACTAGCGCATCCAATCCATGAGGAACGTCAAAGAGAAAGGTATATTCATGGATTTATACCTCTGACACAAATTCCATTAACGCAATAGTGGATATCCATTTTGATA
>JZKD02S1713864.1:48917-86535 GCA_000966675.3 Picea glauca
AAGGAAAGTACAAACCGGGAAACAATTCATACTAGTAGCCCAGCTAGACAAGTTTGAGATTAAGGATGTTATGTTAGATCTAGGATCTGATGTGAACATTTTTCCTAAAAATACTTGGGAAGCCCTAAGAAAACCCCAGTTGACATATTCCCCAATTCATCTAAGAATCTCCAACCGGTATTGTATTTTCCCAATAGGAGGACTAGAGAATATGGAAATAGATGTTGTGGGACTGAAGACTGTAGCTGATTTTGAGGTGATTGAAATCATGGGGGATAAGGACCATTATCCTTCCCTACTTGGTATTTATTGGTCCTATGACAACTATGTAGTAATCGACCTAAATAAAGACACTATGACATTTGAGGCATATTGAATCAAGGTAGTTCAACCCTTGGATCCATATGTAGTCCCCAGATATATAGAGACAAAGGATAACAATATGGAGGGAGAAGACTTGGATCATTTGTACATTGTAACAGTAGGAACAAGAGAAGATTACATAAATCCTACTATAGATGGATCAATAAGTTGGAGGAGTATACATTCGGTGGATGAAGATTCATAACTAGCATTTGATAGTTGGCAACAAGGCTCATACAAAATATTCTCAAGAATATGCACAATTGTCAAGGCAATTACATGGCTCAGAACCAAGATAAGAGAACACCCAGTATATGATGGTACCTCAGGACTTGATAATTTTATGCTCAGTGCAGAACAAAAGGTAGTAGAGGATTAAAGGATCTCAATACTGGAATTATCCCTCCAGGACATCCCCTACCAGATGGTGGGCCAATCACAAAGCCTTACTCAGAAATTGGGACGATGTGAACCAAGGTATCAAATATAGGTTTCAAGATAAGGAGTAGATGGAATTAGAGATGCAAATGGATTTCCAGGTCATTCAACTGTTCAACGGAGAGTCTGATCCTAAAGAACATATTGAACAATCTGTGACACAGTGGCAAGTTGCATAAATACCATCTCGCTACTAGGTTCAGGTATTTCCCCACTCATTAGGTCCAATCTAGAAATATTGGTGCATGCATGAAGAAACTAGAAGACATACCAGGGACTGGAAAATTTTGGCAAATCACTTTTGCAAGGAATTATCCTTTACAAATAAGTACCCTGATCTTGAAGTAGTACTACAAATAATTAAAGAATTTCTTTTTATATAAAATAGTAATCAGAAATCAAACCTAGTGGTATGTGCAAATCATAGCCGAGAACTTTAGACTAATATTCACCTAAACTTAGACAAGAGACCTATAGAATGTTATAAGATTGAGAAGGATTTGGAAATCCTAACTAATTTAGAAGAATTGAGAAACCTATCCATTAATGAAACAAAAGGGAACAAATAAATTCATAACATCATACCAAGTCACACTGATGGTTCTTATAATCACCCATTGAAGTTGTGAAAATTCAATATAGGGACCACAGAGCAACCCAATATAGATATGGTGGGAGATTACTGGGATGATAAAATGAGTCAAGAAATACAGAGTTTGCTACGAGAATATGAGGATATGTCCCCAAAGACATTCTCATAGTTAAAAGGGATCAAAGGAGCTATGGGAGAAATGCAAATTGAATTAAAACTAGGATCAAATCTGGTGATGCATAGACCATACCTCCTTAACCCCAAAGTGAAAGAGAAGGTTAAGAAGGAGATAGACAAGATGATGGAAGTTGGACTATGGTGGGCCACGCTCTTCAAGGACTGAAAGGTATATGCTAGATCATGCAATGTTTTTCAAAGAGTGGGTAATCCGTCTCGACGAGATGAATTACCACTTCAACCAGTTCGATATTTGCAGGCATTTGAGAAGTGAGAAATTGACCTCATTGAGTCGATCAACCACACAACTAAGAATTTGAAGGCTAGGTACATTATTACCACAACTTACTACCTTACACGTTGCGTTGAGGTAGTAGTTGTTCAGGATTTCTCGACCGATATTGTTGCTAGGCTCATTTTTGGAAATATTATCACTTGATTTGTATGTCCTAGGAGTCTGACCAGTGATCAGGGAGCTCATTTTATCAGTAGTATCATAGAAAATCTTACAACAGAGTTCTTGACCCAACATCATAAAAGTAGTCTCTATTATCTGCAATCCAATGGAACAGTAGAAGCATTTAACAAGATTCTGGAGAGAGGATTAACGAAGGTATGTTGCATAAATAGGTAATATTGGGATGATATAGTTCCAACAGTACTATGGTCTTATAGGAAAACCACAAAGAAACTCAACAAGTACACTCCATTTTAGCTAGTTTATGGGAAAGAGGTTGTGGTGCCTGCATAATTCATTACTCCAAGTTTCTACATTGCACAGATCACACACATGTTGGAGGAAGAATCAATTATGCAAAGACTTATAGAGTTACAAGAACTTGAAAACACCCGATTTTTAGCAGACTTCCATCAGTCAGTTGAGAAAGCGAGGCAAAAATATTGGCATGACAGACACATTAAGAATAAAGTATTTTCACAAGGAGATAAGGTCCTACTCTATGAAAGTCAGTACCAAAAGCATCCAATAAAGTTTCACATGCATTGGTTGGGACCACTTATAGTTGCGAAGATCCGACCTTCAGGAGCAGTCAGACTTACGCAACTAGATGGTATGTTGCGGCTAGCATGGGTGACTGGCACTCTCCTGAAACCCTATATGTATTATAACTAAGATAAATGACTTTTTCTCTAGTCTAAAGCATCATGTATAGTAGTTATATTTGAGTTTTCTACAATTTCAGTAAATTCAGTTAATAAAGTCGACATGTGCAGTGTTGCGCTGTGACATATAGTTCATTTCCTTTTCTGTTTAAGTGTTGTTTTATGCAGAACCTATTACTCAACAGTGTAGGATCAAAAGCGTAAAGTACCCATTAATGACAATCATTAATATGATGCGAACCCCTTTATGGTTGGAGGAAGAACAAATCCAAACATAATCTGAGTCCATGTGCCACACAAACCTCGTCTAGTCACAACCTTTATTTCTATTATAGTACCCCATCTGAATTCAGTTAAGCTATAAATCCATGATACACAAATATTCCATCAGTATTTGCACCGACATTCCCATCCGTCAAACAGTAAGGTCTGAAATCGGCCACGTCCCTATCCAACTTGCACAGTAAATCCCAGAATCACCCAATAGGATTTACCATGTTAACTTGTCCCGTCGGACAACTCAGATCCAAGTTGTGTCCATAGGATCATGATGAACAAAAGTTATTACTAAACTTTCCAACTAATCCCGATTATAAGGCTCAGAGAACTTGTCGTAGAAAACATTGTTTTCATAAATCACTCAGTGATTTTCAAATTCTGTAGAACGAGCAAGCCAGTGTAATCCTGAGACCAATACTTATGATCCCCAAATCCTTGTTTCATTGTAGAATTTTTTGATAACTCAGAACCCACAATGTCAAGAGTTACAGGAAGTCAAAGCATCGTGTCCAAAGACACAGTACCAGATGATCCTTGCAACCCTCGAGTCGAGGTCATGGGTGATCTCAAGGGGAAGGTAGAGTAGGTCAAGCTCCTTGATATCGACTTAACATATCAAGTCTTGTTCCCCAAAATGAACATAAATGTCTTTTGAAGTATCACTCTGGACAAGTTGGTAGGCATGCAGTTTACGCGAAAGCCCAAATTCATCAACCTCTTTAACTCAACAATCATGAACCTGAGGGACTTACTAGTGTTCGGTACCATTGTCGAAGTTGTGTGGTGCACCAAGTTCCTGATTAGAAGGGTGAATGACAGAAGTCTCTGGTTGGATAGGTGATATCCAATCCACACCAACGACATCCACCAGCTTATGGGATTGTCCCTCGAGGGTGAGGACGTGTCCAAAAGATTCCAGGGTCCAATTAAGATTGACAAAACTAAAGGGGAGCTCGGCCTCTATGAAAGGTTCCACAAGAAGAGGGGAGCATGCATAGCCAAAATCGACCCCATACTACTAGAGATGGTCAAGAATGGCTACTACATCATAGCCAACAAACTCATGAGGTCATATTAAAAGGGATAATGCATGTGGGATGCATTATCAGTGGAATATTTTTTCTCCAATGGCATTGTATTCAATTGGTGTAGTTACCTGTTGGAGGAACTACTCATGGCTTGCAAGGAAGCCAAGGAGAAGGGAGGCACCTTCACATATGGATACCTATTTCTTGCATTCACAATGCTCAAGTGAACGCCACTGGCTGGAACACCGTTGGTGCTAGTAGACAAGGGGCACCTTGCAAATATGTTTGAGCCCTCAAATTCCAGGGTGGACTCGGAGAACATGGCCTTCAAAAACACGATGTTCTCCAAGTGGTATAACAGGCTCATCAACGCAACATAGAGGTTGCACATTGCATGGGATATCCTCAACTGCAACACGAGGAACATCGCCTTCAGCATGAACCAACACCATACATTGGTGAATGGAATTTAATTCAAGGATGTTGTCATTCTATTTAGATGAGGAGGCCTTCGACAAAGAGCTAATGTCGTGGACGGGAGTTAAATGTAACCCGCGCAAGTAAGGGATGCACTAAATTTTTCCTACCAATATGATGAAGAAGAAAGGGAAAGAAGCATGGGTAGGACCAAGCTCAATCTCAGAGGTGCCGAATAAATAATCACTAGTATAGATGGACTCTAAAGAGGAAGAGGAGATGCAACCACTAGAGAGGAAGAAAATAACATTGTCTATATTCCCGTAGCTACCATAGAAATCCCTGTTGACAGGTAAGGATGCCAACAAGATCCTGAGCATTATGTTCATTAGAGAACCAATGGCTAAGAATTTTAGAATAGGGGTCTCTCTGAGGAAAGTTCTGAACCCCCAACCCCATTCATTTTCCATCTCCCACACTCGCTCAATGATTTGCGTAGCCACCATCATTCATATTCAGGATGACCCTAAGCCTAACACCCTTCCATCCACCATCATCACTGAGAACCCTCCATCACCACAAAAACCCTATTTTCCACACCCATAAACCACCATTCCACCCCAAACCACTGATCCAGAGCCCATGCAGCTTGATCCCCTAGAACTACCTAAGCTAGAAATCCCAAAAACAAACCCAGAGTTACCTGAGTAAAGACCAAAACTTCCTTGTCCAAATAAAGAAGTATCAAAACAAAAATTGTATCTAGCTTGACTGAACCTTGAAACCCAAGACCAACAAATTGTACATTTTGTGCAACAGAAGAATACTCAAATGGTAGAGGAGCCGCAAGCTCAAAGTCTCCAACACATTTCCTCAACGACCAATGTTGAGGGTGCCATAGGAAGAACAAATCCATAAGAGGAGACACATAAAGAGAAGGAGATACCAGAGGCTCATAAGGAACAAGATTCAACCTCCAGGTAGAGCACAACATTCATGCAAGAACAGATGAAGTTGGTTCTCCAAAACCCTCAGCAATGTGCAAAGTTGTTGCAACTCTACATAGATAGAATAGAGGTTCTGGCACTCCTTCCATTAGTTTTGAGGCTAAGGATTGTTCTAGGACCATCCACAAGGGAGGAGGAGGTAGAGACTCCATCAGAATATTCAACGGTCAGTGGACATCCACTGTAGGCCCGAGCACCCAGGGACGCAACCCCTTCATCGTATGACCTTGCACAGTGGCCAACAACACACTTAGCTGGAATGGTCAGGGCATCAAATGATCAACTAGAGAAAAGGCCCTAGTAGTCCGAGAGGTCTACAGAGTCTATGAGGGAGGAAGTGCTCCTTGCGCAAGTATGCAGAAAAAAAGAAGAACACGCAAAGATCCAAGTCAAGCACAAGCTAGAAAGAGTTCCAGAAAGGCTTGTTAGAGTCTGACCGAAAATTCAGAAGGCCGCACCCCAACTTCCAGAAGCTAGTGATGCAGGAGAGTCAAAGCATCAGATTGAACTGCTCCAAGGAGCATGGTCACAATTGACCAATTGCACTGAGCATATGGAAGTGCAGTTGCAATAGACTCAGCAGGAAGTAGAGCAACATCCTTGGAAGTTGTAGGAGGAGATGGAGAAGATAGTATTATAAGGCAACAATGCTCAAGAAACACTACACAAGAACACAACTAAGTGCACAAATATTTTCAGAGAAGTCATTGATTGGATGGGCATCATTTCTAGGCACAACCAAACCTTGGAGGACGTGCACACTATAATCCAGGTGTTGAATGAAGAAGTTATGGCTATAATGGATCCACTGGAGAAACAATGGAATTTTGACCAAATCTAGCAAGTGAACAATGAGTTGAATGCTCTATTTGAGGCACAATCCATAGCTAAGAAGGATCTGCACAACTTTTGGCCTGTCATTCAGACAATTTATATGAAAATGCATCAAGTCGATGCAACAACAGATTCTGAATGGAAGTCTTTGGTCAGGTCCAATCCCAAGGAGTGTATCACAGATGCAACCCAAAAGTTCGTCGTCAAGGATTCACCCCTTACTAGGAAATGGAAGGATAAATTTGGGAGTTTTCAAGAAGTTAAGAAGTGAGCCTTGGACTTGGTCCCAAAGTTGGGACCTTCATTTGAAGAGGCAGAAGAAGAGAAAGCACAAGAAGAAGAGGAAAACAAAGAGGAAAAGGAGGACAAGGGAAAGCAACAGTATCTCCTAGAAGATGTGAAATATCTGAGTGCTTGACTCAAGAGCAAGTCAAGGTTTTTGTTCGGAGCCTATTGGGACCTTTGTTTTTGGATGAGAAGCTGCATAACAAGGTCCACAGTTCCAGTTTTGAGCTAGTATGAGTTGAAAAAACTACATAAGAAACTGGATAACAGAGCAAGGGAGAGTAACATAAACCATTTGAAAAGAGGACAACACAACGCCAACAAGGCAAAAGCAATTGCAACAAAATAAGAAAGCATGTGATCTCAAAGCCATAAGACATGACTTAGATTATATATATGGATCAATATGATTGTAAAAGGGTTGGTGTGTCATAATTGTAAGGTTGGTTTGAACATTATTGTAAAGGGTTTTTGTCTTCTTGTTGTTGTCTATTGTTGAGAAGTTGGGTTTGAGTTCTGAAAATATAATATGTACACCATTTTGGGAAATAGAGCTCTGCGACATGGGTCCAGAGCAAAGAGTCTGTAACAAATCACTAATTTGTATCTCAGAGGTTGTAACTGAGAAATATCTGAACATAATATCTGAAGAAGGTTCCAAAATTTCAAAATATGTTGCGTCATTATGTGTTTGTACTTATGCATTGTGTCTTTACAGTACTTCTTTATGCTTCATACGTTCTGCATGATGATTCTATGGTTGAAAGTTTTTTGCAACCTTAGTAGCTTCATTTCTTGCGTATATGATTTAAAATTTGTTTTTTAGTTAGTTTTTCTTGCGCAATATTAGGATGAATATTGAAGGTTCTGTGGACACCCCTAAGTATTTTTCTTTCCCTTCCCTATCATTTTGTCTTATTTGTGCTTTGGGTGAGACTTCTTCTCTTCAAAGGCGATGAAAATGTCAGTGCTCTAGACTACATGATACCTTTTGTTGGTAACCTGAGAAGGACCTTGGTCTGATCAATATTGTTCCAACAATCTCCCTATACATGGGAAGGTGGGCGTTGACCTACAAAAACCATCCAAAAATGGTCAAAATTCCAAGTAAAAGGGATGTTTTCATATTTCAAATGACGTGTTTCTTCCTCCAAAATGACTTAGGGATTATGAAAAATTTTCTTTCATGGTTTCAATGGGTTGAAAAACTTAGTAAAGTGCATGAGACACTTAGTAAGGTTCATACAGAACTTGACAAAGTGCTTGCGACACTCAGTAAGGTGCATACGACACTTTACAACACTTGTGACACTTAGGTGTAAATAGGTGTGACACCTAAGTGTGACATTTTGGTGTGTAATAGATGCCCCCTAAAGTGTGAGGTCAAAATAGAAGAAAACATATCGATGCAAGGGTGTTGGAGTAGGAGAACCTAGTAGAAGCTACAAACAACCATCAAACAATATATATGTATCATTTCTGAGGTATTCATACCTATGCTCGGAAAAAAAAAATTACTTAAATCATGGATATTGACCAAAACACTACGGATCCATGAAAATATTCACTAAATATATGGCCACTAGAGATACAATGTGGATCCATACCTCCATGACTCAATCAGGTCGCAACCATGAAAAATGCATAGTGGAACTACGATATGATAACAACATAGCCACAGACCAATACAAAGTGGATCTATGTGACAATTTACATCCGTAATATTATTCTCCATCATAGCCTGGGTGAAGCACATAACAAAGTGAGCACCCGACCCAAGGTCTTCATCCCAATCCTAAAATAGTAAAAATCTAGCCATGTGAATAAATGACTTGATGTCGAACATGGTAGAAACAAATTGATTATCGGTTATTAATGTATACCATTAACAAGTGCAAGGGAAATCACCAATGATGAAAATGACTCCCAAGGTACCCTAGTACATTCTAGCAAATGTGAATAAATGAGCTAAAGTAAAAAATACATGGAATCATTCGATCAAAGGCCAATGGTGTAAACCTATTGTCGAAGGAGAGGAAACATACCATTGAGGCATGCATGATGCAATGTACTATCTAGTTTCTAAATCTAATTCTCAAATAATGTGTTGAAGTCGATAGGAATAGACTCATTGAAGGAGGGCCATGATGTTTCCCCCATCATTGACATGAAACTAACACAGGAAAGTGATAAAATATGATAGATAAAATGAGGTATGATTGACACATGTATGAAAATTGATAATGCTATGAAATGGTTGGTTTGAGATGAAACTTCCCTTGAACATTGTGAGGCATGACAAGTGACTTGGAAACATTGACTCTACTAAGAGATAGACCAAAACATACTGCAATGATCACCAGGTCACTCTTTGGGTGAGATGAAAGAGTATGAGGACTCATTGTATTGATAGAAAATCATATTACCCAACTGTAAGATGAGGCAAAAATAGGTTCCATGTTCAAGGGAGACAACGAACAACTACCATGATGTTTTCCAAAAACTTAACCCACTTCCTTCAATTTCCCTCCCACCATGATTAGTGAGTACCTCTTTGTTTTTTGATGAACTTGAAGAGGATAAAATATGATCGGTATAGCTCATCTTTGATTATCCCCCCATCATATGTTTAACAAACCTAAAGAAGGAAGGGTTTGGCCCCATATAAGTCCTTCAATGCATATTTTATGAGTCTAAAGAAGGAAACATAAAGGCTCTTTTCATGTTTAGAGAGTCTAAAAATATCTTAAATATGACTTCAAGGGTGTTCATTTTCGAAAATTTAGTCTCCCAATCCTGAAAAGGTGTAAAACAACACAAGGGAGAACTCTTCTAGTCATGATTGACTAGAGTATACCTTTCTTGTAGTTAGTTTTACAAGGCCAAAAAAGGGCAAAACTACCACTCGAAAGATGACTCATCCTTGTTAAAAAGAGCTCGAAGGATGACGAAGTATGCTTGTAGTCTTCTTCATTTTTTAATGATCTTGACATAGAAAGAAAATTGTGCTCGAAATCCTCTATTTAATTTTTTAACGAGATTGACACATAAACGAGATTTTTTCTTGAAGTTGGTTTCATTTTTTAATGAGCTTGAAAATGAGAATAAACTATGTTCAGTCTTGGTTTCATTTTTTAACAATCTTGAAAATGAGAATAAATTATTCTTGGAGTCAGATTCATTTTTTAACGAGCTTGAAAATGAGAATAAAATATGCTCAGTGTAATACCCATGAACAGGCCCCTTCCCAACATGATTTCCATAGGTTTGTATGTTGATCGATTCCTATTAGCAGGTTCTTTCATAGCATAGTGTTTAGAGGTTAGCACTTTCCTTGAGCATTATCATAATAAGTTGGCAGTTTAACTTCAACATGATGTGCAAAGGTTGGAGACATAACCCCAAAGATTCAATTCATTTGTCGACTCTACTTTTGCATATACTCATGGTTACCAATAGAGATAGGTTCACCAGAGAGTGAGGAAGAAAGAGGATCAATTGAGACAGGTGAGGGAAGGAAAGGTTTAGATACCAGATCATGTGGAAGGCTAAGCGACATGTCACCTAGTGTTGTAGTCGCAGGTGGGACAGGTAATACCCTAGGTTCAAATGATTCAAAGGATCATCGCAACGTATCTATAATCATATTTAAAGTGGAAACCTCATGTGGGCGATCAGGGAGAGGTAAAGGAAAAAATCCCATGAGTGAGGAATCCTTGAGGAAACCTACCCCCACACTGTGGTACTTAAGATCATACTATCCCAAGAAAGGGATATTAATTGTTTAAGAATTATGGAGATCTGGAGTGCAATAATCAAGTTGTTCAATAGTCACAATTTTCCCTTAATAGGGATTTGTAAAATGTGAAAAACGGAAGAAGCAATGATAGTCATCGCATAGAAGAAATTGCCACCAAACAATAAATTATAATCCAGGGGCACGTAAACCACTTCAATGTCAATAGAAATGGATTTTCCATTTAATTCCACATTGAAATATTTCAAGAGTTCGTAAGGATGGAAACTGCATCCATCAAATGCCTTACGGGTAGTAGGTGTTGTGAGAAATATCACCCTGCAGACAAGTTGAGATCCCCTTAGTTTGGTTTTATTCAACTAATATAGCTAGAAAAAATGGACACTAACATTCATGGTTTCCATCTATTTATGCATGAAATAAGAGAGGAGGAGGAAGAGAATGAAGCACCTTTTGTGTTATTTTTCCTCACTACTCTTTATAATTTTGGTGTTGGATCCAATCCAGCTCCAAATGTAGTATACCTGCAAAGAAATAGAACTATCATCTTCTTATACTACTTGTAACAAGTTATATAAAATATATCATAACTAGTCCACAATCATTCATACATAAACTTGAAACGAAATGAAAATAAGGAAATAGGCCAAGTTTATTAATATTAAGAGAAACAAGAAAGTCTTACATCCATGATGTGATGGATATCTTCAACCAATGCTCCTCCTATCCAGACCCTTGCATGAATGTATTGATATCAAAATGACGATGCTTCAAATGGATTCCTCCCCCCCGTAACCTTGGAATTCCTTCATTATATAGGATTTGGAGGCTTAACCACCATGTAGAAGATCACTCACTAGATCCACTAAATTGGAATCTCCAAGATTTTCAGGCAGAAAATATCTCTCAAGTATTTTAGGGAGAAAATATATCTCAAGTATTTTGAGGAAATATCTCTCAAGATCCATCAAATTAGGATTTTGGTTTGAGAAAATCTCTCAACCATCCATGAGACTCTCAACTTCTCCTTCATATTAGGAAAGTAAATGTGCAGTGGATTCTCACTCTAAATTAATTTTCTTTTTTTTTAATAAAAATGAATAATACATGTGCACATAGTATTTTGACCTTCAAATGATAAATTTATCTCATAATATGTTTAGGTATTATGACAAACCTTCCCTCGCTAAAGTGTGACAAATCCATAATTAGTAGTGTGGGAATTTGGAGTGCAACAATAGGAGACTGGTTAAGTTTAGGTGAACCAATGGATCTCTAGTAGGACAAAGACATGACACACGTCGAAGCTACTTCATCCAAAATAGTGTGATGGATTTTCTTCCCACCAACCATAGCTTAAATTTTGAACGTCAGGTGGTGGGATATATTTGGTTTAAAATAGTCCATATTAAGCATAATAATATTTTATGTCTCTATATCCAAACCTCCAATGGCTGATAACAAGCTTCTATGTTGACTTGGATAGTTTGTTAACTTCTAGGGTCAACATAACACAAGGTTCTTTCACCAAACATTCAACAACGTCGTAGTTTTGAGGAGAATGGGAACTTGGATTGAAGAGTGACATTCTAATTGTTCCCTTGGACAGGAACAACTCTGAATCAACAACATGCCTCTCAATCTGAAGAGGGGTGGAGGATGGAGGGAGAGTGGAAGTGGAGGGTTTATCAATAACACCTCCATTGGCATGATTATCTAGAGTGTGATAATTATCAGCTTTGTTTTTTAAAATAACCATCCCATTACACATAAGGACCTGAGTACTTGAGGAATCATCCTCATAGTGAGGATGACCTACATTTCCCCCTTGCAGATGGGTAGAATTTTGTGCAACCATTTGTTGTTGTTGAATCATGAAAGGGTTAGTAAACACTGTAGGTTGGGATGTACCTTTCATAAATTTAGCAACTTCCTCACGATGAGGTAAGTCTTTCGTGTAGTGTTCCTTTGCAAAAATCATGCAAGGAAACTTAGCTTTCCTTTTTGTTTGGTTATCAATAGTTTTTGTACTCTCCTATTGGTTAGAAGAATTCTTGGTTTTACCCTTGTTTTTATTCTTACCTCCAGGTTTTTGAGATGAACTAGATTGGACCGCATTTACCTCGGAGATTTTTGCAGGAGAGGGAGAATTTTTTTTGTTCATCACATATTTCATCCTATCCATGGGGTGAAATTTCTCGCAACATAAAAATGGAAACCATACTGGGGACACTAACATCTCCCTAGATCTACCTGACCAACATAAATGAGAAGGAAGAGAATGTGGCATACATTTTTATGATGGTCGTCCTCGTTGCTCCAAACTCTAACCTTGATCTCCAAGATCACAGGCACAAGATAATAACTACAATGGACAACAAAGAATATCCTTCTTCTACTCTCTATGGCTGGAAAAAGTAGATATATCTACGATGACTGAAAAAACAATAGACAAGCATATGTTTGAACACATGAAATTGAAGGGAATATGCCAAGTTTATATTAATGGAAATACAATAAATAAATCACTTTCAAATCACCTTTGATGTTGAAACAACTTCTCCAACCTCTCTAGTACATCCCTTGCATGAATTCCTTTGGATTAAAATGATGATGCTTCAATGGATTCTGCACCCCCCATTTCACCATGGAAATTCCCTCATTATATAGAGTTTAGAGTTTTAACCACCATGAGATATTTTGGGAAATGGTAGAGTATTTTTCTCCATGAGTTGGGATTTTTCTTCTTCAGGCTGTATAGGATGGATCCAAGTAGGGTGACTTGAATCTCCTATGATTTCTTCCCTTAGAAAAAGGTGGGATGGTTATAACCTCCTTTGACCACATCAACACTCCCTCATAAATAAACACAGGGTGTTGAAAAAGAGGATAAACACTCTCTATACATGGGTAGGGGGGAGTTTATAGGGGATCAAATCTCCCTCTACATGGGTAGGGGGGCGTTGACCTTCAAAAACCCTCCAAAAATGGTCAAATTCCAAGTAAAAGGCATGTTTTTGGCTTTCATATGATGGGCTTCTTCCTCCAAAATGACTTAGGGATTATGAAAAATGTTCTTTCATGGTTTCAAGAGGTTGTGACACTTATTAAAGTGCATGCAACACATATTAAGTTTCATACGACCCTTGATAAAGTGCATGTGACACTCAATAAGGTCCATACGACACTTTATGACACTTGCAATACTTAGGTGTAAATAGGTGTGACACTTAAGTGTGATATTTTGGTGTGTAACACCCATGGAGGACATGGATTGGATCTGGTATCAAACTATGATAATGATGGAAAATTTTCAGGAATGGAAAACCCAATTCTCAAATCCTTTGAAACTTCAAAATGAAATGATAATTTGACCTTTACCCCCTTTTTATTGAAAAGAGATATATGTCATTGTTTGAGTGGCAAAATATTAAATTTAAGAAACAAATAAATTGATTATTTACATTTATTCTAGTTGACATCACAACTGGACATGTGTATACCTTGTGTTATTTCTAGGTGGGTGGATGTGGTTAATTTAACCACATACCCCGGGGGATGAAATTGATGGATGAATGCCAAGTTGCAAAGCTTAACCTTTGGGTAGAATTTTTTGGCCCCACCCCCTTTGATTAAACATTGAACATACAGGGGGGGATGAAATCTGTTGTGGTTCATTGATATTGAAGTGGATGTGTGCGATTAGATATACGATCAAAGAAGATTTTTTTATTAAAATTATATACAAATAAAGGTTTATATATATAATTAAACAATTTACAAAGTTTTTGGTTTAAACCTTTGATTTATTTAAGAAAAATTAAAAAGATCTATTAAAATTAAAAATTCCCTAAAGAAATTTCATTACTTAAAACAATAAAACTAAAAATTGAAATTTATTCAAACTAAAATATTAATAAACCATGATCCTAGGTCCTAAAGAAATATATATATATTTTTATGAAAAAAATAGTTTTATGTTACAACAAATCATATAACCTTTTATTCTCTAATGATTCATGCAGGTCTTCGTAATGGAAATGCAACTAAAAACTAGTCTATGTGTGATGTGGTTGTACAAGATCCTGCCTCATCGATCTCATGGACACATGTAGTTAGTGCGCATTTTTCCATTTTAGTTAGTGTGTGTGCACAATTGCCAAAGACTCGTGTATATTTTAGCCCTTTACTAAATTTTCACCCTAGTATATAGTCTTTAGGGTTTAAAACAAAGCTATTTTTTTTGTAACTTGTAACTTGTAACTTGTAAATTACCAATACCATACATGGGTTTTTAGTCCTAGGGCATGCATTTGTCATCATGCCTTGCTTTCATGCATTTTTATGCATTGTTATGTTTATGCATTTTTTTGCACTTACAAGGCAGATTTTAGCCTTTATGCACTACGCAGGGTTTTGGGTTTCAAAATGAACAAATAAAGTATGAATATATGTAAAATAATAAAATAAAAACTCCACAATTTGAACCACTCAATTTGGAGGTCATATGATTCTTACACATGCATTTTACAGAAAGATGGTTTTACCCTCCATTTTACAAAAAGTCTTGAATCTCGATTCAGGGTAGATTTTCTTATTCATTTGAAAATGAATTATGGATGATACAATAGGTTTAGAATATTATTGAATTCACAAAAAAAATTATATCACTAAATTTTGAGATAAATAGAAGCATGGGAGTGTATTTCCATTAGGGCACTTTCTACTATTTTAGTCTCTCAATTTACAAGGTCGATTTTGCCTCTTTTACACAACAACCACTTTTATGTTTGCAAATGCAAAACTAAATATGTAGAGATGTGTAAAATTATATAAGACACCCTCAGAAACTTGAATCACTGAAAGTGGAGGTATTTTAAGACCTATCTGTGCATTTTTCATCATGCCCTTATTTCATGCATTTTTAAGCATTTTTCCCTTTATGCAATTGTTTTCATTTGCAAAGCCATTTTTAACCTTTATGCACAGTAGAGGGTTTTTGGTTTGAAAATGCACAAAAAAGGTATGAATAGATGTAAAATTATAAAATAAAAACTTCGCAAATTTTATCACTCAATTTGGAGGTCATATGAGTCTTAGGCATGCATTTTATAGTAATCTAGTTTTACCCTCCATTTTACAAAAGGTCTTGAATTTGGGTTCCAAGTAGAAGTCATTTTTCATTTGAAAATGCACTCTGGATTATATATATAAATTCATAATTCTATGAACTTCACCCAAAAACTTATATCACTAAATTTGGATCTATGTAGAAGCATGGTTGTGCATTTCCATTAGGACACGGTTTATTGTTCTGGTCTCTCAATTTACAAGGTAGATTTTGCCTCTTTTACACAATAGCCACTTTTATATTTGTAAATGAGAAAACAAATATGTGGAAAGGTGTAAAATTATATAAGACACCCTCAGAAGCTTGAATCACTCAAATTCTAGGCCTGTTAATACTTGGACATGCATTTTTAATTATTTTTTCCTTTATGCATTTTTTAAAAATTTACAAGGCATTTTTAACCTTTATGCATAGTAGAGGGTTTTCTTGTTTGAAAATGCACAAGAAAAAGTATGAATAGATGTAAAATGATAAAATAAAAACTCCACAAATCTAATCACTCAATTTGGATATCATATGAGGCATAGGCATGCATTTGATAATAACATCATTTTACCCTCCTTTTTACAAAAAGGATTGAATTTGGGTTCTAGGTAGGAGTCATTTTTCATTTGAAAATGCACTCCAAATTATATGGATAGATTTAGAATGTTATGAACTTATATCACTAAATTTGGAGCTATATAGAATCATGGGCGTGCTTTTTCACTAGGGAACTTTCTACTATATTTGGTCTCTAGATTTACAAGATTTATTTTTTTAATTATTATTCAGATAGATAAAATTTTATTCTCTGGTGATTTCTATAGGTATTCACAATGGAAATAAAAATAACAACTATCCTATGTGTGATTTGTTTGTATGAACTCTTGACTCATTGATATCATGGACACAGCTAGTTAGTACTCATTTTTCTATTTTAGTTAGTCTGTGTGCACAAGTGGCAAAGATTCATGTATATATCAACCCTTTACTAAATTCTGGGCACAAATCACCCTAGTATATAGTATTTAGGGTTTAAAAAAAATATGCAGTCCTGTAACTTGTAAACTATAAATTATGAACACCATACATGGATTTTTCTTTCTAAGGTGTGCATTTCTCATCATGCCCTATTTTCATGCATTTTATGCATTTTTCCCTATATGCGTTTTTTTGCATTTACATGGAAACTTGTATCCTTTATGCACAATAGAGGGTTTTTGGTTTCAAAATGTGCAAATAAAGTATGAATATATGTAAAATTATAAAATCCAAACTCCACAACTTGAACCACTCAATTTGGAAGTCATATGAGTCTTAATCTTGCATTTTACAGTAAGACGGTTTTACCCCCCATTTTACAAAAGGTATTGAATCTTGGTTAAAGATAGAAGTCCTTAGTCATTTTAAAATGCACTCAAGATGATATATGCATATTTAGAATGTTATTAAATTCACCCCAAAACTTAGATCACTAAATTTAGAGATATATAAAAGCATGGGAGTGCATTTCCATTAGATCACTTTCTATTTTTTTGGTCTGTCAATTCACAAGGTAGACTTGGCCTCTTTTACATAGAAACCACTTTTGTGTTTGAAAATGAAAATAAAAATATGTAGATAGGTGTAAAATTAGCTAATACATCCTCAAAAACTTGAATCACTCAAATTGCAGGTGTTTTAAGACTTGGGCATGTATTTTTTTGAAGCTTGGTGTGAATTTTTGCACAAGGGAATAAGTTATAGTTTAAAAGGAAAAAATGTATTTCTTAAGTGTAACTATGCATTTTTAGATGTGGAGGATCTAAAAATATTTAATTAGGATTTTATGCAACAATATAAACCCTAATACTAATCTCCTATATCATCATATATCGAGAACATTGTCATCTACATTTGGATCAACCTCTTTGACTTCTTAATCTAATACATCTATCTTCTCCTTATGTCCAATGCATCATAACAATGGATTTCAGTGTTCAACAACAATTTGAAATTTTTTTACTTGATTATATAGGCATTGGAACTTCAACACCCTGGTTCATCATTGAATACATGTTGGTATTCCAACAGACTCTTTCCACCATCCGTCTCAACCTCGACGGACTTGGAGCTCTCATGCATTGCCACTACAATGAAGGTTTCCCACCCTTGCATCGTCGATGCAGTGTATTTACCATGTCGTATCTTTGGTCCACCGAAATACTACACCCTATAGAGTGTCTCCACTCCAACATAGGTGGCCATCCATAAGGTTTCAATTTTGATGGCATTCACATCTTATTTTTGATGGTACATTTTGTAATACCCCTAGGACAAGCCTCGGTTGTATTATGTATTGTAAACATGTTTTGTAGGATGGTGAGCTGAGCATTTATAAGTTATGGGCTTATATATTTATTAGGTTAGAGATCCTAAATGTTAAAGGCGAGGAGACTGTTTTGTACATGTAAATATTCATATTATTAATATAAAAACATAGTTGCGTGTAGATCGGCCACGATAAAAGAGAATGGGGGACTAAGATCCACTAGGCTGGGTAGGGGATAAGGGGATGAGAGGTTGGAAAGAGGGGATAATCCTAAGGGATTAAGTCCAAGAGAATAATAATCTATTATTATTATTTCAAAGGCTGTTTAAAAGGATATGTTTTTATCCTAAGTTCCTAGGGAAGGGCAGATGAATTCCAAAAGGAAAGGAACATTATTATTGAGCGACAAGTGTCAGCTCAAGAACATGCATACTTAAGGGGGAATTCTTACTGTTGCGAGGGGGAAGTAGACACTCTCACGCACTCACTCACTCTCTCAGAAACTCACACATACACATAGGGGGGTTCATGCCCAGAGTTTTGGCTCACACTTGCATCATCTTGGTTATGCTAGAAAATTCTACCCATATCTCCTCACGAGTTCACTCATGCACTAAGAAATCTCGTAGCCAACCATTTCCTCCATTGTTGAACTGTGACCATTTTGCACCTCTGTAAATTACTGATTCATCCATTTCCTTACCTGATTTAGTTGTTGTGATTGAAGAAGAGGGTTGTGAAGCACATGGTTGAAGAGGCAGGTTGTCAGGCCTATGAGAAAATCTCTCTCCAGGTGAGAGAGGTGGTTGTCGATTGAAGAGGCAGGTTTTCAGGCCTATGAGAAACTCTCTCTCCAGGTGAGGGAGGTTGTTGTGTATTGAAGAAGCAGGTTTTCAAGCTTGTGAGAAACTCTCTCCAAGTGAGAGAGTGTGTTGAGGAGGTGATTTCTCCAGGAGGGAGTCTCGTGGATGCTATAGAGCTCTGAGAATTCTTGTCTACCTTGTTTCTTAAGCCCAAGGTAAGGGAGGTGTAGCAGTCGATGGACTGTGTAACAGTGAAGGTATATACTCCTGGGGTGGGACAGGCATGTGGGGAATGAGAGTCTATGAGCAGTGGGTGTAAGTGGATCCTGGGAGAGAATCCTTCCTATTAAACTATGTGACTTCCTATTGACCTTTCCTAGCCTAAAAATCCCTTTCTCGGTGGAGTTTAGTCCCAACTCGGGAGTGACCTACTACTGAGAGTGATGAGCAGTGTGGTATAAGGCTGGGAGGTTTGTGGAATGTCTATATGTAGTTGGCAGTTTTACTCCAGTTAAAAGATAAGTATCATTTCCATTCTTAATTATGTATGTTATGCATGTCTGTGACTTTTGAAATGTTATCATGCATCCCGTTGCATGTATGAATTACTGTTAATTCCATTTGAGTCTGTATAGTAGAAGTAACTCTGTGTTATTTTATTTAAATTCATTAAATATGCATGTTATGTATGTATGTATGCTCTTTTGTGGCATTGGTCGGAAGTGGTGTTCTTGGCCGGAGACATTACAAATTGGTATCAGATCTAGTTTGTAGAAGACAAGGTATTTCGTAGTAGCATTGCCCRATAGTGGTGTTGTTGGTCAGGGACATTACAAATTAGTATCAGAKCTAGTCTRTAGAAGACAAGGTATTATGCATTAGTGTTGCTCRACAGTGGTGTTGTTGGTTGGGGATGTTAAAAATTGGTATCAGATCCATGGTTTCAACACTGAGCCTGGATGGGCCATGTTAGTGGAAGTTGAAGAAAAAGTTTTGGAAAAGAATTKYTGTCGAAATGGACAAAATTTGAGATTAGAACCAAGGTTTCARGTGGAAATTGTGTTAATAGGAGATAATTTCGAACCTCAGAACATTCCTTAGTGCCAAGAAGTTACCTTGGTCATGTTACAAAGCTCAAGAGGGGTAGAAATATTCTAAAACCATGATAKATGTGGTATTGGGCCACAGATTAATGTGGGCCATAGGATCTGTTTGAGAGAAGGAGAATCCTTCACGATCATCAAATCTGGTAATGTTGTGAGGCRGTTAGCCATGAGTTTATTTGAAATCCRTGAAATATCTGAGTCTGTCTATGYCATGGATMTAAGGAGAATATATTGACCATTATATCAAGCCAAGAKAAGAAGGTAATACACRTGGTGAAGAGTGKATTCGAGCTACAATATCTACGYGTAAGTGGTTGTGAGTCGTAGATCTCATGATAGTTCATAATTTCAGATTTCGAAATTCAAGAGAATTAATCTATGCTGAGGGGAGAAATTCCAAAGTCCTAAATTCTGAAGMAAAAGAGAAAACATGGTGGGGCAGGATTTCATCGCCAGGGGTGATGTGGACCTTTCTAGATATTCCATGTGCCAACACCTAATTTGGTGGCATATGTACCATGTGGACCCGGAGGGTAAAGAAGTCCAGAAATTTAGATTTTGGGAGACTGGAAGGAAGAAAGCGTGAAAACTTCTGAAACCTAAAGTCCTAAAGCTCCGAAGTCTCAAAGTCCCAAAGCTTTGAAGATCCTAAGCTCTGAATCTCTGAAGTCTCGAAGCTCAGATGATGGAAGTTCCATAGTGGGTATCATTCATTGGATGTTGGGCAGTCGTGGATTGGATATCTACCCTCCTCCACGAGTTCATAATTCAGAACTCCAAGAGTTTGTTGAGATGTGCTTTAAAAAATTCTAAAGCCAGAGGCTTGAGGTCCCAAGTAAGGAACTAGCACTTGGCCACAGCTCGTGGTCACATGGGTTGGGGACTAAGAGAAAGGGGCTAGTTCCCAAGAAATGGTTGTAGAACAAAGAAGAATTCATAAAGAGAATATCTGTGGGGATTCCTGATTGGTCGAGAATCACAGAGAATGAAATATGAACATTTTCTTGAATCAAATTGGTTTATGAATACCGTGAAATATTTTAAGGACTAATGGCCTGACATTTTTCGATTGACTGCACATTGTGTTTTCAGAGTCAACGATTGTTAGAACTAAACAAAATTGTCGCTTAGTGCAGAGAAATGGAGGACGCACAGAATGATTCCAGTTCATAGAATGAATCTAAAGGAATGGATGTCTAATTGGGAGTTGAAGGATCAAACTCCAATTGGCATGGAGAAGAAATAGATAAGGAAGGAAACATGATGAAAATCATTAAAAGATTGCAGAAAGATGTCTAGACTCACCAAGAAGATAACAAAAATATCATGAAAGCTAGGGATCAATAGGGAGAATTCAACATAATGTTGATGCAGATCCTAGAAAGGATAGAAAGGAAATTGGATAAGGAGAGTGACTCTAGTAAATGAGGAAGTTGCAGGTTTCCCGATGAGAAGAGGAAATCAAGGAGTGTTGGAAGACACCATCATCACTCCCAAGGTCACTCTAAGAGGAGCGCACACAGTATTTCAAGCCCATCTCCTACCAGTAAACACAAGATATCTGGAGTGGATGAACTGAAGGGAGAAATGAAAATAATTAATCCTCCTACATTTGATGGAGAGAACAAGAAGGAAGAAGATGTCGATACATGGTCACTTGGCATGAGGAAATATTTCCAAATGTATAATTATTCCTCTAATGCAGAAAGAAGAATTGCAATGTATCAACTAAAAGGAAAGGCATCCATGTGGTGGGATCAAATTGTGCAGGTGCAACACATTAAAGAGAAAAATGTTACTTGGAAGGAATTCAAGAATTATTTCGAAAAGAAATACTTGACTAAGAGATACTATGATAGAAATTTTAAAGAGTTATTTGAACTCAAGCTGGGTAGCATGACCATTGATGAATATGAATGAAGGTTTTTGGAATTACTGAAGTATGTTCCTTTCATCAAGGATGAGACTATCAAAATTCAAAGGTATTTGAGTGGACTACCACCTTCCATTGGTGACAAGATCCAGTATGATGATCCTAAAACTATGGAAGAAACTATAAGGAGATAAAAATGATCATATGAGCAGCAAGGAGAAAATCCCACTTTTTGGAAGACTTGGGAAGACAAGAAGAAATTCAAGATGTATCAGAGGAAGAAAGGAAATGAGACATCCTTTTTCAGAAATAATCCTCAAGGACAACCATATTTTAGAGAGCCCAGGAAGGATGAAGTAGGTGGACCAATGCCAAGACAACCACCTATGGAATGTTGGGGTTGTAAAGGAAATCATAGGTACAAATATTGCCCCCACAGAAATGACAAAATGAGAGTTGTTCACAATGTACAATAGGTAGAAACAGTGGAATATATGGACATTAGGATACCAAGGATCTATGTAGCCTTGGAAAACAACCAAGATGAGTTTCAATCACACATGATTGAAGTTGAAGGTATGATCAATAACCATGACTTTATTATTTTAATTTATTCAAGGTCTATTCATAGTTATATAGATCCCAAGATGGTGGAAAGTTTGCATTTTCCAAGAAACAAGCATGGAAAATCTTGGTTAGTGTAGCTGGCTACAAGAACTAAGAGGAAGGTTGTTGACTTGGTTAAGTCTTGTCCAGTGGACATGAATGGACTGAGCACAAGGGATGAATTGAACATTTTACCCTTAGGTTCCTATGACTGTCTAATTGGGATGGATTGGTTGGACCAACACCATGCCATCCTAGACTGTCATAAAAAGGCATTCACTTGCCTGGATGAGGAAGGAAATCGGAGAATAGTCCAAGAAATTCCCAGATCAGTTGCTATCAGATAAATATCAACAATACAATTGAAGAAGTTTTATAGGAAAGGTTGCCAAATATTTTCATCTCATATGGATGAAGCACCTATGGATAAGGTGTCAAATATTGAATACCATGCAGTATTAAAGTATTTTGAAGATGTGTTCCAGGAGGTACCCAGATTACCCCCAAAGAGAGATATTGATTTCTCTATAAACGTGATGCCTCGAGAAGCTCCCATGTCAAAAACTCCTTACAAAATGAGTACACCAGAGATGAAAGAATTGAAGTTGCATCTTGAAGAACTTTTGAATAAGGGGTATATATGCCCAAGTGTGTCACCTTGGGGTGCCCCAGTCTTGTTCATGAAGAAGAAAGATGTGACGTTGAGATTGTGCATTGATTTCAGATAGTTGAACAAAGTGACTATTAATAACAAGTACCCTTTGCCAAGGATCGATGATCTCTTTGATTAGTTGAAGGATGCCAAGATATTTTAAAAAATAGATCTCAGGTCAGGTTACCACCAGGTAAGGATAAAGGATGAATATATCAGAAGGAATGCCTTTAGAACAAGGTATGGTCATTATGAATTCACAATGGTACCATTTCGGTTATCAAATACACCTGTTTTTTTCATGTGCCTAATGAATTGTGTATTCAAGGAATATCTAGACAAGTTTGTCATAGTCTTTTTGGATGAAATCTTGGTGTATTCCAAGTCAGAGGAAGAGAATGAACATCATTTGAGGATGGTGATGCAAGTGATAAGAGATAACCTACTATATTCCAAATTGGGCAAGTGCTCATTCTATCATAATTCAGATCCTTTATGGGTCTAGATGGCTATTACAGAAGGTTCATTGCAGGGTTCTCAAGCATAGCTCACCCCATCACTTCCTTGTAAAAGAAGGAGAAGAAATTTGAATGGACAGAAGAATGTGAGAGAAGCTTCCATAAATTGAAGCAATTGTTAAGCAGTGATCCAATCCTGAGGATTGCAGATCCAAATGAGGATTCTGTGGTTTTCACAGATGCATGCGAAGGACTAGGAGGAGTCCTCAGCCAGAATGGATTTGTAATATGTTATGAGTCCAGAAAATTGAAATAGCATGAAAAGAACTATGCCACTCATGATTTGGAGTTGGCATCCATAGTTCACGCTCTGAAGAAATGGAGACATTACCTCATGGGAAATAGGTTGGAACTAAGAACAAACCATAATGGTCTAAATTATTTATTTGATAATCCAAACTTGAATGCTAGGTAGAGTAGACTCTTGGAATTCCTTTGTGAGTATGACTTTGATATCAAGCATATCAAAGGAAAGGAGAAGAAAATGGTTGATGCACTTAGCATAAGAGTGCATGAAATACATGCTACGACCATCAACATGTATCAAACTGGTATTAAAGGAAGAATTTCAGAAGCTGCAAATGCGGATTTGTAGTACATGGAAATGGGAGCAAATCTACAACTAGGTAAGATGCTAAAAAAAGTGGAATATTATAAATTGGAAGTAGATGGAACACTCCTGTACAAAAATAGAATTTATGTACCTAATTCTCAGGAATTGAGAATTATGATCTTGGAAGAAATGCATAATGTGACTTATGTTGGGCACCTTGGATATCATAAAATAGTGGCAACAGTTAAGAGCATTACTTTTGGATAGGTATGAAGAAGGAAATTGTATAATACATCGCCAGATGTATGGAGTGTCAGAAGGTCAAGGTTGAGCATAGGAACCTAGTGGGGTTTCTATAGCCATTTCTCATTCCTGAGTGGAAATGGGAAGTGGTGACATTCGATTTCATCACAGGTTTACCCATAAAAAATAAGAAACATGATTCCATCATGGTGGCGGTGGATAAGATTATGAAAGTTTCGCATTTTATTCCATTTAAGACCACTCATAAGGAAGCCAATGTTTCCGATATCTATACGAGGGAAGTAGAATGATTGCACGGTATTCCCAAGACAATTGTGTCTGAAAGAGACCCAAAATTTACCTCAAAATTATGGAAGGGATTATTCAAAGGGTTTAGAATGAATTTGAACTTCAACACTGCTTATCATTCTAAGTATGATGGGCAAACAAAGAGGGTGAACCAAATGATCAAAGATATGCTAAGGATGCAAGTGATGGAAAAACCATCTAAATGGGAATACTACATACACTTGGTAGAATTGTCCTACAACAATGGGTATCAAGCATCACTAAATATGATCCCGTTTGAATCACTTTATGGCAAAAAATGAAACACACCAATAAGTTGGGACAACCCAGCTGATAGAGCAATAGTTGGGCCAATGTTTCTCAAGGAAATGGAAGAGAAAATGATGAAGATTAAGAAGAATCTAAAGGTTTCCCAAGATCGATAGAAAAGTTATGCTGATAAGAAAAAAACCCACAGGGAGTTTAAAGTGGGTGATCATGTTTTCTTGAAAGTGAAATCCAACAAAAGTTCCCTGAAGCTGGGAAAATGTTCCAAGTTGGAAGCCATATTTTGTGGGCCATTTGAAATCCTAGAAAGGATTGGACTAGTTGCATATATGCTTGCATTGCCTACATCCATGACTATACATAATGTGTTTCATGTTTCATTGCTTAAGAAATATATACCCAATGCTAATCATGTTATTGATTGGAATGTGATTCAGGTGGAGCAAGAAGGTTTCTTGCAAGTGCATATGTTCAACATATTGGACCAGAAGAGAAAATAGCTCTGGAATTGAGCCATAGGGCTTGTAAAGGTCCAATAGACCTGGTACGATCCCGAGGACACAACATGGGAGCATGAGGATGCTATGCGGGCATAATACCTGCATATTTTTTATGATTTTGAAAATCTTGTTGATGTTGTGTAAATAAGTTGCACTTAGGACAGTGAAAAAATAAGGGGAGGGGATTGTAATGCACCTAGGATGAGCCCCAGTTGTATTATGAATTGTAAACATGTTTTGTAGGCTAGTGAGTTGAGAAATTATAATATATGGGCTTATGTGTTTATTAGGCTGAAGATCCTAAGTGTTAAAGGCCATGAGCCTATTTTGTACATGTAAATATTCATATTATTAATACAAAAACATCATTGCGTGTAGACCGACCACGATGAAAGAGAATGGGGGACTAAGATCCACTAGGAGGGTGAGGGGAGAAGGAGCTAAGAGCTTGGAAAGAGGGGATAAGCCTAAGGGATTAAGTACAAGAGAATAATAATCTATTATTATTATTATTTCAAAGGTTGTTTAAAAGGATATGTTTTTATCCTAAGTTCCTGGGGAAGGACGGGTGACTTCCAAAAGGAAAGGAACATGCTTATTGAGAAACATTTGTTGTCTCAGGAACATGAAGACTTAAGGGGGAATTATTATTGTTTTGAGGGGGAAGCAGGAACTCGCATGCACCGACTCACTMGCTTAGGCACTCATGCACGCACAGGGGGGTTCAAACCCAAAGTTTTGGCTCACGCTTTCATYATCTTKTCTATGCTATACTAGTCTACCTGTCTCTCCTCACGAGTTCACTCATGCACTGATCAAGCCCATAGCCAKCCATTTCCGCCATTGTTGAACTGTGACCATTTTTCACCTTTGTAAATTTTTKAKTCATCCATTGCCTTACCCGATTTATTTGTTGTGGTTGAAGAAGCAGGTTGTGAAGCCCGTGGTTGAAGAGGAAGGTTTTCAGGCCTATGAGAAACTCTCTCTCTAGGTGAGAGAGKTGGTTTTGGATTGAAGAGGTAGGTTGTYAGGCCTGTGAGCAKCTCTCTCTCTCTCCAGGTGAGGGAGGTTGTTGTGGATTGAAGAGGAATTTTGTCAGGCCTATGAGAAACTCTCTCTAGGTGAGAGAGTGTGCTGAAGATTTGAATTCTCCTAGAGGGAGTCCCATGGCTGCTATAGAGCTGTGAGAATTTCGGTTCGGCATGTTGTTGAAGCCAAAGGTAAGGGATGTGGAGCAACCGATGGATTGTGTAATAGTGAAGGTGTATACTCTTGGGGTGAGATAAGCATGTGGGGAATGAGAGTCTGTGAGTAGTGGGTGTAAGTGGCTCCTAGGAGAGAATCATTCATCTTAAACTCTGTGACTTCCTATTGACCTTGCCTAGCCTAGGAATCCCTTGCTCGGTAGTGTTTAGTCCTAGCTTGGGGGTGACCTACTGCTAAGAGTGATGATTAGTGTGGTATAAGGATGGGAGTTTTGTGGAAGGTCTGCACACAGCTGGCGGTTTTACTCCAGTTAAAAGATAAGTGTCATTTCCATGCTTAATTAAATATGTTATGCATGTCTGTAAATTTTAAAATGTTATCATGTATTTTGTTGCATGTATGAATTATTGTTAATTCCATTTGATTTTATATGGTAGCAGTAACTCTATGTTATTTGATTTAAATTCATTAAATATGCATGTTATGTATATATGTATGCTCTTCCGTGTCATTGCCCAGCAGTGGTGTTGTTGGCCGGAGACATTACAAATTGGTATCAGATCTAGTCTTTAGAAGACAAGGTATTCTATAGTAGTGTTTCCTAGCAATGGTGTTGTTGGTCGGGGACGTTACACATTTTCACTGATATGTCACACTAATGACTGATACTATTAGTTAAATGACGACAACTTGACTAATGATGGTTTCATGGAATATACCATGTGGTATCCCAATGATTCAAATTAATGATCGTTCTATGATTGTCACAATTGCGATGATTAGGTGTGATGAAAATATACTTGGTAAAATATCTCCATAGCTTCCACATGATATTTTTGGACATTGGACATTTGACAAATGGATAGGGTTTTTGAGAGTGCAATGAACAAATGGAATTGGGTTTGTAGAAATACAAACATGCGTCTGTCAGAAGGGTATCGAGACATCATTAAAAAATGTTCCAAATGTACTATTGAAGCACAATCATTAAATTAATTATCTTGAAATCAACCCCATTTGACAAAAAGATAACATCTACACTTGTTTTCTCTCAAAAGGAGGTTTATGCTTTTCAAAAAAAAATCATTTTTCCAAATGATTAGGGATCATAATTACCAAGAGGAATCGCTCACCAATGAGGCCACCTCATTAAAAATGGGGGTGTTAAGGATTAATGGAGGTTTAAACTATCAAGCCATATCATACCTTATATCCATGCATATGATTACACATACCATCCTTTTAAATCAACATCTTTCATACCTCCACAGTCACTCAACTCCAAGCGAGGCACATAAATTTGACATGACTAGCCCACCCCCTTCTCCCATGCTTGGAGTAATGACATGCTTGTCACTTGAATCACCCAATTAGATTTACAAAATCTAAGTTGGTATAATGTATTATCAAAAGGGAGGAGTGAGAAATGAAATCGGGAATAAGGTCAATTCATTGGAAAACTGCCTTGTAAGAACCACAATTAACCTTTGCATGGTCCTCTAGAATTTTGTTTGTCGGTTTTATATTGTGGGTATGTACTGTGTTATTTCACATCAGTATTAGCTCTTGGATACTCTCTATGTGTTTGGTTTTATGGAGTTTATTCACGTTTAATTAGTATTTGGCACTTATCACCCTAGTTGTCTGGGTTTTATTCTTCATAATCAAAGATATTTTAGCGTTTTGGGTTCTTTATTTTGGGGGTATGGTCTCTTGGCTATGTTATGTTATGGTTCAATGGGTTTACCAAACCTTGGAAATTTGGGAATTTAAGATGTCCTAGTGGTCTTGTGTGGTCTGTGGAATAGTGAGGTTTTCATTTCAACAATTGAGGGATATCTTAGGAGAAAATGCATTCTTGGTTAGTGCCTTTATCTCTGTGTTTCCTCCATGGAATACAATGAAGCTCAATAAATTTGAAGAGTTATTTGTGTGCATGAATAATATGTTCAATGTAATAGGACTTCCCTCTTATCGGTCACCACAAAGGTCCACAAAAGAAAGCATCAGTGCACCTCCTAGATCACCTCAACCATGAGTACACTTGTTCAATGAAAAAAACAAACAACCATTCTAGAAAATGAATGCAATATAATGTCAATAAGCATGGTTATAAATCCAATAAAACGATCCCAATTAGCGGCTTCTAATCATATGATGTCAATATTTTTTTCTTAAAGGGAATTCAAGGAAAAAGAAACAGTCCATCTACTAATAAAGGATATGGATATTAGAAATCAAGACTTTTTTCCTTCCAGTGTAGAATTGGAAGAATCCAACAACCATAGTGTCTTTCACTAAGTTTTAATGTTCTCTAAAGAAATTAGAATATTGGGTATTTTTTTCAAAATATATATCTATAAGAAGTTATAGGATATTTTGAGTGTAAACATTTGCAACTTCTATTTCTTTGCATATAAAGAGATACCTATTTTTTATGTTTTAAACATTTATAGTATGTAATGCACACATATATTCTTTATAAAATAGAAAGAAATCAATAGAATTCACACACAGTACTCACAAAATTTATCCCAAAAACCATTAACCAAGAAAACAAGCAAATGTTTAGAACTGCACCTCTAACTCTCATATCAACTTCATCATTTATAAATACAATATATATAATTCCATGGCATCCAAAAATTATATTATAACCTTAATTCATTAACGGGAATTAGAAAACCGTGGGCCGGAAAACCGTGCGCCAAAACCACCCATTAGAAAACCATGGGACGAAAAATTGTGTTCCAAAACCACCCAAAATGAACCAAAAAACTTCCCAAAATTGATTTTTCATGGGTTCCAACACCCCCCCCCCTGTCCCCCCAATGCATTTGTATCACATTGTTTTGAGAAATCTCATCCTGCGGATAGGCTAAGCTCCCCTTTCGATCAAGACCCCTATCTTTGGTCCAAAGATAGAAGTAAACAAATGGTTTCCAACGTCCCTATAGATCTAACTCAATCAATCAAACAAGAGATAATAAGAATGTGACATACCTTGTTGTTATGTTCGTCCTCGTTGCTCCAATCATTGGGCTTGATCTCCAAGATCCTCAATGCAAATGAAGTCCTACAAAGACTAGTAAAGCAAATCTTCCTTGTACTCTATATGATTAGACAAAGTAGATCTATCTATATCTATCTATGAAGACTAAAATGACAATAGACAAGCAAATGTAGAACACATGAACTTGAAGGGAATAGGCCAAGTTAATATTAATTGGAAATCCAAAGAAGGAACTTACAAAGCATGCTTGATGATGCATAAATATTCTCCAAGATCTCCTTGTCCATCCCTTCATTGAAAACCTTGATATCAAAATGTTGATGCTTCTCCTAGCATCAAAGGTTTGACATCTGAATTCTTTTTTTTTCACCATGGAAATGCCTCCAATTTATAGGCTTGGAGAGGCTCAACCATCTTAGGTAATTTTGGAATTCGTTGAGGATATGGATCCATAAGTTATCATTTATTCCTTATATAGATACATGGAGTAGGGTTCGAGCTATACTAACCCCATCCTTTCATAGTTTTCCCTTAGAGAGAGGTGGGATTCACCATGATTTCCTCTGACCAAAATGGCACTCCTTTAAAGTTGTAGACATGGAACCATGGATCTCCCTTATCATGGTAGAGGGAGCATCGACAGTCCCTAAGAATGGGAAGGGGAGCACCAGTCTTCTTGATTTCCCAAAAATGGTCAAATTCCCAGGTAAAAACCATGTTTCAACTGTCAAATGATGGAGTTTCTTCTTATAACATGACCTAGGAATTGTGAAAAATGTATTTCATGGTGTCAAAGGGTTGAATTACTTAGAAAAGATAATGTGACACTTGGTAAGGTGCATATGAAACTTGTGAGAGTACATGCAACACTTAACAAGGTGCATACGTCACTTTGTGAAACTTGCAACACTTAAGGTGAGAAACTCAAGTGTGAAATTTTGGTGTGTAATAGATGCCCCCTAAAGTGTTAGGTCAGAAGAGAAAGTGATGGCCAAAACACTTTACAAATTCTTCAATGAAAGGGTGTTGTAGTAGGAGAACTTGGCAGAAGATGAAAAAAATCATCAATCAGTATACATATATGTTCCATTTATGAGGCAAGAATACCTATGCTCGAAATATGAGTTGACTCAAAGCATGGTCATCGACCAATACACTATTAATACATGAGAATATTGACTAAGGATACATCCACTAGAGAGACAATGTGGATCCATATTGAGATGAGCTGATCATAGCCATGAAAAATACATAGTGGAGCTATGAGATGAAAAAACATATCCATGGATCAATACAATGTGGATCTATGTGGCATTATATGAGTCAGTAAGATTTCCAGCATGGTGATTGTATTGAAATATTTTATATATGCAAATGATCTCCATCGCGGCCTGGGTAAGGCACATAACATAGTGAGCGCTCAACCCATGGTATTCATCCCAATCCCTAAATGGTACAAATCTATCCATTTGAATAAATGATTTGATGTTGAACATGGTAGAAACCACTTGATTATAGGTCATTGAGATATAATGTTAACAAGTGTGAAGGAAATCACCAATGATAACAATGATTCCCAAGGTACCTTTGGTACATTTCAGTGAATATGAATAAATGAGTTGAGGTCGAACTTTCATGGAATCATATGATCATAGGTCAATTATGTAAACATATTTTTGTAAGTGAGGAGGCCTTCCATTGAGGCATGCATGTCCTAAGGTACTAACTAGCTTCTAAGTCTAATTCTCATATAATGTGATGAATTCAATAGGAGAAGACTTGTCGAAGGAGGGCCATAATGTATCCCCCATAATTGACATGAAATTGACACATGAAAGCGATATAAGATGATGGATGAAATGTACCTAATTGTTGGCACAGGGGTAGAACTAGGGTTCAACGCTTCAACAATGAACCAACAAAACCCTAAATACCGACCCTTTTGACAACACCTGCGAAGCAGATGAAGTCTCACCCGAGGTAGAGGAAGGGGGGGTTGCAGGACTCAGGTGTCTACAACTAAGCTGGGACATAGATCTATGATTACAAAACCTAACAGAGCGCTTAGCCAATAAAATGCATTAGTTCGTAAACCTTATTCACATCACAGGTTAACCCTTATTACAGATTGACGCAGTAATAATCAAGACTAAGAACATCAAATCATTTAGCACATAGCATCATCTCAGATCTAGCATTCATCATACATAAGCACAAAGAATCCATATATATACCTATCATACATCAATATTAGTGCACTAAGAAGATAGATACATAAACATTATGAACAACATTGCACAAATCACATCAACACAGGATATACGTGGTTCACCCCATTGTGGGGATACGTCCACCAACTCTTCTTCATCTTTATTAGTCTTTGATATGCTTACATTCATTTTATCCTATGCACAAAGCCACAGAGTTTAGCTTTGCACTGAACATGTGATCTACACACAATGCACTAGATCCACCTTCCTCAAAATCAATTAAAATCACATAGCCAACTCCTTGATAGCACAAAGCCTTACATACACTGTCTGTGCACCAAGCAACATACATTCTCTTGCGCTAAGCCAGTTACAAGTATTTTCACATAGCTAACACTTACACCACTTATTACATTTCTTAGCAATCTATTTATACATTTACAATGAGGCCTAAACATGGGTAAACCCATGGGACGACATCCCATACCCGTTACATAAACCCTAAAATCCCAAAAATCCTGCAAAACAAGTGATATCCCATGATCTTTGCTCTGCATGGGCGCTCCATCTTCGACCAGCCTGTCGAAGTCCCAAAAATGGTCAAACATGACCAATGTTCTCTCAAAACTAGGTCAAGGGACAAAAATCCCCCAACACTCACCTGTGACTCCTCCTGATTCACTTAGATCTAGTTAGGGCTTCTTCAAAGTTCTCAAGCTTAACTCGAGTTGCCTCGACTTGTTACTTCGATAGAGCCTCTTGCTTAGAAAACTCCTGAATTAATTGCTCAATAATAGGCCCTTCTAGGCATTTTTACACTGTTGCAACCAATTGGTCTAGCTRCGAGCCTTGTCCTTCAACTTCTTCCAAAATCATGCAAGCCTTGTCCTACACCTACTGGAGTCTTTGTGGCACTTCCATAACCTTTCTCTGGATATAAATAGCCTATTGTTGGACTRTGTGTTTCTCCTGTGGCCTCTTCATCTTCTCAATGATAGTAAGCAGCTTCAATTGTKCTTGTACGGTGGACACCTTTTTCTTCACCTCCTRGAGTTGTGCCTCCARTTTCCTCATCTCTGCATATTTTTTAAGGCTCTCATAGGTCTTCCCACTTCGATCACTTAGTTGTTTACACTCTAAGGCCAATGCTCTGATTCTTTATACTATGCTCCTAGAAGCTTCTTCCCTCTGATCACGCACTTCTTGCAGAGTGCTTTGCACTGCTTCAATCTCTATCTCCATTACCCTTGCTTGAAGCTATTGAATGGCCTTAATGATATTCCCCACTTGTATCTTAGTTGAATCTTCTTCCGCCTAATCCAATCCCTACACAGAGAGAAGTGCTTTAGAGACTACCTATTTAACCCCAATCTTCTCTACGAGTAGCTGGTCTTTCTCTTTCTGTATTTTCCTTTTGTCCTCCTTGAACATCGCCCTAAGGTCATCTTTCTCTTTATGTGCAACTCGAAATTTCTCTAGGTACTCCTCCTTTTCTTGCTTCAAGGCCTTTGTGGCCTGCTCATTTTCTTCTTGAGCTTGATGGAGTCGAGCCTCGGTTGCATCTGCTAGCATTCATAATTGGGTTGGTTCATCCCCCAATTCTACAATTTCTATTGAAGAAGGCGCAATAATCACTGCAAGGCTCGAATGGATGGCTTGTTGTATGCCTCTGAGCTCCTTATCTATTCTTTCATACAATGTTTCTTGATTTTCTTCATGTCTTTGAAGGATATCCTCTAAAGAATCTTCTATAGTTGTGATGATGAGTTGGATATCATCCACTATGAGTACATTCTGCGACTGAGGCTTATTGGCTTGGGTCTTCTTTCGTTCTGATGGTTTATGCAGAGAAACCTTCTTTTCCTTTGATGTCTCGACCTCTATAAGGGGATCCTTTGGCGGTGTCACTTCTCTTTTATATTTATTGTCTTATTCTTTCCTTCCTTCCTCTTGGTTTACTTCATCTCCTCCTCCTACTACCAAGGATGATTTTAGGGGCTAAATTTCACTCATGGGATAATTTTCCAACGTTTTCCCCCAAAAAAAGATTCTCTATTCTAAAAATAATTCGCCCAAATTCTATAGGATAAAATTATTTTACCTTAAAAATAACCAAAATTTTATACAAACTATATAAAATCCTTATAAATTTGAATAATTTTACAAAAATATCGCCAAACATTTATAGTTGGCATATGAAACATTAGTAAGATTCGCCAAGGTTTCTACAATTTGAAATAAATTTCCATCCTTAAAATCATCCCTGCCTCATATAGGTGAGTCAGGCACAGTTTCCTCTGATGCAATGTACTTCTCATCACTTTCTATGTCCTTCACTTCCTCCTTTTTCTTCTTTTTCTTTGCACTGTTATGTCCATCATACTCAATCTAGGTGACCAAAGGACTTTCAATGATGTTGGGGTCAGAGAGTTCTACATCTTCAACCAGTACAAGGAATTCGACAGACCATTCTTTGGTTATATCTTCCATGTCTTCCTCAGTCAAATTATAATAATATTGTAGCTCCTCCTTACTTTCATCTCTATGCATAGTGATGTAGATGAAGTGTCGGTCTAAGTGGAACTTCACTAGTGTCCTGTATTGATGCAAAGTATTCAGGGTCATTCAGGGAATGATTCAATGGAACGCTTCAGTTGTAGGTAGTAAGCATGGAACACCGCATTCGATTTCCTCTACTTCGCCATATCACTCATGTACCACACGGTGGAGAACCTTGCGACCAATGGCTCTGATGGCTCGACTTCTGGGAAGGTTGCTCCTTCCAACATTTTCCAGGTGACAAATGTGAATAAAATCAGTAACCAACTGAAGTGAAACTCGTACCCTTGTTCTTTCACTTCGCGACAGTCCTTTTCCAACTCATTGACGAGGTAACTCACCCAGTTCATTTGGATTCCTTCGACACAATTCCCTGAGAGGTCGACTACGAACCCTGTGACTTGTGTCAACCGGTTCTTTCTGACAAGCTTGTCAGTGATCAATTGGAAAGAAAGGTGCACTACGCCATCCTGGATGGAGGATACCTTGTAGCCTCACTTCCCCTTCTTACATCACCATAGTCTTCTTTTATACGTTGGGCCAAGGAGTGATCTGATGTATTTCCTGGGTAGAACTAGTGAGGGTTCGGTCCTTGCATGCTCAATCTAGTGATCAAGTGGATCAGCGTCGGATCCACAGTCACACACCTATCAAGCCACAAATATCCTCCATGGTAGCACGACAGGAGCAGTTTAATGTAGGTGTTAACCTCCTGATGTTGGATGAAGTGGGGGATATTCATCATGTTCAAGATCGTGGATCACTCAAGATCCTTAATCCACAGTTGGGGAACTATCTTAGGCTTCCTCCCAGTCATCTTCATCAAGTACCTATGCAGCGAGAGTAAAACATAGTTCTTCTAGTCTCCGAGGTTGAAGTCACTGATATTGAGAGTTGGGATCAGTCCCAACTGGGGTCCAATTGCATGTATCCCTTTTTGGAGGTACACTGTGATCAACGTGTATTCAAAATCATGCGGGACACTGTCGCGATTAACTGTGCCATCTAGAGGCAAGATGTAGTCATGCAAGACCGATGGGATCTGCTTCGCGCTAGCCAAATCATTGCAGTGTTTGCTTCATTTCTCAGCAACACGACCAGAATGCTGCCCAGTCGATGGGGATGCTTGCAATCCTCCAATTGATGATGCATGTATTCCTACAGATATGACTTTCTCAGTCATGAGATCCATGAGAATTTCCTCCACCGACTTCTCTACTGCACTATGTTCTCCCGACATTCACACTTGTAATCAAGGATATCGGGTAGGCGAATAGACAGATAAGGTGATCAAACAGACGGTGAGGTCTAGAAAGCACAATGCGGTATGAAATCAGTTCTCTATTAGCGTGGATATCTCAGTTTTCAAAAAGTGGTACCAGCGCAATGTACGACGAGTTAAATAGGCAAGCGTCATAACAAATTCCTCCAACAGGCAACAATTCTTCAGTCAATATGATTCCATCCATTATGGCATGGTCTTAAGGGTCCAATAGCAATATTTCTGTCAATAACTGTGTTTCTAGTCATTCTGGAGCATCATTATAACGGTCGGGACACCTCCAACAATCATATGTCTTCACTGTGGTGAAGTGCCATTATACATTGTTCTATTGTTCCAGTGAGGTTCGAGTTCTACAAGCCCTCCTTCTGCGAAGTCTTCTCCAGAACTTCCTGTAGTTTTTCTAGCTTTTCTTTCTTCTTACTAAGCTTTATTTTCTTCTTTGTTGTGATCTGAGTCTCTGGATTACTCTTTCCATTATTATTCTTACTTTCTCTTAGTGTAGTAACTTCACACTGTTGATGTTCTTTCAGAGGTTTCAAATATAATACCTCTTTTCTTACTATTTCCGGGGTGGATTCACTTCTTTCCTACATTAACAAGTTATTTAATCCTTCTTGTGTTCTTTCAACTTCGACAACTATTTCTCTTTCTCTCTGTTTCTTTGACTGATCCTCTTGTTCTTCTATTAGTTGCTCTACTTTCTAGCTATGAAGTCCCTTAATTCTTTCTTTTTTTGTTCTGTAGCCTCTTCCTCTACTTTCCTTTTAATATAATCCTTTTCAATCCAAGTCTTTCCTAAAAAAGGTGAAAAATGGTCACTGCTCTCAACAAACTTAATGACTTGAAATTATTCTTCAGTTGATGTTTCATGGGAAATCATAGGCACATTAGTAACTCTTCCACATAAGGTTATCATATTTCCTTTAAACAATCCTATCCTTCCCAATGAAGGAACCATATCAGGATTTCCCAAAATTTCCCAAGTGCTTTTTGGCATGATATTCACTTATGTTTCCTCATCCAAAACACAGTCTATGTCGAAGTCTCTTATTCTTGTTTCTATGCACTATTTTTCTTTCGGGATCTATGGTAAACTAATGTCTTTGTGATCATTTAGTGTTTCTTTCAACTGTACTAACATAGTCTCTGATTCTTTCTGGTTCTCTAACATATCTGTAATCTCTTGACCTTCTTCATAGTTTTATTTCCTCATGTTCATATTTTCAACTTTGGAAATCATTCTAGGGAAATCCTCAACCTCACGACCAATAGCTTTACAACAGAGAAAAGTAGGGCCTATACCAGGGAATTTCTTAGCATTATGTCATGGCCTTCTGCAATTATAACACAGTGTCAATCATTTCCTTTTCTTAAATGATCCCCAACCTTTCATGTACTGCGCACTAGGATCACAGTGATGGACCTGCAATCTGCAAAAATAATTTATAGCTTCCTGCATCCACTTGTTAGTCCAAAAATTCTTTCTATGCATAGGAATAACATATCTTTCACTATCTCTATTAAATTTATTCAGATCCATTATTTCTTCTAACAGTGCCCTAGTTTTTAGAATAGGACAAAATTTATCAAGCATACCTAGATTCATACTTTCGAAGAAACAATTTCCACTTATCTTAGCTTTACCATAGCACAAAGCTTTAGGATCTTACCTCTTTTCATCAGATGAATTTTATTTCTTAGAAAAAATATTTTCAAGTCAAGTAGAATACTGTGCACTACAGAAACAGATCTACGCATAGATATTTCTCTTTTCTTTAGTTCCCAGCAATCACAGTTTTAGCTCCCAACAACGGAACCATTTGTTGGCACAGGGGCAGACCTAGGGTTCAATGCTTAAAAAATGCACCAAAAAAACCCTAAATACGATCCCTTTCAACAACACCTACGAAGAAGATGAATTCTCACCTGAGGTAGATGTTGGAAGATTGGTTGTTGTCATTTATATCAACCCTAGTCATGGGTTTTGGACCACAAGATTGATGAAGGTATTTGGACATGAAGGAAAATGCACATGAAGATACAACACCCATGGATATATATTATACATCATGTTGTTTCCATTGGTAAGTGGCACATCATGTGGATCCTCATGGTTGAGGAGAAATGATTTTTTGAAGATGACAAAGTGAATTGTACATGTAGGCCCTGAAGATAATTAAAGAAAAGAATTA
>JZKD02S1713864.1:101462-112531 GCA_000966675.3 Picea glauca
TATCGGAGTTTCATGGCGAGAAGTCCCAAAACATTGACATCAAGATTCGCGATCCCTCGAAGTCCGAAATCCCGATCGAGGTGACAGGGTGTTGAAAGGTCAACTCACGCGTGTGGCGGGTAATCAGTATATCGGGGGTCCAGAGGACAGGATGTTAAGCACTTAGGTCGCGAAACCCCATAAGGAGATAAGGCTGTGGTCTTATGAGGACTATTCATATGGACGAGGGGTATATCGAGGAGGGGCTAAGGCGAAAAAGAGCGCATCGGTAAATCGGAATTCGGAAGTCCACGAGGACAGGGAACTCTCGACATCAGGGATCAGGAAACCCTGAAACCCAAAAGTATATCTTTCCCATTGAGGAAGAGGTAGCGGTTAAGTGTAGAAGACCATGGGGAAATTAAGGACCTGTGGATCGAGTTTCTAACAGAGATTCCAACAGGGAATCAGATGAGCCTCTTTGGCTCAAGGAAGAGTTGAACAATCCTGAAGAGCAGGAGGTCAACGTAGAGGTATTTGTCGAGGCAAAGGGCGCTTCTGTGTCATGAAACATTTTTGTAACAAAACATAGTGGAACTGAGAAACTAAGTCCCTCCAGTTGGGCCATGTTATCACACAATTTGTACTTTCCCAAAATCCAAAGGCAAATGAACAATAAATTGGTGTAATAGGAGGTTGTCCTATCACTATCACCTAAAAAAGACACCTCTTTCTCTTTAGGGTAGAATCTCAAAGGAGACGTCCCCGATGACCTGGGGGTTTGATAAGGCTAAGGTAAAAGTATCAGGAAAGTCCCACCCCTCTTACAGGTCACTCTGATAAAAAATTCCAAAAGGTTTTAATAAGATGTAGAAAAGTAATATTTTAATGTACTTGCCTAGAACAAGACAACAAGAAAAATGCTATTTGCAAGTACCATATGATATTAGTGATTCATAAAACCATAGACTTTGATAAAAAGTGCAAGTCGATATAAAAGATGAAGCAACATAAGTGTTTATAATAGTAATGTATATATAGAAATATCTTCACAATTATGCTTCAATAAAGCTTCAATAATGACCAAAAATGATAACATAAACTTGGAAAAATGCTAGTATTTGTTAGAAGCAATGAAGGAAATGAAAAAAACATCTTTAAAACTTGCTTTTAAGATGATTTTTTTGTTGTTATAGATGGATGTAGAAATATTTTGCATCAACAACAAACTAGTTAGTAGGTTAGTCTAATTTAAAGTTAGAAATAATTAGTATAGGTATTAGAGTAGATGGTTTAAGAGTTGTCACAATCAATCAATCGCTTGAAAGGTATGAACTAGTGCCTTTTAGGGTAAATGGAGTCAATATTGCATAGAAAATTCTTTTGAGGAAAACACAAATGATAATACGTGAGCTAAATGAAGAGGGAGAATGGTTGAAGTGTTAGTAACCTAAGGCTTCAATCATCCAAAACCCTAGAAGGAAAAGTTGCTAGGAAGTACGTAACCCTAGGCCCTAGTGATTTTCCTTCTTCTTTAGGTCAAGCTTGAAGTAAAATTATGAAATCTTAATGAAGAAATAGTACTATAGTGCTACTAAGGTAGGGCTCTAGTATATCCTTCAAGGGAGGTGTCTTATAGCAAAATCAAGTAGTTGAAGAGATATTAATAAAAGGACAATAACATGTGTTTTTATCCTAGGGTTTCACAAAAGAATTTTCATAATATTATAAATGAGCAATTAAATACACCATAACCATTCAAATAAATAAGAATTGCAGATTTGTACTTACTTCGCCAAGAATAATCTAGTCACAAACCCTAGTTGAAGACTTTCCACAATGAAAATGCAAAAATACACCAAGATAAGCTCCCTCCAAGAGTTGTGCACCACTTAGTTTGTGTTTTACAATGTTTTTCTATCTTATTTAGTAATAGAAGTTTTGTTTCAGTGTATTTCATTGTTCTCTTCTATATTTTTGTGTATTTCATTGTTATATATCGGTTATATTTCTTCATTCATGTCATTCTCAAAATAATCTGGATCATGCGAAGTCAAGTCTTTCCCCTTCATGGGGTTTGAGGAGGTGTCCACTAACCGGTAATGGACATATTCTTCCTTTCAATGTGGATAGATAGTAGGAATCATTGACTGAATTGATTCTGACTCTGAAAGGTCCAATCCAAAATTATTCAATCCCTTTGACATTAGTAGGCTCTCCCCTTTTTTTATCCCACATCTAGACTGTATCTCCCTCCTGGTAATCCTTTGTCTTAAATTTGGTTGTTTCTTATATAAATCTAGTATATTGTCTTGATGGAGGAGGGTGGGATTCTGCTGTGAAGACTTCCTACTCAGATGGTTTGATCAATATGTAATCTTCTCCTTTATTTAATAATTTGACAGTCCCAACTTCTTTGTCCTTGTATTTTTCTAGGAGTTGTTGATACTCTTCCTTATTCGTCCATTGTATATGATCAAAGTCTTCCTCTGAAGCGAAAGGAAAATAATCAGGGGAAAATACAGGAAGACTTTCTTTGATTGGTTCGTGTGTTTTTCTAGTTCCAATATCATGATCAAATTCTTGCACATGGACCTTGGCCATTGGCACATTTTGGATGTGACTTATTGTTCCATCATTCATAGCCATGTTAATGTAATTTAGATCCATCTCTAAGGTTCCTCCCATCATTGCAGCAAACTTCCTGGACAATAGCATTCCCCATACATCCAAGACATCCACCACCACAATATCCATGTGGATCACTCTCTTGGGGTATCTTCCAAGGCATACTTCAACATTCTCAACTATCCCATGAGTGGGTATGGCCTTGGATTCAAAACCTCACACATTCCTGTAAGGTTATGTGGCCTTTAGGCCTAATTTTTGCATGACCTTTAAAGACATCATGTTAGCACTTGCCCCTGAATCAAGCATACAATTGTTAAGGATTTTGTTATTAATCAACAGGATCATGAAGAAAGGCGTATGTCCATCATACTGAACCATAAAGTGATATCCTTGTAACATGATAGGAGGGTCCATTGGCTCATCTAAACTTTTGAAAAAATATCCGAACCTTTCTTTTACAGATGGGACTTTGATGACTTCCCTTAATGGAATGGTCACGTGCATTTTTTCCAATGGACCTTCAAAATAAAATTTCAAATCCACTTTATCGATATTGGGAGTATTTTTATGAAGAAGTATGTTCATAGGGGGAGGTCTTATCTATGCAATTACAGGCAGAGTAGAGAGAGGTTGGTTCATTCTTTTTTTCCTAGTGTATACTTGGAACTCTTGCTTCTTCAACTTTTCTCTTGACTCTTGGTCAAGGTTATTTATCACCTCCTTCCTATCCTTCTTGGTTTCTTCCTTTATGCCTTCTTGATGTTCTTAAAGTGTGACATTAAGGTAATATTGAGGACTTTTAATGGTGTGGTTAACAATGTTCACTTGGTCATGATCACCATTGTTGAGAGGAAACTCATGCTCCCAATGTGATTCTCTGCACTGTAAGAACCAAGGGTTTTCATCTACTACATTTGTAGGGGCTAAAGTATTAGGAACCTCTTGATGATTCTTTGGTCTAAAAACTTGATTCCCTTTCTGAAATTTCCCTTTGTAAGGAACCCTAGGAGCTTGTTATTGGGCTCTTTATAGATTGACAATCTTATTCATTAATAGTTCTTGGGTTTTTACCATGCCATCTATAGTTAATTGTAGTTTTTCCAAGATAGTGTTAATGTATGAGGTAGGTTCAACATTGTGGACTATCTTAGGTTTAGCATCTATTCTGACTCTTGGGGATGAGTAAGGATCGACTCTAGATGATGATAGGTTGTCTTCAATCCTTGAAACCACCTCTTGGGCTTCTTGGATTGTTTTAGGGGATTTATCTCTGAGGAGATATCCTAGTTTTCCTATAAAGTCTTTGGTGTAAATAAAGATAAGGAAACTATCAGAAGGATGATGGCTCACTGGGATCTTTTGCATCAAATTTTCAAATTTATCATGAAATTCTCTAGCGGTTTCATTCTCTTGTTTTGTGAGGTTATTCAGCCTTATCAACATCATGTTGGGGTATTCCTTGACACTCCATCATTTGAGGAATGTTTAATCCAATATATCCATGTCTTTAATACTAGCATCGAGGATACCATTGTACCAATGTCTAGGGTCGTCATGGAGGGTAGTAGAAAAAAATTTCATAGCTAGATCCTCAACATCATCATTGATGGGATGAAGCTAAAACAAGGCCCATAAATTACTCATATGATCTTCGGCAATGACTACATCATTACTAGTGAATTTAGGAAACTATTTCCCATACTTAGGGGGCATTTGCCTAGGGTATCCTGGTATGCTTGTCATGTCTAATGGTTTGAAGAGATTGGATGACCATTTCTTTTGGCTATTAGCTTGGTTTGGATTATCAGTCTGATTTCTTGTGATAGACATTTTGTTTAAAGGAATATTTCCTCCAAACAATTATTTTACTATAGGAGAGTTTCAGGGAGGTTTTCTTCTAAAGGAATTGGGAGGGTTTGTATACCTCCCTGTTCTTTTTGAAGTCACCAAATAATTTTCTTGAAACTATCAAAGGGATGAGGGGATCACCCTCATTGGAGTTTCTAGGTAAGCTTTGCAAAATAAAGTGTTTTTTGAGGAAAGGATACTGAAAAGTGTCTTCTTTGAGGAGAATTGACTAAGTGCTCCCTGGAAACGACACCAAAATGTTATCACATAATTTTTACTTGCCAAAAATCCAAAGGGAAGTGAACAATAAATTGGTGTAACATGAGGTTGTCCTATCACAGACACCTTAACAAGACATCTCTTTATCTTTAGGGTAGAATCCTAGGGGAGACGTCCCCAGTGACCTAGGATTTTGAGAAGGCTAAGGTAAAATTATCAGAAGAGTCCCACCCCTCTCACAGGTCACTCTGATAAAAACAAGTCCCAAAGGTTTTAATAAGATGAAGAAAATTAATATTTGAATGTACCTTCCAATAACAATACAACAATAAAAATGCTATTTTCAATTACCATATGATGATAGTGCTTCATAAAAACATAGAATTTGATAAAAAGAACAATATGATATAAAATTTAAAGAAACATAAGTATTTATAACAACAATATATAGCAATATCTTCACAATTATGCCTCGATAAAGCAATGACAAAAAATGATAACATAAACTTTGCAAAATGCTAGTATTTGTCAAAAGAAATGAAGGCAATGAAATAACCAGCTTTAAGACTTTCTTTTAAGATGATTTTTTGTTGCTATAGATGGTTGTAGAAATATTTTGCAACAACAACAAAGTAGTTAGTAGGTTAGTCTAATTTAAAGTTGGAAATAGTTCGTATAGGTCTTAGAGTAGATGGTTTAAGAGTTGTCTCAATCAATCAATCACTTGCAAGGTATGAACTAGTGCCTTTTAGGGTAAATGGAGTCAATATTGCAGAAGAAATTATTTAGAGGAAAACACAAATGATAATAGGTGAGCTAAAGGAAGAGGGAGGGTGGTTGAATTGTTAGTAACCTAAGGCTTCAATCATCCAAAACCCTAGAAGGAAAAGTTGCTAGGAGGTAGGTAACCCTAGGCCCTAGCGATTTTGCTTCTTCTTTAGGTCAAGCTTGAAGTAAAAGTATGAAATCTTAATGAAGAAATAGTACTAGAGTTCTACTAAGGCAGGGATCTAGTATATCCTTCAAGGGAGGTGTCTTCTAGCAAAATCAAGTAGGTGAAGAGTTATTAAGAAAAGGGAAATAACATGTTCTTTTCTCTTAGGGTTTCACACTAGAAAATTCATAATATTATATGTGAACAAGTAAATACACCATAACTATTCAAAATAAAGGACTACAGATTTCTACTTACTTGACCAAGAATAATCTAGTCACAAAACCTAGTTGAAGACTTTCCACCATGAAAATGCAAAAATTCACCAGGATAAGCTGCCTCCAAGAGTTTTGCACCACTTAGTTTAGCCAATAAGCCTTAAAAGAGGTTGAATTTCAGACCTCACACTTGTGTGAGTGAAATATGATGAAAAATATAAGAGCTTTTTCCCTTATTTATACAATACAAGTGACCTTTAATTACATTTTAGGTCAAAAAGGGCCGACATGGCTAGTTTACATCAAAAATCCAGTTTTACATAAAATTGACAATAAAAAACTTAATTTTGTCTTTTAGGGATGATGTCATATCCCTCCTAGGGTGATGTCAGGCCCCTTCTTTAAACGCTTGGCCTCCAAAGTGAAACCTTAGGGCTCAAAACCCCTCATAAACTACCACATGTGCCAATCAATTCGTCCTCATTCCTAAAACCCTAAGTGGATGATGTCAAGGCTCAGAATGATGATGTCAAGGGCCTACGTCATGGTGGGATGGAAAGACCCCCATGGGTCCATGCCTACCAAACTTCCTCTAGTGGAACATCCTCCCTTTTCTCTGGTGTAAGCCTCAGATATCCCTATGCCCCTGGCTAGGATCTCCACATCCATCTGGTGGGATTTTAGCCCCATGGAGTTCTGAACTAATCATCTCCCCATATGTACCTCTCCATCGGCATGGTCCTGTAGCAACAAAAAGTATTCCCTCCATGGGCTCATAAGTCACAGGGATCATAGAAATTCCAATCACATCTAATAATCAAGCTACCCAAACATGTGCATCAAACCCCCCTTTACCCACACAAATTCTCAAAGGCGTTATGCAGTTTAGCAAGCCAGGTTTTGAGAGCGTTTCAAGATGTCCTATTGGGATAATCCTCCTCAGGTGTGGGGTGTTTCCTAGGTGAATACCAATTTAGGTCATGTACATGTATGAGATGGTGTAGGGAGTGTTTGGGAAAGGGGTACAATGATGACAGGGGAATGTAGGTATTACATGTGGGTGCCTCCGCAGAGGGTGAGTTACACCTTGTCATGGATGAAATTTTTTCCTATCCCATTCAATTCCTTTTTACTCTCTGTATTATTTATTTTTCTTTCAAGAGAATAGTTGGAGGGCATTTCCCTGGCAAGCTGCCCAGTGGTGGCAACGTTACCCACAAGAATTTCACAGAAATGAGAAGGTTGCTTCATGATGAGACCCCCTTTCTCTTGGATATGCCACAGAGATCCACTACCCTAGAGTGGTGACTAGATGAATAGTAGTGTCATACTTTTACATTCCCATGGACCTAATAGGCTGGCTCATGATGAGACCCCCTATCCACAAACTAGGTCTTCATTTTATTTTATTTTATGCCCCCCTCCCCCTTTTTCTTGCTGAGAAGTCTTTTATTGCTTTCTCGGGGATCCCTGGGCAAAGCATCTCAAGGTTTGATCTTGGATTTTAAATTTTTCCAACTACTTTTACCCTTTGGTCCTTTATCCTCTTCTTCCTATAAAGCAAGGTGAAACCCTTATTATCTTGGAAAACCTAGTGCCCGAACCAATGTAGGGGATAAATGAGAGGGACAATGATGAAAAGTGATAAGTATGGAAGGAATGGATGATGAAATTTCATAGACCTACCCAGTGGCAACTCATCCCTGAGGGAAAAAACTTACTAGGGCACTATGTCATCCCCCCCAGGTATGGAAAAGTTAAAAGGCATAATTTCCAAGAAAATGTCTTGAAACAAAAAAGAATTCAATGCACATATTCAAATGTTTTAAGAATAAGAGTGACACATACCATGATACCTTGACTCATTAACTCATGGATCAATACCCATTGCTACCTCAAAACCAAGTCGATGAGATGGATACTACCATTTCTAATAGATAGGAGGTGTTGAAGAGAATATGGGCCCTCCAAGGCCAAACTCAAGTCAATGTGTCTCTCGATACTCCATTTCTAGGACCTGTGGGCCTCAAGACATAATCTCATTAGTTATCCCTAGGATAGGGGATAACACACCAAAAACCACTTCAACCCTCCACAAAGGCACACTCACATGTAGGATTCAATGAGGTTCTCCATCACAAGATAGGAAGAGCTTAGGGGTTGAACATAAGAAGTTCAGAATTTCAAGGACAAAGGGATGCAAACTCAATTGAGGTGAAATTTCTCCACAGTGCCTTTTCTCTTAATGATCAATTGTGTATATCCAAGGCTTGGATATGGCTCAATTTATAGCCTCCAAATGGAATTGAAGAGTCAATTCAGAGCGTTTCTAGCATATGGAAGGTCAAGGATCATGGATCTCATGAAATGACATGGAAACTTGATGCAATTTTTATTTTTTGACCAAAAAACTCAATGTACGCAGGATTTAATGGAGCATCCTTCATATGTACATGTTTTGCATAACTATCAGTTCACATACTAATATGAATTTTTATCTCTGGAGTGAGGGGAAATGAGGTCTGTAGAGGCGAAATGGAAGGCCATCAGAGAAACATGCATGGAGTGTGGAAATATTTTCTATAACAACTTCCCCCTAATTTGTCAGGTCATAGAAGTATCTGCGATGGCCAAAATACGTTATAATTCCTAGAATTGGAGTAATGAAGACTCAATTCAAAGTATTTTTTACTCATGAGAATATTACAATCTATAATGACTTGTACACATGGATTCCAATCTGAATTACACTTCAGATCCATGTGGATATATATCAAATAGTTTTTCATGGCCATGAATAGGCAATACAAAGTGGACATATTCCATAGGTTGTCATAGTTACGAACAAAACACAGTGGAATCCAATTTCAAATCAAACCAAAGATATTTGTATACAATGGAGTACAAGTTGATCTTCCATGATCACTGAAGTCATATAGGTACTAGTCCAATGAAAGACAACAACATATATGGGGTGTTCCTATTGTAAGTTGGAGGTCTTCTACACTATCCATCGAAGGTGAAAGTATATATTATTTGAATAGAGGATTTGAATTTGAACACAATGAGACTTTGTTTGATTATCGTTCATTAAGGTATATCGTTAACAAATGCGAGACAACCTATCGATAATGAAAGTGGGTTTCAATGCATCGAGTACATTCCACAAGTGTGAATAAGGGTGTTGAAGTCAAACACTTGAATAATCCATCGATCAAGCGACATTGATGTATTCCCAACTATCCATGGTGAGAGAACTTGCCACTGATGACTGCAATCCTATAGGACTCTAGGTCTCATTTCCAAAATATATGAGCTGAAGTCGATGGAAGGAGACCCGCTGAAAGGAGAGAATTAAGGAATCTCCCATCCTCCAACATGAGGTACAAATAAATGTCTTGATAATTAGGATAATATTGAATGAATAATATTTTCATGAATCAAAGACCATGTTCTCCTCTCACATGCACCAGATGCAAGTTGTGCACGAAAGAGACCCTTTGAATAGAATCCAATAAGAAAAATGCTGACAAAGGTGAGGAAACCACCAATAAGGATAATAGAATCCAATACACTGTATGATCCCAATGTTTGAATATATTTCTTGTTTTCAAACATAAGGGAACCCCCCTAGTCAATGACCAATGTCATCTATTGGGTTCAAGGTTACCTACCAATGAGGAGAGTAGGCCCAGGTTGCAACGTAGGACAACAACTTCATGTGATTATGAGATACACTAAGGGTATGGCCGACATGCAAAGTGAATAGTTATTAGGAGTGGCTGACACAGGATTTATACTTCCTTTTAACAAGAGCATGATAAATATGGATAACTCGAGAATCATAGACTTAAAATTGATCATTGACAAAATTTGGTGGCGCAGGAGGCATCAACAAACTCTCCATAGGGACTAGAATAATAACCAGTCAAAGGAGTAAACTCTAAGTAACGATCTCAGCTTCCTAAGGTCATTTTAAACCCAAAACTTGGATGAAAATGGATTGAAGAGTTTGTTCTATGCTCAAAGGAGACATGACTACTTCCGATAGGAGATAATATTCTATTCCCGCATGTCTTTTTATCGTTCCAAAATTCATACCCATAGGAATTGTCAGAGTAAATTAGGATCTCTCATACGGTAACTATCGTTCAACTGAAATACAACTAACTGGGAATCTATTTGAACTTATTAAGATCAAACACCGTGTGAAATTGCGTCGTGTAATATCTCTATGACGACATTATACTCAGCTAAATTATTTGTTGATGGCTCCAGACAAATGCCACCTAAATACACTAGTTTTTCCTCAGGTGAATAGAAAACCCAAACGGAGGATCCTAAGTTTTGCGTATGATGAATGGCATCATCTGTGAATCATAAGTAGACTAAAGACTCCATTGATATCTTCCAACCAAGGGAAAACTAAATACGTAAGTTATTTATGAAAAATAAATAAAAGAAAAAGGAGTATATACACTAATATACAAAGGTCACGCCCAAGTTTGAAGGCTCAAGCGTAATACCTTTTAAGGTAGATCCCATTTATGGGCTTGTCCAACATATTCCCCTCATAATCTTCTAATTTTTAGGCTCCTTTATATAAGACATGTTGCCAATATAGGGACCATGCCACATGGGGTTGAACTTACCTTTCCACAACGGTTCTTTGGCTTGGTCATAAAGGAGAATGAATTTACCCTCAGCATATAGTCAGGGATAGACAGACGTATCATATTGAACCTTAACACATCATTTATTCACTTCAATAGTCATAGAGGTGTCTCAACACTGCTCATCGAGGTGATATAGGTGAACATGGTGTTCTTCAAGAATGGATGTGTCAGGTAGGAGCTTAATTGCCAATTTAAAGGAAGGGATTTCACATTCAATGGGAAGAATTGACTCCACACCGTGTACTAACTGAAATAAAGAGAAATTGGTGGAAGTATTTACCATGGTTTGGTATGCCCAAAATGTAGGGTAAATCATCACATGCCAATCATATTTACTTTGGCTAGAATTGTTTTTCAAAATGGCCTTGAGAGATTTATTCACCACCTCTACTTGTCCATTTTCCTAGGAATAATAAGGGGAAGAATGACTGTGTGTAAACCACAGTTTTGATGCTAACTCTATAATCATTTCATTTTGAAATTGACTTCCATGATCAGTGACAATATCTTTTTGGATTCTGAACCGAGCTATAATATGATTGAATACTGTTAAGCCCTAATGTT
>JZKD02S1713875.1:17074-35624 GCA_000966675.3 Picea glauca
AGATTTTTGTGATTTGTTTTTGTGTAAATTTTAACTTTTTAACGTTTTTAATATAAATTTTAAATTTTTTTTGTAGTTTTAAGGTTTTTCAACTTATTTTTGTTAATTTTTTTTATATTTTGTATTAAAAAGTTTATTTTAAGTTTCTTAATTTGTGTTTTTTTTTAAATGTTTTTAAATTTTAGGGGGTTTTTTCAATTTTTTAAAGTTTTTTTGAATTATAAATTTTTTTTACCTTTTTCTTATTTTGTTCTCATTTTTTTTACTATATATATATATATATATATATATATATATATATATATATATATTAATTTATGGTTTTATTTTCCTCTTTAGCTTTTTAAGTTTTTCTTCAATGGTTTTTTCTCATATAAATTTGTTTTTAAAATGTTTTTTGTTTTTTAAATTTCAATTTGTTTGTTTTCTTATTTATTTTAGTTTTTAATTGATAAAAAAAAATGAATTATATTTTTTTTATAAATATTTAAAAATATTGTTATTTAACAACACTTATTTTATATTTATTGAAGGTAAAAAAAGTGTGTTAAAAATGATATTTTCCACTATATTTAAAATGTATGGAACCGTAACTTAATTAAGGACGGATAATTATATGAAAAATCTTAATTTCAAAAAAATAAACGGTGTACAACATTTTTAACATTGGATGAAGCATGGAAATATGATTAAAAACACGATTGAATAAAAATAAAAATAAAAATAAAATAGAAAAGTTTGAAAATAGATGAAAAAACATCGTTGAGAAAAAAAAAATTGAAAATTTTGAAAATAAATGAAAAAACGAGCATTTAAAAAAACAAAGTGGAAACCTTATGTATCAGAAAATTTAAAATATCAAAAAACCACCTAAAAATGGAGGAGAGTGCTACCGGTAGCACCATTTTTAAAAATGAGGTAAAAAACTTGACCCTCCAAAAAATGAGAACTCTGTAGAGTTCTCGTTAACTTGGTAACTATGTTCATACAGGAACAAACCCCCTCATACGTAACACTTTTCATGAGATATTCCCAAAGTCCCAGATCATTTTTTCCTTAAAACCACCTCACTCCCCCCTATTGCATAATCATTCTGGTAAATAATTATTTGATCTATGGTTCACCTGGTTTGCAAAACCAGACATTTTGAGTTCTTACTCTGTTTGAAACAGATTTCCCTGTGGAGTCGCCAGTTTGTTGACACTTGAAAGCGCAACGATGGATATTATGTATAATAGTTGCCAAGTTTTATTATTTAACTATATTAATAATATACTAGTAGGTGGGACCCCTTGTTTAACTTATGGCACTATGATGGATAAGCGACACTTATATTTTGGTTTCCTATGTATTGGTTGCGACAGATTTCTACAGTTCATTTACTTTAAATCATGGTTAAAATGTTTATGCTAATATGTGGTGGTTGGGTGATTAAAACAAGGAACAATATGGTTTTGATTATCTCTCATGAAATATGATTATGTTGCCTTTTGGATGAAATAATTACACTCCAGTTTTAATGTTGATATTGTACATTTTCATAGCAAAGATTGGGTGATCTCGACCCTTGCTACTATTGTTATGCGCATTGGTTGAGTTGCAATTGGATTGTGTTCCTAGCAAGTTGTCATATGAGAAAATTTGATAGTGGCAAGGGGTGGTGCACTTTGGACTATCGCGCACTTTGCAAAGTGTAATATGGAAATTTGGATATTTGGTTGTATTAATGGTTTTGAATGTAGTGGTATGGTGTGTTGGCTAGTGGGTTTGGCTCGTACTAAGATATGACTGAGGATATGAAGGAAGAAGCGACGAGCGGTAAATGCACGTCACTCAAACTCCCCTCGAGCCCACCACCCTAGTCATTATTGCATTTTTGCTTTATTAGTTGTTACTGCTCCACCTTGTCCGATCATACAGGAACTATACAAACTTGGTTTTTTTTTCCTCACGCAATATTTTACAGGCATGGGGTTTTCTTACTTTTCCATCCATGAGGTTTGTTCTGCGCTTAAATCAAATGTTGGCTCTGGTTTCTCGTGGTCTATGTGATTCTCAATTTGTTATGATGTTTTTGGAACTGTGTATCTATGGTTGCATCCTTGGTTTCATGTGGTCGTTGTTCTGAGACTTTTGGCATTAAAAAGTTGGTCGTCATGTCATTTTTGTGTGTAATTGTTTGCAGGGAATTGTTGATTAAAAGTTGTGGTTGAGCCTGCCTTGCCTATGGTTCTGTATTGTGGGTTTGGCCTCCCTGTTGAAATGCGTTATCTGGGTCATCCTAACCTCTGGGCTTTGTAAATACCCCACCTATAGATTGATATTGTTGATCTATGTGGTTAGTATACCTGTGCTATATTTCGACCCTATGGATGTTTAAGTGAAATATGACTAAAACCTTATGTGTCTTGTCTTGGAAAAACACTCAGTTGTTGGTCTGTTTTCTTATGAGCTCACTGTCACTGTTGCGTGGTCAATGTTATACAGAGATGAGAACATTGCTTACCCAGATTTTGATGGGAACACTATTCGTGCTATTTTGGTTGGGCACGGGTTTTTATTTGGTCACTCATTATGTTGTGTCAAAGTGTTGGTTTCACTTGTTCTTTGGAAGTTATATTCTATTATACGAAGCTCATGCAATCGATAGCAATGTTACGAATTATTGTTATATTACCCATGATCGATTATAATAAGGCACCCGTGGAATGAGTTGTCTGTGCTATGCAACTGCCAAACCCTCTGCTTAAATTTTCCTGTTGTCTCTACCCTTACTGTCATTGACATATCTCGAACCCTACACATTACAGTGAAAGTGTTTCTTACTCCAGTTTGAATTGATGAGAGCATTTTTCTTGATCGATTACTTGGGCACGAGTTTAGTTGGTCCTTTTCTTGGATATTGTGGAAAGGAGTCTGTCCTCACCTATTGATTGAAAATTACAGTTGTTGAATGATGCAGACCCCCCACCTCTGCCTCGGTAGGGTCTGTTGACCTCCCGATCTAAGGATCGTTCTTCATCTCTTGATGAGCCGAAATGGCTCTTTAGTTCTCTATTGGAACCTTCAACAAACAAATCCACAGGTCCAAATGCGAACTCAGCCCGCGCGAACAGCACTAGGCATGAGCTCCCTCCACGTGACAACAACCCTGTGAGCACAAGCCTACACAATAGGTGTGTCGTATTTCGCGATGTCGAGGATTTTCATTTCAAGACACTCTACTCATCCAAGTCCCGAAACCCAACTAGGGGCCTAGCAAGTGCTAGCCCTCTCTCCTATGCACACGATGTGACCTTTCTCTAGGAACTGGGTCCCATCTCCCAAATATTTCAGGACTTCGCGATTCGTGAAGTCGAAAGACTTCTCACCGCAGATCTTTCGATCCCCAAAACCCAAAAATTATCCCACGCCGGATCAACGGCTCCTATCGCTCCTAGATCCGACGGTTGTTATAGAATCGTGATTTCGTGATTTAGGAGTTCTAACAACTCTACCCTTTGACCTTCTCCAGTAGCGAGTCAGTGAATGTCGATATCTCGTCATGTGTCCTCCAACGATGGATGGCTAGGATCATTTAAGATCCCATCTCCCCGGGTATTTACTCTTGTCTTCACCGTCGTTTTCTCGGTGCCCAATCCTCCGATGTGTGTGGATCTCTACCATGTGTCACCCAGGATCCAACGGTCCAAAATGATTTCTCGAATTCACCTTTCACGAGTTTTCTCCTCTTCTCCTTGTAAATATCACGATGTCTGATTCCACGAACACCCGGATCTGTTGCCACCTGTCACCTCTGGCGATGGACAATTTCGATCGTTTCGAAACTTCTCTCGTGCACCTTGCTCTGGATCCAATGACTATTGGTCCTCTGCGCTCAGATCTGATAGTTCAGATCCAATCTCCTCCCGTGCGCGTTCTTCGTTGTCTGGATGTGGGCTCCGACGGTACAGATTCACTCCTCTGCAGCTGATCTAATGGATGTCGATGCTCCTCCTCCTGAGCTTGCACTTCTCCCCGGTCTTGGAATATTTCGACGCTTCAAAGGTCTCAACCTTCGATATCCTTCTTGTGAGCCCTTTGATTTTGGGTCTCAACTTCTGCTATCCCTCCTGAATTTCTCAAACTGACTCAGATCTAAGGGTCTCGACCCTCTGCTTCCTTAGAATACTTTTGGTGCTCCTCCTGGCACACTTCTACGCTCAACCTCATGATCTTTCGAACTTGAAACAAGTTATTCCTGTGCAGACTCCTTGTTCTCTGACTAGTCTTCATATGGTTGTCTATCAACACTTCATCTAAGTGTTGGCATGGTGCACTCCTCGCATAGGTCTTCCTCCAGAGTGTTCAACAACCCTATTCATTTCTCTCCTTGAAAGGATATAAGTGCCATCCTGACAACTTATGCTCAAGCATGCCTTACTGAGCCTACAGAGTATTCAGCAACTTTGTAAGTGTCTTCTCTCCTCGACACTCCCCTTATCTATGAACTCGAAATAGATTTATTCTTGTGCACTCTTTGTACTTCGCTCAATTCCCTCCTAGCAAATCTTCACGAAATCCTCAGCAATTATGTCTCTATGTGCTTCCTTTGCACAATCTTACCTCCAAGGTGTTCAGCAACCTTGAGGCTTCTCCCTTGAGTTAATGATTCCTCTGAGCCGCCCTCCTGGCACGTTCTCATCTGAATTCAACACAGAACTCAGATGTGCACTCTTGCATTGGGTCACAGAGTCCTCAACACTATGTCATACAACCTCTTGCATGAAGCCACAAAGAACCCAGACTGAAATCAGAAAACTCACAGATAGCAGATTATGTCTATCCCTGCAGATGGAACCTATCACATACATCTACAGCATAAATGAACACACACATGACATTCACAAAACACATGGAAACACACAAAGAACCATGTGCAGGAAAAATTGCTCTCTTCATTAACATAAATGTCTGGTTACAATGTGTACAAAGATCGGATTGCTACAGAGTCTCAGCTCTCTCTCCCTATCCTAATCTCATATGTTCTTACTAATGAAAACAGGAAAACAAAAGTCTTTTTCAAAGAGGGGCTCCTCGAGCTCTTCCCCTCCAAGCTACCTATTCTCATTAATTACATTCAATGGCCATCCAGATCCGAATCGGATCTAGATCTTCAGCCTGTCATCCATTAAAGGCGAATCTATCTATAGCATGCTCAAAAGAATGGCTTTGGCTCTTCCAGCCTTACAATCATTTAATTACATTTTGAATTTTGGAAAATGAGAGGGTTGACGCCTCTCCCTTCGTTGAATGTGCGCTTTGATGTGTTGTCTAGCTGGCGCAATGCTCCTGCATCATTGAAGCTTGTGTTCTCGATAACAAATGTTATTTTTCTTGGTTCAATCGTTATGTTGATAGTTAAAAAAAAAAGGCACATGTATTTGAAATGTCTGAGGTTCGAATCGAGCAATAATACCTAGAATAAAATTAGAAGAAGTTGTATTGAACGGTGGTTAGATTAATGATGGATATGAGTTTGTTTGGGAGCACTGTGCATGACCTTGTTGGATTTAAATGATTATCACTGGAGTTGATGTTATGAATCATGGCTCAAATACTGTTGGTGTATTATTGTAGCGATTATGATGTTGTTCGTCACATCTGCTATATAATGATAATATGGTTACAATGGTTATTGTGATTAAATAATTCTGGGAATATCAAATAGTTGACTGTGTAAAATAATTTGGAGGCCAGCGAGAAAATTTGTTAGAGAAGGCATCAGTTTGGATTATTGTTTTGGAAACAGAATAATGTTTAAACTTTGAAATTCTGGACAAAGATAAATTTTGATTGCATCAGAGGTAGCATGTTTGATTTCTTTTCACTTGAAGAGTATCTGTAAAGTTTCCCTATCATTATTCCATTTTTCACTAATTACATTCCCTCCACGATCTCGATTTCACTTATTTCATCCATGTTTTGTGATATAAATTTTAAAAGAAAAAGTTTGTGTGGAAGCGAAAGATAGATAACATAGCAAGGGTTGATGATTGGTATTCTTGATATTTTATACACGGTTAATTGTTGAACAGTATTTTTATTGATCCCCTATCATTCTACCATTTTTTGCTAATTACACTCCCTCCATATTTCTCATGAACCATATCATTCCTTGTTCACATGGTAATTAATGAACGATGTGTTATGGATGGATTTGCATGTATTTCGTGTCAATTTTGGAGCCAACTTTTGATTCATGTAAGCAGAGTGTCATGTATGGTTTATTAAGAGCTCCATTACTGACAAATTGTTGCTACAAGATGAGATTTTTCAATAGAGACAGCAGTGGTCGAAATAACAGAGGTAGGGGGAATTGGAATCGAGGCCATAGGAGGCCTAGATTTTCTATCCATTTTTATGTTGACCCGCAAGAATTGAACTATTTGTTCCAAGCTGGGTTCTTTAATTGGGTTGGTCATGGGATAATGAACCCCCGACCAGAAAGACCCCATTTCCAGCCTCCTCAGAATATTCAAGGCATTCTCGTTCCTCCACATGTGTCATTGCAGCCCAAAGTCCCCGCAAATGACGATTGGCAAGAAATTGTCAACCAGTCTATCTCTCACCATCGTGGTTGTCCCACTATGTCATTGTCTTTACCACAACTTGTTAATCTCAATGTCCAAATTGCCCGTGTTGTTTCACCAGTGCAGTCTTCACATGCCAGTAAGAGATTGAAAATTGATACTCTCCAACCTGTGCAAGACAAAGGAAAAACAGTTGTCTCCCCTTCTTCTCCCTCCACCGATTCCTCAAAATTTGTGCATTCCCACCTTCATCTAAAGGATGAATTCTCCCATGTGATCAGTGAAATACAACCCCAAGGATCCAATCAATGACGAGCTACTTCAGAAAATTTTAAGGGAAACAGCAGTGAAAAAAGGAAAATTGTCTCACAAAGTGGCAAATATGGTTTTTAAATTATGTTTTCAGTTGATGAGAACAGTGCTTAATGGTTTTCAACATTTTTGGACAGCAAGCCCTATTTTTGATATAATGTGGATAATGTGAATATATATTCTTTTTGGATATGACATAAATTATTGTTGATATTTAAATATCAAGTTTAAAAGATATTCAAGGGAGCTACAAGGATGGCATGTAGTCAAAATGATTATCTTTTGTGTGTTATATTTCATTATTTAAAAGGAAGAAATGACGGAAGTCACAAGGGGTCCCACCTACCTAGTTATTATTAATTAAGACCCTTAACTATATTATTATTGTTTATTTATCCTAAACTAATTAGTTAAGTTAAACCAACTTAACTAAAGAAGGTAGTTGAACTACTTCAACTTATTGGAAAAGAATAAAATCTCAATGAGAAGAAGAGAAGTGGAAAATAGAAAGAGAAAACAAGACTAAGGTTTGTTCTTTATTTATATGAGATAGTTTTAGTTTTCATTCATTTCTGAGTTTATTCAAAGCCTAATTCTCTTCTTGATAGTAGGGTCTTATTATAGACAGCAAGGTTCAAGACTGAACAACACTTTTCAAACGCTTGTTTTAGAGGTGTTGATTCATCCTTGATAGTCTTTGTCTTCTTGTATGTTTGTGAATTAAGTTTCATGACTGATAAATGATATCTTGCAGAGTCAAAATGACAGCAGTTTGTGGCAAGCTAAAGATTATTAATTTCCGTTTTACTTTACTGTCGGAGTCTTTTTGTATGGTGTTCATTGGGGATCTTTAAATCAGACTTTGGTCCATGCCCTCGTGGGGGTTTTGTAAAAAGAAAAACATTTTTGGTATCTCATAATGAAATAAAATCAGATTGTTATTATGTCTCATACATGTGTATTTCTGACTTGGTTTCTTTTCTCTTTTGATATCCATGTTTAATTTACCGCAAAATCTATGTACATTCCAGTAGCTTTTATCAATTTATTTTATATTTCAACATATTTAAATTATAAATCAGCCTCAATCCTTGTAATTAATACTTGTGGATTGAGTGAATATTTTGAGGCTATAAACCTCGGGTGACATTCCCAACTATCTTTTTCTACCCAGGCAAGAACTGAAAATGATTGAGTAAGTAATTCATGCATTTTCCTCAACACAAAGGATTCTCCCAGCAAGAGGGAGAAGACTATGACGAGACACTTACTCCAGTAATTGAAGAAATAGTTATAGTATTCATGAAGACAACCAAAACAACCATGATTCATATATAGTATGAAATGCAGGGGGAGCAATCCCCATATTTAAAATTGAGTGGAAATTGGTGCATTACATTAGTTGGATCATGGAGACATGACTACAATAAAAGATAAAGTTACCTCCATGAAAGATGATGCAGCCCCCCTCCCCTCCTGGGGTTCTGCGACCTCCCAGTCACTGGATCATCCTTTCTTCTGGGTCGGATCGACCCTTCGGGCTCTTGTTTGAACCCAAAACAATTATACACAAGCCCCTTTCTTCTATGTGTGGGTTCTGTCAAACCCGCGAGCTATTCTTGCGTGCTTCCAAAACACTAAGGTTTAGTCGCTAGCTCCTTCTGTGATTATCCCCTTCTTCATATGGCCACGGGCTGTGTCCTTGCACAAGCCCGTGATTGTAGGCGCGGGCAAGAGTGGTTTGGGATCAAACTGATTTTTGGCCCGCAATTATCCTCGAACCTCCACGTGTCCTTTTGGCAAAACCACGGTATGGATTGCGGCCCGACCTCACTATTTTAAAGTCCTCACAACTTATGTCCCTGCAATGCTACAGGATCGTCGATCTCGCGATCTTGACGATATTGTCTGAACTGACGGTTCATATCTGCACTTTCCAAATCCAGGACCAAATCTACTCCTCATGAATCAACTGGTGTGATCTCTTCGAGATTCCAGACTTCGGGACTTTCAATTCTCAAATTCTCGTTCCTTCCAGAGAGATTTATCCGAAATGGCAAATCCTCTGCCACGCGTCCTCCTAAATCGACGGCTCTGCTCCCGCTTTGCGACTTTGGCCTCCTCAACACGATCAACAGTCCTACAACTCCCTTCTTGATCAACGATCAAGATTTTCTCTGGGTCTTTAGACTTTTCCCCCTGCGCTTTCTTCCGGATTTCTGAATCTGATGTCGTGTGTCCACCTTCACATCGACAACTCTCGTCAATTCGGATTTCCAGACTTCGAAAATCTCATATCTCAATTGTTACCTTCTTCCAAAGGATTTTATCTGGAGTTGATAATCCACTGACACGTGTCTCCCCCTTGATCTGACGATCGAGGATTACTTCGGGTATTTACCCGGAGTTCACAGGTTCACGCCACGTGTCCTCTTAATCTGATGGCCCAAATTCACTTCGGGTCTTCAGGTTTCGAAATTTTCAACTTTAAACTAAAACCCCAATACAACTTACCCAAAGCTTGCGATCTGTCACCACATGTCTCTCTAGATCTAATGGTCCAAATCTCTTCGTCTTTTTCGCTCTTCGGCTCTTCAGTGCTTCGGCTCTTCGAATCTTCGGTACTTCGACTCTTCGAGCTTCGGGAGTTTCAAACTCTTACACACTCGTTCCTCCTGGAGTGATTTCACCCAAAACACATGATCTCTTAACGTGTGTCTCCCCCTTGATCTGACAGCCTCTATCCGCTTCAAGTCTTCCTGTGCACTCGTTCCTCCTAGAGTGATTTTACCCGAAAACTCAGATCTTGCACCACCTGTCACCCTTGATGATGGACGGTCCCTGTTCACTTCGGGACTTCAAGACTTTGACAAGTATGCTCTCCTACGCACACAAGACGTTACAGCTCGTGCACCTTCTTCTAGATCCAACGGTCGATGGTCCTTCGCGCTCAGATCCAACGGATGGGATCTGTTCTTCTCCTTTATGCTTCCTCTATTCACTAGATGTAGATCTAAGAGTCCAGGCTCCTCCCCACAACCAATATGATGGTTGTTGTCGTTCTTCCTCCTGAGCTTTCACCTTCTTCCGACTTGGAATATTTTGTGAGTGTTCAAATTTTTCGGCCTTTGAACTTTCTTCGGCGAACCCGACTATTTGGGTCTCCCTTGCTCTCTTGGACGCGCTATCTCTTATGAGCTTTAGGACTTGGAATAAGTCTAACTCCCATGCATTTATTGCATTATCCCTTCTGAGATTTACGATTTACTCAGTCTCCTAAGGGTTTTGGACTTTTTTGTTTCCTTTCAAAGGAAAACTTTGTGCTATCCTGGCAAGCCTTCGCTCAATGCACACCTTGCAGAGATTTTCTACAGAGTTTTCAGTAACTCTGGTTCTCTGTGCCTTCCTTGCACAGATTCCTCCTCCAAGGTGTTCAATAACCTTGAGGACCCTCTTGAGTTTGTGATCGCTCTGGTGCGCCCTCCTGGCACGTTCTTTTCTGACTCCACAGAGTTCAAATGCGCACTCCTTGCGCTGGCTACAGAACCTCCAATGTTTTGTTGTGCACTCCTTGTACAGCCTAAAGAACCCAGGACAATATTACAAACTCAATGAAAATAGAGAAATCTACCTTCCTACTGTAAATAAAACTTATCATATATCTACAGCATTCATTCGTGAAATAACACACGAACAACCATATGCAGGAAAAACTGTTTTTCTATTATCTTTGTGTGTCTATACAGATGTTTACAAAAATTGGATTGTAACCGAGTCTCAGTTCTCTTCAGCTCTCCTAATCTAACTCTATCATGAGCTTTGCTTCTTCTACCAATATCGCTCTCTCTTTTTTTACAAAACGAGGGTTCTACGAGCTTATCCTCTTCACCGCCTTAGTGTCATCACTATCTCAATTACGACACCATACTCCTACGGATTCATTACATAAATGTTGATCCAGACCTGACTTGATCTAGACCTGCTACAAGCAACCCTATCCACTACCTGTACAAAGGCATGGTTCGGTTCTTATAGCCTTACAACACAAAAATCCATATTGGATTAGATTTCAAATTTAAAAATGGGAGGGTCGGTTCCTCTCCCTTTCTGAAATGTGCGTTGATGTGTTGGAATGCGGGTGCATTGTTGAGGTGGAGCGATGCTCCTGCATCAAAAGAAGAAGAGCTACCTTCAATATCAGTTATCGAGCCACTCTCAGTTTCAGATGAAGTTGTTGCCATGATGGAGTAGAGGAGTTACTCTCAGATTTCAGCAGTGATAGTGAGATTGAAACAACCATTCTCAACTTCAGAGCAGCTGCAGGTACAGAGTCCCAGTTCCAGAAGGAACAGTTGCAGCAAGAGGAGAGGACATACTCTCAGGCAATGAGACAGATAGTGCTTTGCAAAAAGCACATAGAGCTAGCACATGACTGTGTAGATTGAGTTGTAGTTGAACAAGTGTGTCAAGTTGGTACAAAGTGATGTGAAAATTTGATTTGAAGTTGAAGACAAAAAGAATCGGGTCTGCAAGTTGAAGAAGGCTCTGTACAGGTTGAAGCAAGCTCCTAGAGCTTGATATGGCAGAATTCACAGTTTCCTAACGAGCTTGGGCTTTACCAAGAGTAAAGTTGATTCTAACCTTTACCTCAAGGTTATGAATGATGAGCCAGTGATGTTGCTACTATATGTAGATGATGTATTCTTGACAAAGATGAAGAAAATCTCATCACAGATTGCAGAAGAAGCTCGCTACAGAGATTGATGAAAGACCTAATGCATTATTTCTTAGGTCTTGAAGTTTGGCAGAGCCCAAAGAAGATCTTCCTTAACCAAGGGAAGTATGCAATTGAAATAATGAAGATTTTTAACATGTTGGAATGTAAATCCATGTACACAAGTTGAAGCTCCTAGTAGACGCCTCGCCATAATTGGTTGGTGATACTCTGTACAGACAAATTCGGTGATGTATCTAACGAATACCGGGCCATATATGTGTTTTGCCTTGAGTCATTATCTGGTAGAACCCAGACGTGTTCACCTTGATGATGGAAAACATGTGATGAGATACCTTAAGGGTACATTGGATTTTGGTCGCTGCTATACTAGAGATCATTACTCCATATTGTATGGATATATTGATTCATATTGAGCTGGAAGTGTTTTTTATAGAATGAGCACTTCAGGATGGTGTTTCAGTCTGGGGTTAGCCCTAACTTCATGGCAGAGTAGGAAGCAATCCATTATTGTTCCCATCACGGCAGAAGCGGAATATATTGCAACATGTTCCGCCAGTTATGAATTCATATGGCTTCGAATGTTGTTGACAGATCTATTTGATCTGGAGATGGAAGCCACCATGATCTTGATCCTATGTGATGAGTCGAAGCACATAAAAATGATGTGTTCCATGATGAGTCGAAGCACATAGAGATATGGTATCACTTCATTCATGATATGATGCAGAGAGGAGATATAAAGCTCCAATATGTTGACACAGATGAACATGTTGCAGATGTGTTGATCAAGCCTTTGTCTCGTGTAAAGTTTGAGCACTTTCGAGACAAACTTGGTATAGTCTGAAAGGACCTCCCTCAAAAGGGAGAGTAGTGCTAATGATATTGTGGTATCCTGACCAATAGCAGGTATCTCAGTTATGATTTTATATCCTAGGGGACTGAGCATCCCTGGACAAATCCCGAAGGTCCGTAAGGACGGGCTGTCAGACTAGTTGTGCATGTATATGCTAGCTTTGGTCAGTAGTGGTGGCTCCGTTAGGATTTTATGTCCTAGGGAATCTTTTGATTCCTGGGAAGATCCTTTGGATCTGTCAGAGTACCACAAGATGTTGATGTCAGCCTCGTACTGAAGATTTCCAGCTTTGTGTTGATGTTGTTGTGATGCCATCCTTGTGTTGAAGATTTCCAGCTTTGCGCTGATGTTGTTGTGATGCCAACCTCGTGCTAAAGATTTCCAGCTTCGTGTTGATGTTGTTGTGATGCCAGCCTCGTGTTGAAGATTTCCAGCTTCGTGTTGATGTTGTTGAGATGTCAGCTTCGTGCTGAAGATTTCCATCTTCGTGCTGATGTTGTTGAGATGCCAGCTTTGTGCTGGAGATTTCCAGCTTCGTGTTGAAGATTTTCAGCTTCGTGTTGATGTTGATGAGATGTCAGCTTCATGTTGAAGATTTCCAACCTAGTGTTGATGTTGATGATGCTCCAGCCTTCGTGTTGTGATGTTGTATCAGCCTTGTATTGTTATTGATGATAATGATGTATTAATGTTATACTAATCCATGTTGATGCAGATGATGATGATGCATGTTATCGCATAGTTTGTAGATGGGAGAGAGGCTAAAGGATAGTAGGTCAAATTGGCGAAACATGAACCTTCCCCACCCAATGTCACCACAATGGGGAGGTTCTTTCTATTTAGGCCCAGGGGAGATGTCCCCGGTGACCTGTGGATTTGAAGAGGCAAAGGTTTAAAAGAAATAAGATAGTTTCCCCTTCACAGATCACCACCCAAAAAGATAGTCCGGCCAAAGGCCAATTTGAAGTAACCCCTAGAGAATATGTACCTGTCTAGAACAAGACAACAGCAAGAAAGATATATGCAAGCTGTATTCAATGGGGTTAGTACTTCATATGTAAGTGACTATCTGATATTCAATGTAAGCAATTTGACAGTAAATATTGACGAAATCAATGTTTGCAAAATGGCAATGGTAAATATGTCATTTGTCAATAAATATTGGAACGATATAGCATTCAATGTAACAAATCAACACTCAATCCAATAAATGCTCTTAACTACCATTCAATTTCTTATAAAATGAAACGTTGCTACATCAAGATGAAATAACCAAGGGTGACATCAGCATTCTAGGGTTAGTAAGTCAAGGTTTCAGTTTAAAAGAAGTTTGAGAGTGTTTGGATTTGATTTCACTTCAACGCTAGAGGCTGGAGATCAGTGCCTTAGGGTTAAATGGAGTCAGAAAGTGAAGGACGCACAAGTTGAAGGGGATGAGATTCCAAAGGGCTAGAGGGAAAGGTTTCAAGGTGCTGCTAAATGAGGGCCTCAAAAACGAAACCCTAGGAGAGAGAGGCTCACTCTGGTGTTGCAAAAGCAAGGCCTCGTGCTCTCTCCTCCTTCCTGACAAATGGCTAGCTCAGATAAAGCACAAAAACAAGACGAGAGAGCTTAAAGAGGGAGAGTGTTTCTACGGCAAGGCTCTTTCTTCAAACCCTAAGGGAAAAACGGCCCTAGGTGTAGATAACCTAGGCCTAGGACGTCTCCCTCTCTTGGATTTATAAAGGTACAGCTAGCATAGAGGAGAGAGAAGCAAGGAGTGTAGCTATGGCTAGGCTCTCTTCTTCTCTTTCAATGGCTAAAGGTTTCTCTATCAGGGGACATGAGACAACGACCTACTTGTGTATTTGTCCCCTAGGGTTTTGATTCAGCAATATTTATAAGCAATATGTAAGAAAATTAAACTACAACCATTCAATAAGAAGTTTTGCAGAAAAAACACTTACAATTCATGAAGAAATAACCATGCAAACCCTAGGTGTAATACCTTCCTTCAAGAGAAACACCATAAATGCCAAAAATCTCTTCCTTCAACAAGTGCGCATCACTTAGTTCAGCCAAAAACCCCAATAGGGCACTAAAAATCAGACCTCACTATGAGTGAGTGATAATTGATGATTAAAATGAGAGTCAAAACCCTCAATATATATTGTATCAATGACCTAATTTTACTTTTTAGGTCATAAAAAGGTCGACGAAGCCATAATGTCAAAATCATACTATTTTTACATTAAATTGTCAAATTAAAACCCTAATTGAGTTGCAAAGAGAGTAAAATCCCCTTCTAGGGAAAATGAGGCATCCAGGAGCAAAACGTTAGCCCCCCAGGGGCCTCTCCAACATGCCACACGTGCCACTGCTGCCCAGTCTGCCTCCAAAAGCATCCATTCAGCTGGATGACGTCATGGTGAAGATGGAGACGTCCCAAGCCTTCCAAGGCTGGCGTTCCACTGAAAAGGGGTCATTCTCTCCAAGTCTAGTCCTGTCGGAGTGCCTCTAATGGAACGTCCTCTTCCTCTTCGGTGCAAAATCCCCGATCCATCTCCATCCTATCTCTACCCCTTGATGGGGTCTCAGCATCCATCTAGTGGGATCTTCAGCCCCATGGAGGTCTGCACTGGTCATCTCCCCATGTGTACCGATCCAAACGGTACATGTCCGTCAGGCATGGTCCTGCACATCAAAAGCTACGCCCTCCATGGGCTCATCAGTCACCGGGATCATAGCAATGTTAATCACATCTCATCATCAATATTATTAAACATATGCATAAAACCCTAATACATCAGTCAATAGCTCAAAGACATTACAAAAACCTGCAATACAAGATTGGAGAAAAAGACAAAACGTCCTATTGGGCTAGTGTCCACAAAAAAATGAAAGTTTCCAAGAATATTTCATCCAAGCCATGTAAGTGAGATGATGTGGCTAGGGGATGTCTAGACATGTGGGTGCAATGAGGGCCAAGGACGCATAATGTTATCTGTGGGTGCCTTTGTAAAAGGCGAGTTGTACCTATCATGGATGCATTTTTTCCCAAGCTCGTTCTTGCCTTTATTCTTTTCTTGCTTTGTTCTTTTATTTTCTTTTTCTTTTTATTCAAGGGCTAACCAGAGGACATTGCCTTGGCATGGTGACCAAAGCTGACAGTGTTACCCACAAGTACTTTCACAGAGATGAGAAGGTTGGCTCGTGATGAGACCCCCTATCCTCTGACTAGGTCTTGTTTGTTATTTTCCGGGTCCCTCTTGTTTCTTGCTGAGAGGCCTTTTATTGCCTTCTCGGGGATCCCTGGGCGAAGCATCTCAAGGTTTCATTTCTAGGCTTTTATTTTTTACCAGTTGCTTTTACTTTATGGGCCTTTAGCCCCTTCTTCCCACGAGATAAGGTGCCATCCTACAAATGGGTCAACCCAATGCCCGGACAAGGGGAATGGGACAAATGAGCGGGAGTTAAGATGAAACAGTGGTGCTATGATGGGAGCGAACGATGGCTTTTCAGAAATTCCCCCAGTGGCAAACCAAGACCTATGGACACAAGCTTGCTAGGGCACCTTGTCAATCTCCCCAAGCATTGGTCAAGTGGGCTAATGTAAGATCCAAGAAGTTGTTAGAGATAAAAGGAATCAGATGCATATATTTAAAGGTTTCAATGATCAAAAGTGACATACCATGATACTTGGACCAATTACCTCATGGAGCAAGAACCTCTTCTGATACAAGACCAAGTCGATGGTGATGGATGTTGCTGCTGCTGACAAGACAAAGCTGATGGAAGAAGAAAAGGATGGGCCCTCCAGGGCCATGCTTAAGTCAATCCTGCTCTCGGTACTCCATGTCTAGGACTTGTGGGCCTCGAGACATGATCTCCTAGTTGTCCCTAAAAATCGGGGATAACAATGCCATTCCAAAGCCTCGTTGTGGATGATGATATTGATGATGAGAAAAACTTTCGATGATTTATAGATATGTCAGTCATTGTTCCATATGTTGTTGATGTTGTTGCCCTCTCTCTCTCTTGATGATGTTGTAGAATACCCTTCTTGTTAGGGGGGAGTGTTGAAATATTGTAACTACAAAGAGTATTTTATTTATTATTGAGTCATTATTTATTAGATCAATCCCCTTTTGTGAATTGATCGTGTCGAGCATTGTAATTGACCAAATCCCCTTTTGCGGATTGGTCAACCCCTAATTGTATTATGCAAATTAAGAAGTCGGCCCCCAGGCCTAATTAAAATGGTTTTAACCACTAAGAATACAAGTCGGCCCTGCCCAGTGAAGAGACACATTTCCAGCACCTGCCAGCCAGTATAAATAAAGGAAGTCAATGCCTCATTATCTCACTCACTCATTCACTCATCAAGTGCACAAGTTTGGAGAGTTGCAGTTGGGAAAAGAAGGAAGAGAGAGGCACATTGCTCAGTGTTGGATATTCTCTAGTGTTTTGGTTTATTGTCTTGGCATTGTATTGGCTATCTATATTAAGGAAGTTTTGTTGGGTTTTCTCCCCCATGAGGGTTTCCAAGGATAAATGTTGTGTATCATGTGATTGTGTTTCTCTCAGTGATCCTACCTATGCTATGGTTATCTAGTAAATTGAAAATAAACCTAATAATAGCTAAAAACTTAACAAGTTGAAGCCAATTGAATGTTGGTTTTCCCATTTGGGTTTCCAAGGTAAATTATGAGTTTATGTGTGGTTTTATTGTTATGTGGCTTTCATTGTCTATGAGTGGAAATGGTTGCACTATAATTTAATGGTAAATGGTGTGCACTAAGATTAATGGTTGTCTATGTTTTTCTTTCGTAAAGAAAAATCTGTGTCTGTTGTGATTTGAGTTCGTTCTTCCTTAGATACGGTTCCCATGGGCCAATAAACCAGTCTAATAGCTTTTTAACCACACCCGTACATCTACTTTGAAGTTTGGAAATCGACAACGCTTCTTTCAGAGCTATTGCTATCTACCTGGAAGTTGCTAATTTAGTTTTAAGAGCCATTGGAGGGATTTCTCTCACTCCCAGAGTCAAATTGTTGTTGGTTAGAGCCTACACTTTTCCCACGGGCCATTCATTATGTTTTTAACATTTCTAAGGCATTTTCCTTTTCCCGTAGGTTGTATAAAGACCATACTACGCATTCTAGTGTTGCTTGTGCGTTTATTATTTTTCCACAAGCCAGATACAACGTTTTCCTTCTTAGTCAGTTACCCAATTCACCCCAAACGTTCTTAATTGTTGTTGGTTACCATATTCTCCCTCTAAACGTTTTTCGACATCATTGGTCACCAAATTCACCCTTAATATGTTTTACTCCATTGTTGGTTGCCCAATTTTCCTTTCAGAGGTTTTGCCTTCATTGTTGATCGTCAAATTTGCCCTCTGAGTAATTATCTATGTCGTTGGTCAACATGACTTGTCCTTGAGCGTTTTGTTTCACCGTTGGTCGACTCCTTCCACCTAGGTCGTATTTGTAAATTATAACCTTGTACAATATCTACTGCAAACTGATATTCAGAAAAGAACAGAAAAGATACAATGGCAAATGCAAACATTACACAGAGATTTTTCCACTGGAACCCCAAACCGAGAAAACCATCATATATTATATTCATACATTGTGTTAAATTGTTTACAATACAATATACATATAGGAGCCAGAAGCATCCAAAACCCTAACCCAATGACCTGGATTAGTCCAAAACCCTAATTCCTTAACCAGAAATAGAAAACCATCGGCAAAAAACCATGTGCCGAAAAACCACCTAAATATCATGTGGTCCCGGAAATATGTCGTCCCGGTAATATGTTGTCCCGGAAATATGTCGTCCCGGTAATATGTTGTCCCGGAAATATGTCGTCCCGGTGCGAAAAAAAATTTCGGGGGCGCTGCCCCCAAACCCCAGCGCGGGGGGCTCCGCCCCCCTCTAACCCCCCTGCGCACCCGGCGCAGATACTCAGACACTACTACTCGTGCAAATAATATAACACATACCCAACATTCTCCCACTTGTTGTTTTCTTTGCACACAGGGGGTTATAGGGTTACATAGTCAACAATCCAGGGCAGCAATGCC
>JZKD02S1713875.1:35634-47209 GCA_000966675.3 Picea glauca
CATTTCTAAGTCTTGTTGTTTTATATATGTAATCAAAGATTTCATGCTCTTCTTGTTTGATTGACATGTTTTCTAAATTTCATATGTAGAGAGCACTACTATTTAACATTTTGTTACAAGTGTTTGAAGCTGATAGGTTTACATGCTTGAAGGCGAGGTTGAGCTGGTTTGCATCCTCTTCATCTTCAAGATCTATAAGGACATAGTCCCTCTTTCCTCTACCAAGAAGACGCCATTTTTCCCAAGGATTTCAAGCTCTTCTTTCTCTCTTTCTCAAAAGAAATTTTACTTTCATTTCGGTTACTCCATTGCATGCAAGTGTTAGGATCTAAAACTTAAATCTAAATCTTTGCTATCTTACTTTGCATGCATAGATTAAACTAGATCTAATTTTGTACTTTCAAGCTTCACCTAAAGTTTAGATCTAGCATAGGGAAAAGTCTCATTTTAGCAAGTTTTCTTCTAAATTATTAAAAGGTTAAAAGGTAGTCCTTTTCCAAAAGTTTTCATTGAATATTTGGCAAATATAAGTGCCTTTAAATTGTTGTTTTAAAACAGCAATCAAAGACCCTAAGGAAACAAGTTCTCTAGCTTGCTTTCCTTAGTTCTTTTTTGTACTTTTTCTTTAGCATTTTACTTATAAATTTTTTGGTTTTGCTAACATAAGTCCAAGACACTTTCAAAGTGTTTTGGGGCATCTTTTGTCTTTGTTTGCTTGCTGTTTTGTGCAGGTTTGTGAAAAGCCAAGGGGAAACTCTGTCCATTTTGGGCAGATTTGGACATTTCAAGACCCTCGGGAGCACCCCTTTCTTCAATAAACTCATTTGTAAACATTGTAAAGACTTGTGATCCCCCGAATGAATGATCACAAGTCACTCCAATAAAGATCTTTGTAATTCCATTAATAAAATCAGTGGGGCTACAAGCTCTCACTCTTCATCCCCCGTGGGGGAACGGTGTTTTTGGTGATTGTGTCATTTTGCATTTTTGGCTTAAGCTTGCTTTTCATATCTTAATATAAGCTTAAAGCAACCTTAAAACTCATCACAAAGAACAGCAGTCTTAGCTTAGTTTTCATTTTTGGAAAGTAATATTATAATTGCTAGTTTAGTTTTCATTTCAGCATTTGTTTATTTTCTTGCAAATAAACCAGTCCCCTCAGCTCCTCTGAAAAGAGGCTGGGCAGTGTGGACAGTAGTAATTAAAAAAACATTTATTTTCTTGTCATTTCAATTTCTTGCTAATAAACCCGCTCCCTCAGCTCCTCTGAAAAGAGGTTGGTCAGTGTGCACTTAGCTTAAATAGAAAAAATTTAGTTTTATGCAATTTCAATTTGGGAAATAAACCCATCCCTTCAGCTCCCTGGTGTATGCTCTGAACCCTTGCGAGCCTAGCTCGATCTAGGGAACTCATCAAAACCAGGGTTGATCAGTGTGGATCTAGTTTAAACTTAGGACAATATTGAAAAACTTCTATTGTTTGGTTTGGAGAACCACCTAAAGAAAGTGTGTGAAGTCATGCGGAATACCTAAGGCTTGTTCCCCTCCATGTTGAACATCTAACTCCTTTAGTGAGTTTGTTGGTGAAGCCATTTGGTTTCGGCAAACTCTCCGCAAATTTCCATTCTAAGGAATAGTCTCTTGAGAGGCCACATCCTAGATTAGATTTGCTTTCTTGCACTACAAATTTCACAAGCATTAAAATTGATCTAATCAAACCTCAATAAATTTTAATAAAGTTTTACAAGGACATCTCCACATAGCAATCTTCATCTCAGCAGCGTTACATCTATATCACAATATTTGGTACTGGTCTTATTCACTTTATTTTTACAGCCAATTTCACTTCAAGTATTTGCATTGCAAGCTTTTCCTTTGAAGTATCATATTGATGTATGCACCTCATTTTCTTTACTATTATTGAATGTATCTTTGGATAAGTGAATGAATCATATGTTGCTAGTGTAAATTGATATTTTATAATAATTGTTCTTGTTGCAATAAACTCCTAAACTCTTTTATTTTCTTTGGGGACTACCCCCCTTGGCTTTGCTAGGAGTTGGCCTAAACGGAGGAGTTGAGAATCAAGTGACAACACCTTGACTCGAAACTTGCCCCCAAGGACACACCCAGTGGATTGAAGGTTTCCTCCACATTACCTGAGGTGTGTATAAAGACAGCAACAGACCCTACATTATACATGCAGTTGATTGGCTCTCTTTTGTATCTAGTCAACACTAGACCAGATATATGCTTTGCGGTTAACACATTCAGTCAGTTCATGGTTGAGTCAAGGAGAGTACACTGAGTGGCAGCGAAGCATGTTTTGAGATATCTATGTGGCACAGTTGAGTATGGGTTGAGCTACATCCATGGAGCTGGAGTGAAGTTAATGAGCTTTACAGATGTAAACTGGGCAGGAAGCACAGTTGACAAGAGAAGCACTTCAGGGTGTTGTTTTAACTTGGGATCGGAAGTTGTTTTCTGGTTCAACAGGAAGCAGAAGTCAGTTGCATTGAGCTTTGTTGAGGCAAAGTACATGGCAGCCAGCTTAGCAGCATGTTAGGCCATTTGGCTTCGAAAACTTCTCATGGGGTTGTTTGGACAGGAGTTGGAGACTACAGTCATCCATTGTGACAATCAGAGTTGCATCAAGCTCTCTGAAAATCCAGTGTTCCATGACAAACCCAAACACATTGAAATCACATTTCAATTCATCAAGAACTATGTGCAAAAAGGGACAATGAAGCTACAGCATGTGCCCACAAGTGAACAGGTTGCAGACATTCTCGCGAAGGCCTTGATGAAAGGCAAGTGTGTCTTCTTCAGGGATAAGTTGGCGGTGGTGCAGAACACGTTCCTCACTAAGAGGGAGTGTTAAATTTGTAGCTTGGAAGGTGTCTCAACATCGACCTAAGTATCCAGGCATGTTGAAGGACATTTAATTAAAACCCAGATCAACGTTTTAATCTTATCCTAAGTTTTGACTTAAGAAAAGCATAAAAATTATGTAAATATTTTTTATTGGCTTTATTTGTTCAGATCTGCTAAATTTTTGACTTATGGAAATAATATTTCACTTCAAGTGAATTTTTTCAGATTTTTTTAGAAAGTTCACAAGAATGGGGAAATAGAGTAAAGTGAAAAGATAAAAAGGAGGTTGATGCAAGGGTGAGGAAACACTCATTGAGCAAACAAGAGAAGAGGGTGCTTAGCTGAGGAAGAGGGCAAGTGAACAGTTGTGAGGGAGGCGCCTTGGCTGGGGTGATTCTGCAGAGAAGTCCAGCCGGCTATTATAGCCCTTTTTAAACTTTTTTTACCACATTTCCATACCCTGCAGGGAATTGTAATAAGAGGTGTTGCATGATGAATTTTGTAAAAGGTATAGCCTCCTAAGACTTAGACATGAGTTGTTACTCTAGAGTGCTTTTTTACTTGTTAATTATATTTTGTTGTCCAAGCAATTTATAGTTTCCGAGTTTTTTCACTCAATTCCCCCAAAGCTGGAGTATATACTCATGGTTATGCCTTAGCATGGTCGTCTAAGACTAGTGTCTAATGTATATTACCATGTTAAACATCCTCCTAGAGTTTCATGGAAATGTGCTAAGTCCCCCTTAGGGTTTTTTAATTTTTTCGGTTAATAAAAAATTTCCCGTAAAACAGAATTTTTTAATTATAATTTGCTTATGTATTTAAATAAGTGGTACTATGAGGCATTATATGCCTTAGGGGTGCTCATTTTTGGACCTAGTGCACCCACTTTACCTAAGTACCCACTTTTGTGAGTGAAATTGGTGATTTTAATCACTAAAAAGGTAATTTCACTCTCAAAATCCCAAAAAGACATAAAAAATCAGAAATGCTAAATTTTAGCAAAGTTGTCGGAAACATGTTTTGACATGTTTTTAGTGAAATAAAGCCTAAAAGGCTATGTGGCAGTCAAAGGGAAACATCTATTGGTTGAAAGTTGAACTAAGTGACAGCCACCTTGCATTTCAAGTTTCAACATGTGCACAAAGGAGAGGTGGCGCATTCTAGAGTGAGTTGCCCACCTCTTGAGAGGTGGCACCCCTCTATCTCTTCACCTTTCAACAAATGGCAACCATTTGGAGTGTGGGGAGAGGTGGCAGCCATCTCCTCACATTTGGCAAGCTTCAAGCTCACACTTGGTGCGCCCTCTTCTCCTCTTAGCTTGCTTCCCTTTTCCTATATAATAAAGCACTTTCTCCATTGTTGAGTTAGTTGGAGTTTGGGAGAAGGCTTGAGGTTGTAACACTATTGTATCTATATTTTTTCATTTGGAATAAAAGGCTTTGGAGGCAAATTTGGTGTGGATCTCATGTGTGGTTGCTCATTGTCATGTACAAATCTATGAGGTGAAATTGTTTCAATCTATTACTTTCATACTGTTGGATGTAGCTTTGATCTATAAAATTTGTTTGTGTCTTAGATCAATTGTCCTTCTTTTAACAAGATTTACTAAGCTTGCTTGCAATTTTAAGTCTTGTTAATTCTCATATGTAATCAAAGAATTCATGCTTTCATGTTTGATTAACATGCTTTCAAATTTCATATGTAAAGGATACTACTATTTAACATTGTGTTTGTAAGTGTTTTGAAGCTTGTAGGATCTCATACTTGAAAGGAGGTGGAACTTGCTTGCATCCTCTTCATCTTCAAGATTCATAAGGACATAGACCATCTTTCCTCTACCAAGAAGACTCCATTTTGCCCAAGCATTCCAAGGGCTTTAAAGCATTTTTTCTTATCTCCTTCTCAAACAAATCCAAACTTTTCTTTTGGGTTCTTTTAATACTTGCAAAGTAAAGTTTCATTTTAAAGAAATATCTTAATATTTCTTTTGTTTTGCATAGTAAAACAAGTAGATTAGATCACTCTTTAATCTAGCTTGCAATCTACTTTTAGTTTCATTCTTTTTTTTAGAAATTATTTCAAGGCTAAAGGTAGTTTCAATTTGTAAAAGATTAAAAGTCATATCTAGGCATCTCCATAATACTACTTATTGTTTTGGGACAGCGAGTAAAATCATAGAGAAAAGGCCTCTTATTTCCTGTTTTACTTAAGCTATAATTCCCCTTTTCTAGTGTAGTTTTACTTAACTATTTTTCTTATAATTTTGTACATTGACTAACACTTTTTTGTAGGGTCTTCCAAGAGCATTTTGGGCATCTTTTGAACCAATTAACTTGTTTTTGCAGGTTTGACGAAAAGACAAGGGGAAACGCTGCCCAAGTTTTGAAGATTTGAATCCTCAAGAACCCCCTGAAGTACCTTATACTTGTACAAAACTTCCAAAAAGATTGTAAACCTTTTTGATCCATTCCTATAAGGATCTCAAGTCTCTAAAAGAGACCATTGTAACCGAGCTAATAAAATAAGTGGGCCAAGGGAGACCTCACTTTGTATTTCCCCCTAGGGGGGTTGGTGTTGTGGTTTGGAGCATTCTTCATTTAGTTCTCTTTCTTGCTTTAAAATTCAAAACAATCTCACATAATAAGAATAAGCTAAAACAAATCACAACTTTAGTTTAATTTTCCTTTTTTGCAAAGTAGAACACTAGTTGCTAGTTTAGCTTGCTTTTATTTCTGCAATTTCAAAGTTGGCAAATAAACTGTCTCCTCAGCTCCTCGCAAGAGGCTGGTCAGTGAAGACTTAGTAATTAAAAAAAAAATCCCTTTTAGCATTTTATTTTATTGTTTAAAATAAACATTTCCCCTCAGCTCTCGGTATTGTTCCTAACCCTTCAAGTTGAGAGCTTGTCTCGATCTTCTGGGAGTAAGTTCCATACACACTGGACTGGTCAGTGTGGAGTAGTAATAATAGGACAATCTCAAAAGAGGATTATTGCTTGGTTTAAAGAACCGCCTAGGGGGAGTGTGCGAAGTTTCACTGAATACCTCGGGCTTGTTCCCCTCAGTGTTGGACCTCAGGCACCTCTAGTGGGCTTGTTGGTGAAACCATTGGGTTTCAGCAAGTTCTCAGCAAATCTTTGAGCTAAAGGGATAACCTCTTAGAGGCCAAATTTAGTTTAGTTTGTTTTACTTTCACAATTGCATTAATCTACCTTCAAAAGACAATTTAATAAAACATGCATTCAACAACTGCCCACAATACTTTTAAGGCATTGATCTCATTACACACTATACAAAGTCATTTGCTTCAAGCACTTTTATTTCTCTAGCATTTGTTTTTAATCTTGAAGTATTTCCTTATTTACTTACTTGCATCCTGTATCTTGAGTATCATTTTATGCAAGTACTTCTTTATGTATATGTGACTGTGGTGGTTGATTGATATATGCTCTAAGAGTAGATTTATTTTACATATTGTCTCTTGTAATAAACTCCTAGATTTATTTCTTGTACTTAGATTAGTTCAAGCCATAGAATATTTTCTTTAGGGACTACCGCCCTTGGCTTCGCTAGGAGTTGGCCTAGATGGAGGAGTTGAGGATTAGGTGACAGCACCTTAACTCTAACTTGCCCCCAAGGACACACCAAGTGGATTGAAGATTTCTTCCACGTTACCCAAGTGTGTATAAAGGCGGCAACACAACCTCCTATGGGTGATTGTGGATCTCAACAAACTCTTTCTACTTTGGTAAAAGGTTTGTTAGAAAAGACTATTTTATGATTATTCCTAGAAGAGATTAGTGGATGTAGGAAAACAATTCATATTATTGTATAGGAAAGTTGATCTTAAACCTATATACATGTTTTCTCTCTCCATTTGCCACTTGGATGGGAATTGATTAATGAAAGAACTTGTGAGCAAGCTAGCTCCAAGCTTTGGAGAATAAAGTATTGTGTTTGTGTAAGTTGTGGTTTTATGTATGTGTGGCAGATTTGGTTCTAGGCACTTTGTTGGAAGATTGCTTGCAAGTTTATGGATGACAAAGATAACATAAAGACGATATAAAGGTACAACTACCTTAATGGAAAGGATTGACTGAGGTCATAGGTTCCTTCCTTCTCCCAACTTCCTTTTGTATTGCTTACCTTCAACATGAAAACATTACACAATCTACATCAATTGATTACGTGTGTTTGTAGATAGTCTTCGGTAGAGGCCACCTTTATGATTACCTTGAGTAGCGGATCTTACATAGCCCCTCTCCACCATCAAGCCTGTAGAGTTATTTAAGGTTGTTATATGGCACATCAACTTGGTTGCTTATAACTCCTTGATCTCTATTAGAATGCCATCTGAACTTACATCCATGACTCCATAGCCCAAATAAATAAGGCACAGAATTGTCTTTCATCCATCATACCCAAACCATTTTTATTCATCTTTTCCTTTTGTTTCACTTTTGCTAAGTTCTCTGGACTTTGATCTAAAGGTGCTAGTTTGTGAGGTAACAACTTGTACGGTATCATTTACATAGACTTGTCAATTAATTACAATTACAATGAAATCCCCTTTTGTGGACTCCTTTGTCTCCATAATAGCCTGGTACGGATCTTTGAGTTCTACAATGCCTTTCTATGGCATTAATGCTTGTACAATATCTCTTTCCCCGCACTATGCTAGCATGCATGCATGACTTCTTTCACAATCTCGCCTTGCACTTTCCTAGCTCCTCATCACAGGTCAGCTCTGCAGGAATGCAATTTGGTTTGGGAAAGCACAACTGTATGCATCTTCAACAAACCTCCTTCATTGCTCTTGCAGGATTTTTCATCTTGATAAGGCAACTTCAGCACCCAACAAAATATAGAGAAATCAATCCTCCCCTTTTTCAAAGTGTTGGTTTCCCAACACGTTTTCGAACTTCACACAATAGTCTATACCTTCAGGAGGGACCTTTGGGGAATTACATTTAAGAAGAGACAATGGTTCCTATGACTGAACCACTATCCATTATGATTGAATAATTAACATCAACTCAAACATAATTATGGCCAACCATATTTTTGGTCCACTCACGTCATACCCTTATCAATCAAGATAGTGCTTAGTTTAATATGGCAAGGTGGTTTGAAACCTTATGGAGCTTCCATGATATACATTTCACCATAATGTTAAAAGGGTAATTTTTCAACATTGAAAAGATTTCCACTTGCACAAAAAACATCAGCCATTGCACCTTTTGCTTGCTCGCCCTAGGGGGTATTGTACATGTCCCATAAAGAATGGGATCCTTTTGTGTTACCGATGCTTGTCATTGAGGCAAATGTTGCCATTATCATTGTCACCCTGATGTATGTCAGCTTCATCATCTTTGTTAGCATGTGAAATAGGCAATCTTTCATGATATGCAGCCTCGGTATTTTCAACCTCTTGTCGTTAAGATACTCTTCACAAGCTTTGACTATACAACATTTTTCAGCTAAAAATAATCATTCACTCTTTATAGCAGCTTTGAAACTTAAGGCCGCAAAAGTTACAATTTCATAAATGCTTACCTCACGTATTTTTAGCTATATGACCAGGTCATATATCTCATTGATAGTATTTTGTGGTCCACTTTTCTAATAAATGGAGGAACAGGAGTTGATGCCTTAAATATTCGGGCAATTCCATAAAATTGTACCAGAGTCCCTGGTTTCTTCATCTACTACTGCTTTGAATAAGTTTTACTGCTCTAGAGCTTCTCCTCACATTGCTTTCTTTCACCTGCAAGCTACTACGGGTTATAATTTCAAGTTTTTTCTCCTCAGAAGAAGAAAAGTAGCATTCCCAACTTGCACACATTCTATCTCCTCAGAAGAAAAGTAGCATTCCCAACCCTTCTCAGCAAACAAGTCACACTCTCAGAAAAAAAAATGCCACCTTGATCAGCTGAAAATGTTTGCATCACATTTCTCTGAAAATCTTGGAAAATGTGTTGCCTGTCACTGTTCAGTGTTCACCCTCAAAAATACATCTTCACTGTTCAGAATGTCCAGTACCGATTTGTGCTTTTATCTTTTCATGTTGGTTTGTTTGTCTCATGTGGATTAGGTTATAGTGCACTGTAGGCTAGTTCAAGGGTTAGTTTAGTTTAGGTTAACTCTTTTAAAGAAAACCAAACAAGAAACTGAGTTTCCAGCCAAGAATTGCCCAAACCTTCTGCCTATCCAAGATGGATAGAAATTGTTAACCCGTTTCAAAGGCCTTTCAGGCATGTTCCAGTAGCAGTTTCTATGCCATGAATGGTTTCTAACTTTCTACCTATTGTTGTCCTTATACACACCTACAAACGTGGAGAAGTCTCCAACCCACTTGGTGTGTCCTTGGAGGCACAAACCTAAGTCTAGACCCACTGTCACCTCGATCTAGACTTCTTTCGTTTAGGCTCACTCCTACGGCAGCCAAGGGGGTAGACCCTATTAAACTATGTGAAGTTTGATTAATGATCTAGGAGTTAATTGAATTAATTGTTAAGAAAACCCAACCCAATGAAAGGCAACCAATGCAAAAGTGCAGTTCCTTTAATGACAAGCAAAACCCTTTATAACAATTTAAACCAGTGCCTAAAGATTAACAAAATGGAGTCAATGAGATATACAATAAATGTACAATTATATAAGAATAAACAATATTATGAGATATCCACAATGAGAAGTAACTTTAAACTTTAGACAAATTATGTTCAAATGAAGAAAGAATATATAAAATAAAGAATGTTTTGAACAAATATTCACATAAAAAGAGAAATTACTTGAAAGTAAAGTGCTTGAAAAAGTAACTTGCTCAAAAGTAAATATTGTGAAGAGTGTTTAGGTTAATTTTAACAAGTTTTAAAGATCTCTTAAATTAGAGTGTAAAAGATTCAAGCCTAAACTTTGTGACTACCCCTAACTCTTATTCCCTCAACCAAAAGGAAGTGTTGGGTGCTCAAGAAGAAGGACAAACAAGGTCCTTCCCTAACTCCACAGGTCAAATCCGGAATGCTTGGGCACTCAAGCAAAGAGGACATGTAGTGTCGTGAAGCCATCGCCGACTTCAACCCAATATAGCCTCCCAACTTCCAAGTCACCCTTTTTGTTGGTAAAGGCAATAGTAATTGGGTGCCTAATTAAACTAGCCTCTTAATCCTTTACCTTTCTTACTTTCCCAAATCCACAAAGTGGCAAGGGAAAGAAATACGAGGTATAGGCGGGGCACAAATTTTATTACTTTTCAACAAGTTAAATTAGCTAGCCTTCACGATATTGCATGGATGGCGAGAAATGAATGAATTAAACAACTTGAAAATGAATTTTAAAGCTTAAGCAACCTCACACTATGGCACAAGATGGAGGACAAGCCTGTTGTTTTTGGACAAGGTGGGTAAAAATAAAACTAAAGCAGAAAATAAACTTAAATCCTATCCTTCACGATATTGCACGGTTGGCTTAGCCAATCACTTTGCAAGGTGTGGGCAAACAAGAAGATTACTTGCACTTTACAGAAAATAAATTTTAGGTAGAAAGAAAGCAAGCCCAAGAGACTCTCTTGAGCTGCTTACAATGCTTAGAAATCCACCTCCAAAACCCTTGACAACCTGCAGATTTTGCAAATCCTTGCTACAAGACACACAAGAACGTGAGAATGTTCTATAAATTTGCAAAATACTTTCGAAATAACATAGAAACAACCCACAAAAATTAGTGATAATACTACCACTAATTTATCCCAAGCAAAATACTTTGTTTGGGTCTCAAAGTGCCAAAATGTAAAATAAGGAAATGCAATAGAAAATGGCAGCAATATTACCTCATAGATCCACAAAATAATGGCTCTTAGAATACTCTAAGAAACACAAGATGTCCTCCAAAGCTTCTATTATTTCATTACCAAAGAAGAACTTGCCAAATGCCACCAAGAATCATGAGAGAAAGGGGAGAGAATGAGGAAGAGATGCGAGAGATTTTGGCATAGTAGACTTGCACTGAGAATAGATTGAGAAATGAGGACGGGTAGGCATTCTTTTATACTTCGGAGAGAGGAGAAACCCCTCTTGGATGAATTATAAGTGTCACACATCCAAGAGAGATAGACAAAGTCAAGGAAGAGACACTTTTAGGGTTTTGGTAGTGAGTTAGGGTTTGAGGAGTGAGATTTGAAGGGGGGTGTTGACCGCTCGTTTAGCACGGAGGTCAACTCATATATAATGAAGATTATCTATGTCGAAGACAGCAGGGTTCTACTGGGTGTTTTTAAACACCAGCACTTAAAATTTTGTAAACGGGATCTCCGCACCCCTGCGAGGGTATGTAATGTAATAATGTCTGCATGGATCATAGTTAGGTCAGGTACCTTGGATGTTGACATCAGGGGAGTTCCTTTCTTCGAGGGTTTTTTCATCTCAGGGGATTAATGCGGCCTAACTAGTCGGGTTAATTTCCATTGAGTTTTTCCCTCCCAGGCTGCCTCCAAAGTGGTGGAAGGTGCTCTGATGATCTCGTTCACTAAGTAACCTTGTAGGATTATTGTAAATGACCATGCCAGGCAGTGTCTGAAGTTTCGTGGAATTCCGTCGAGTCTAAGTTAGTTTTTTTTAATTAATTAAATTTTTAATTAATTAATTATTTTTGAGCTTAATATTGTAAAAACTTCGTCTTTGGGAGAAAGATAGGGGTATT
>JZKD02S1713875.1:60196-85935 GCA_000966675.3 Picea glauca
GTCTGAAGCAATCACCTAGGATGTGGTACCAAAAGTTTGACACATACATCCTTGGATTGGGATTTGTAAGAAGCAGGGTTGATCACTGTGTATATTCCAAGCAGGTTGGTAATCAGTTCATTTATGTAGTGTTGTATGTTGATGACATGTTGTTGGTAGGAAATAACATGGATGTTATCAAGGAGGTGAAATCCCAGCTATCCTCCAAATTTGACATGAAGGCTCTCAGTGTTGCTAACTTCATTCTGGGAATGGAGATTAAAAGAGATCGTGCAAACAGGAAACTCTGGTTGAATCAGAGAAAATATGTTGAGACGATATTGCAGAGGTTTAGTATGCATGGAAGTAAACCGATCAAGGTTCCTATTCCTATAGGTGTAAAGTTATCTGCAAATCAGCGTCCCAAGACACAGGAAGAAGAAGAGGACATGTCCCATGTTCCGTATGCCAGTGCAGTTGGCAGTTTGATGTATGCAATGGTCTGTACTAGACCCGACATTGCACATGCAGTGGGAGTTTTGAGCAGGTATATGTCAAAACCAGGGAAGGAGCATTGGACAGCAGTAAAGAGGGTCTTCAGGTATCTATGTGGGACTACCAGTTATGGATTGTGCTACCAAGGAAGACCAGGATTGGACAGAGTGTTGGACATACATGGCTTTGTTGATGCAGACTGGGCTAGAGATCTGGATCGCAGAAGATCTACACGTGGGTATGTGTTTAACCTATTTGGAGGAGCAATCAGTTGGATGAGCAAAAGATAGGCTGTAGTGGCACTCTCAAATAGAGAAGTTGAATACATGGCAGCCACTCATGCAAGCAAGGAAGCAATATGGTTACAAAGATTGTGTTTAGGTATTGGGTTGGTACAACAAGCAGTGAGATTAGATTGTGACAGTCAGAGTGCAATCTTCCTAGCAAAGAACCCAGCTTACCATTCGAAGACAAAGCATATTGATGTACAGTATCACTTTGTGAGAGACATGGTTGAGGAAAAGGTGTTGTTGGAAAAGGTCGACACTTTGAAGAATGTTGCAAATTAATTGACAAAGTCTGTGAGCACAGAAAAGTTCTCCTGGTGTAGAGTAACAATGGGCATTGTTGCCCTGGATTGTTGACTGTATAATCCCCTGGACCCCTGGATGCAAAGAAAACAAGGGAGAATGTTGGGTATGTGTTATATTCTTTGCATGTGTGTGTGTGGGCACGTCATATATGACAACTGCATCTAATGATCCCTCGTACTAGTGCCATGCTTGTGTCGTGTGTGCCGGGCACTTTCCTAGGGGGGTCCCAGGGGGGGGCAGGTATGCCCCCCTGGTTACGCGCAACGGGCGGTAGCCCGGGGCCGACGGGGCAACGCCTTGAATTTTTTTTTTGAGCGGTTTTTGCTATTTTTTAGCGGTTTTGTAAATTAATCCCGGATTAAGGGATTAGGGTTTTGGTATCTACGGAATACCTAAAAACATTGTATATATATTGTATGGTGAATGGTGAAATTCGATATAATGAATATAAGAAACGTTTTCCCGGTTGAGGGTTTCCGGTATAAATTTCTATGTACTATGTGAATGAGCTATTGATTAAATTCTGTTTTGCTTAAGAATCTATATGCATTGCTTTACTTCACAGGTTTAAAACTTACAATATCCTCCCGACCCCTCATTCTCCAGCAATATCAGTCCTGAGCCTTCCAATCCAAGGGTGCTTCAATCTGCTCAGGAAGCGGCCAATGAATTTCGAGAACATATTCCCCCACGTATTCAACATGCCCTTGCAGCTGTGGAAGGGGAAGTCCATCAAGAGCGCACCACTATGCATGATTGGGAGATAGACGCAGAGATTGGTAGCTAGGTACCTGATATGAGCACATCAAAACTTTTCTGGGCAAAATGCTGTTGGACAGTGAAAAAGACAAAAAAGAGGAAATTATGGAGCAGTTGGTAGAAGTTCATCATCAGCTTCAAGACATTCAAGCTCGCTTGGAGACCCAAAACCACCAGGCAGAGACCCAGCCATACAATTCCCCCAAGCCTGAAGACCAGACTCTCCATGAGAGGACAGTTAGCCCTTCTCCCACTTAGTTTTCTAAATGATAGTCTTTTTTAACTTTTTAGGTTTATTTTACTTTACTATATGGAACCACGGTATAAGGCTAGCTAGATTTTCAGACAGACTTCATAAACATGCAATTTTGATTTCAATTCAAAATTTAGCTCAATCTGTTTGGGCAGACAAATTGCGCCACTGTTGTTGGTCTGGTTTCCCCAGTGGCAAGCCAACAGCTCAGTGGTCTATGTATATATCTTTACACTCTGATAAATAGAATTTCTAGTTCGGTTTGCTGATAAAAAAAAGATAGAGAGCAAGATGCCCAACAAAGGAGACTCCAAACCCCCTGACAACTGGAAAAATATACAGAGTAATGGATCAACCAGCAAGAAAAATCACGAAAGATATGCAACAAAGCTCATACCAAACCCCAAAATTTCAGGGTTATTGTCTATTCTCGAAATAGGTTTGCAGAGTGTTATCATTCCAGATCATTCAAGCAACAAACCACTCAATTATACAACCAAACAACGTTATAAGATCTGTTGGATTTACTGTTGAATTAAATGAAAAAGTACCTAGGACAAGTGTTTCTCATCACCTAGGCGCCTAGGGGTGAAAAAGTGTCCAATGTGGTCCCTAGTGAATTAATTTCATGTGATGTGAAATTAAATGTGACTTTATGAAAAGTGAGTGAAGTGGGCGACTTAAAAGTCATTTGATCTCAACCATCCATCTAGTCTATTTTCCACCGTTAGATTAGATGACCCTTCACCTTCCCTCATGAGGTCGACTTAGGGATTGAGGTTCCTCCATTCTTGGTATTCTTCATGAGATTTGGAGTCAGAGAGAGAGAAGTTGAGCTGAAGCAGAGAGGACATTTTGCTGAAGGCGGCGCAAATTTCAAGGCAAAGCTACAGCACAGAAATCAAGTAAGGTACAGCACTGTTCTGGGCCGTACTGTACGGATTTTTGGATGCCGTACTGCTGTATTTAGGGCACAGAAATCGAGGAGAGGTTGCAGCATTAATTTCTGGAGAGTTGGCATGCTTTCCAAGGCTGTCGTACTGTACTTTCAGGGACAGAACATGGGTTCACTGTTCTGGCACAATTTTTGAGGGAACCATACAGCCAAGGGCACACAAATCCAGGAGCAGACCTGTACAATTGGTACAGAAAATTCTGGCATGAATTTCGAGGAGGCTAGCTCAGATTCTGAGGAGCAAACTTGGCATGGATTTCGAGATCAGTCTGATATTTGTTTCTGAAGAAGATGACTGCTGTAAACGACATTCTCTCTGAGCTCAAATAATAATAAAAGCCCCTCTCTCACTGGTTTTCCCCTTGTAGATTTTTTCCAGGGTCTAAGTTTGACAAAAAATCTGTGTTAAATTTCTAGGTGTGTTTATTTCTGAGTTATTGCTGTAGCAGACTTCATGTGTTTCTGTTCATGAACATTTAATTTTCTACTTACTAATTTCAGCCTAAATTTGCAATGTGGGTTGGGCATTAAACTATGTGTCTCAGTGACACTTGAAACCGGGTTGGGGTCTGAAATTTCTACATTTACTCTGTTAATTGTCATAAATTCAAAGTTTTCCAGTGATAAAAGTTAGGGCATATCTCATATTTTGGGGAATCAATACTGCATATATTTTTTTGTCTCAGATCAACGTAGTAACCAAATCAGCCTTTAATGCCATCAAACGTTACTTAAAATTTGTTGGGCGTCGCCCTATCTAACTGTTGTCTTCATTGTTATCTCCACTATCAAATCCACAGAGGATACAGTAGACAATTTGTGGCTCATTGGTTGGTCTTCAAGGCAGCATTCCCTGGTATTCTTGCTCCTTAGAGTGGCCATGCATGCATATATCTCAAAATACCCCAAACAATTCATTAGATTGGTATATTGATTCTTATCCTAAGTTGGTTGTGGGGTCGATTTGCACATTCAAGGGTTACAGAGGGTCGATCTATACATTAAAAGTCTGAATGCGATCACATATAATTAATCATGCAATCTGAACCCTGATTTTGGAATTCACAATGAAATACATATTATATTCGCTATCTGGAGTTCTGCCATGGCATTTATTTTCGCTTGGTTCATAACACGTGGAGATCTGTCGATAACACACCCTTTAATAATCTGTGCTTTGAGCAATTTCATTGTTGGAAACCTTTATCCCTATCATGTGATTCATGACATAATTACTTCGCTAAAAGGAATAATATTTGATGCCCTAGCCAATTACATTCAACGTGCGCCCAAAATTGTTTCACAAAGATTTGACAATATTTCACACTTGGCACACATAAGCTTTAGTGGTCTGTTGGGTATGATCTTTAATGCCTTTAAATTGAATAATCAATGATGCAATGCTCTTACTCAGCATTCTATACTATTAAGTATCATGCTTTCAATGGTTTATAAAGGAAATATGTTGCACGGGGACCCGTCCCTGCCAAAAAAACCGGTGTACCTGCCGTTCCCGCGTTCCGGGGACCATTAGGAAACTTACCCAAATTGTTGGGGACTCCATTGGGGAATCGGGGACTTGTTGGCCGTCCCCAAGACATTCCAGACAGATTTTGAGGATGTTCTAGGTAGATTTCAGGGATTTTTGGGGGCAGATTTTGGGGATATTCCGTGCATATATCTTCAGTCTTGAAAATCATGGAAATTGATGATTGGACAATAAGATCATTTTTCCCATCCAATATTTTTGTATTGCATTGAATCTAAATCTGTTGTAAAAGTTGTAGCTCAAAACATGGGTATTGTATGATGGATTTTGATTTGGGTTTTTGGTGATTTAAATATTGTATTTTCAGCAACAAGGTTACAACAAGCAAAGTTTCCATGTCAAAAAAACAAGAAATGCAACATTTCAAAGGGTTGATCCTTATGGTTACTCCTCTTGTTCTTCTCATTTTTCTGGTCATCTTAGCTTTTACATATTCTACATGGGTTTCAAGGAGTCATTCAATTATAGTGCTTCCACCATTCCAACCTCAAGCATTGTGAAAACAATCAGATAGTAGTGACTTTGATTGGGTACTAAATGTTTGAATAAATTCCTATTCTATCACCTTCTTAATCTGAAATATGAATCTAATCTCTTTACAGAACCAAAGTGTTTTATAGTGGTTTTCAACACAACCATAAAAATATGCAAAACCTATTGATAAAGGAATGACTTTTATGTTTTAACATAATTGTCATTAACAAGAAATACGAGTAAGAAAAACTGCTATAGAGACATTTCTCACTTAAGTTTCCTAAAGATAAACTGCATTTTGCTCTTGTCTAGCAGCCAATAATGAAATGTCACTCGGCTCTTTTTTAGATTGCTCAAGCTTTTTCAGTATTGGCAAGTGTAAGGGATGTGCATAATACTATATAGTATAGCTTGTTATGCTTATAAGCTTGAAGCAACTACAAATGTTTATGGTGAATTTTAATATATTATTTCCGTCCTATATTATTGTCGTCCCCAACCCGCCGTCCCCTGAAAAATTTGGGGGTGCACTCTAGCCGTCCTGGGGATGCGTCCCCCCGTCCCCATCGTTCCCCCATCCCAAAAACCAATGCAACATAGGGAAATAGGTGTGGTGCAAATTCAACTTCCATGATAATGGTATGATTCTATGTTTCAAGCATTCTTTGAATTTGAATAGGTTTCACATTGATATATGTTTCCCTGAATTCAACAAACTATACATTGGTTCTCATACCTTGCGCATTTCACTGGTTATTGGTATATAGTGTAGCAGTGCCACTTGTGCAATCTTTCATTGAGTGTCATGCTTCTCATTGATTATTGGTAAATTGATATGATACTTTTGCAAGCCATTCACTAATCGTTTGACTTCTCTCGTTTATATTGAACAATACTTGTAAAGAAGTCAACCCAATTCAAACTCGATCCTTGTCCTCACCTACCCCAATTACAGTGATAGGACCTAGCTTGATGACCTGGGATCCCCCCCTTAGGTTAGTGACTCTAGCCTAGAAGTGCAAAGGACAGGCCGTTGAGGTGACAATGGGCGGCTTGCTTGTTCATATCCTTGGGATTTCCCCTAAGTAAGGTTGGACTTTTCTTTTAGGGAGTGCATGAGCGATAACGGGGTGAATTCTCGATTGAACTCAACACCCTCCAAACTTCTGAGTCTACAATAAATTGGTTGAGTCGTTGAATTGTATACAAGGTGGATTTGCAAGAAGCCCTCGTTGTCGAATCAATTGTAATCCAACCTACCTGTACAAGGAGGCATCATTCAATCTTTAAAAATGGCTCGAAGTCTTGAATTATTAAAGTTATTGAACACTCTAACACTCATTGTTGTCAACAATACAATCTCAATCAACAAAAACACTCTTCAATCAGTTCTAACTTGTTTGCAAGTTTCGTAAGCCAAAGTTAAACTTCTTGACACTCGGTAATAGCTTCTTCATTATCAGACCTTCAGACAAAATCAGAAACAACAAACACAAAACGAGACTTGGATATGATAAGGAAGTAACCTGCATATTCCAGACTATTCCAAAACTAATCCACTTCAACAGTGCAGGATTCCTTCAAAAAGTTTCAACATCAGAATGCTAAGTTCCAACATTGTGATAGAGTTGGTCATATGGATGATCAATGTTTTGATCTCCATCCTTATCAGCATTGTGGCAAGCATAATCATTCATCAAGCAGATGCTCCACACTAAAGAAACCTGCAAAATTAAAGATTCACTATGGGTGGATCAATCCTTAGCAATGGTCATCAACAACCAAGCAGTTATATCAGTCTTACCGCAGAATTCTCTCTCAAGTAAAGAGGAGGAGTACATTGATGAAACTCTCTTGCACCTTTAAGGGGGGTGTTACCACACAAACCAAGTCCCAAAGATGGGTGCTTGCCTTGTGGAACTAGGAGGTTGGCCACTGTCACCTTGCCAACTGTCCTCAGCACTTTTGGCTAGGGTAAATGGAATCCTAACCAAGGGGGGATTCCCTATGGGTTACTAAGCTTAATGTGTGTAGTGGATAGTGGGAGTACAAGTAAGCATAGCAACATAAATATAGATGAAGAAATTAAAATGGAATTTAGATGGTTGGGAGTGGTGGATAAAAGGGAGATCGGTGCCTTTGATTGCTTGGGCAATGGGATCATGTAAGTAATCTCAGAGGGTGGTTCTACAGGAAGATAAGGTGGCAGCCTACAATCAATTGATAAGCAAACTACAAACCCGATTTGGTTGTTTGATCTACAAGTGATATGGTGGAGAGGGGCTATAATAGATCCACTATTCAAAGCAAATTGCAAAGGTGGCCTCTACCACATACTATCTACAGATACACATAATCAAGTGATATAGGATGTGTGATGTTTCTATCTTGAGAGTAAAGGATACAAAAGGGAGATAAGAGGGGGGAAAACCATTACCCTAGCCCTTTCCAATTAAGATGAAGCACCTTTCCTTGGCCTTTGACTTGCCTTTGACAACCATGCACCTGCAAACAAATTACCAATTATAGCACAAAGAACTAATAGCCTTTCATAAGAAATCACTTATACATCACTCCATTACTTGGACAAATTAAAGTCAACAAACACTCCAATAGCTCGGAGTTTCTTTTATTTACATCGGAGATCCTTCTCCAATCTAATCCATCTTGCAAATGGAGAGAGCAAACCCTTATATAGGTTTTAGCTCTAACTCCTTCGTACAAAAAAAATGAATTGTTCTCCTAGATCTATCAGTTTCTCCAAGGAAAAATAATAAGATATTACATTTCTAACTTCCACAACAAACTTCTTACTAAAAGTAGAAGTGGATAGTTAAGATCCACTTTCTTCTCCTAGAAGAAACAATAAAATAATCTTCCTCCACAATGAAAACAATATAATAAAGCTCTCATCCTAACCAACTCAATGAGAAAGTTTCAACACTAAATAAATTATTAAGTTGGTTAAGGTCCAATTTCTCAAAGTAGCTAAAAGGTAACAACCTCCCCAACTAATTTCCTCAAAAATATCCCACAAGTGATTTCAAATCCAATTTTTCCTCCAAAATAATAAAATATGCATCCTCATCTCTAGATCCACAAATTGAAGACCATTAAAACCTCCTTGGGCCTCTTTTGACCATAACCATTTGTTAAAATTAATGCAACTGCAAGAGCCATTCTCCGGGCCCCTAGTACACTCCTGGGGTTCTTGGTTTGGGACCAAGCAGTTAGAGCCATGGCAAAAGACCCTAGTTGGGCCCCAGTGTATTGTTGGGGTTCTTGGTCAAGGACCAAGTAGTTTGATGATATAAGTCCTTAGATGTGCTCTAGGGCCCCTGGATGTGCTCCCGGGAATCCTTGCTCGATGCTTGGATTGATCCTTGGTTGTATACCTTGGTGGATAAGACCCTAGTTGTAATCTAGGGCCCCCAGATGTGTTCTGGGGTATCCTGGTCTGAGACTAGGCAATTTCTTGGTTAAGTACCAAGCCAAGATGATGTGTGACCTTCTTCTATCCCAGGATGGTCAATGTGACCTAGGAGAAGTTAAGAAGAAGGGCATGATCACATCATTGACCCTTCTCGTATGATGGGATGATAAAAGCTTATAAGTTATATCATAAGACTCATGTGGACAAATCTGCCATTAAATGACTTAACCTTTGACTTTGTCTTATTGTTTATTAATGAAAACCCCTTGCTTGAGTTATGTCCCCCCTATTTGTTGATGATATGTTGGTTCGATTCTTTACTTCTTCCTAAAGAAAAGCTGGCCGCTTTTATCTTGAAACCCCTCTCATCGATTTGTCTTATTTCCTTGTTGACTTTTTTATTTGCCATTTAATATTTTTAATTGTAAAATATTATTTGTTTATTTGTTAGGCATTAAACCTAACCCTAAAGTTATGGCAAAAGGACTAATGTGTTAGCCCTAACCTACCTACCTAAAACTATGAAAAGAGTGACCTATTCCTCACTTATCACACTCATTTCTCTCATTTCTCTCTTAGCCAAATTGAGGACTGAGGTTTTTGCTGCAGCTCTTCTTGATCAGGTTACTAAGTGGCTGCGGCCCCTTTTGGACAGGTTTCTCAGCTCCTTCTTTGTGTGTTTTTGGTCTGCTCCAGCCACCGAGGGTTTATCCTTTTTCAGCCTTGTTCTGCTTAGCCTGCCGCTGACCTTAAAAGGTCTTTCCAGTCAGCCATAAAGGAAATACTTTTGCTGTTTGGGTACCATCTTAGTGTGCCGCCATTGCTGCCTTGCTGCCTTATTGGTGCTGCCTTTCTGCTGCTGCCTCCCTTGAATGCTGCCTCTCCTTGTCTGCAAGTAGTCCTAGTAAGGGTTTGTTAGGGCTACCCTGGAACTGCTGATATTTCTGCCTTTGCTGTAGCAGTCTTTGAGTTTCCTGGGCTGAAATTATTAAGGCTGTTTGTAGCCTCTTTTCCAGCCACTAGGGTGGATAGTGATGTCCTGTTTTTTAGTCCTGTTACTTGACAGTGGCATGGCCTCTTGATTCTCAGCCAGCTGGTTAGTTTTCTGTCCTGATACCCTAAACGTTCTTCTTGGCAATTGTCCTAATGATCATGATGAGATCTACCCTGAGGGTTTGATCCATGATCCCTTAAAGCTTTTTCTGAGCATACATCAAAGAGGATAACAGCAGTATATCAGGTAATTGTGTTCCTTGTTTCAGCTAAGGTAATAGTTAAGTAAATGTTCTGTTATTTACTGTTTTATGCTATCAGAAATTTTAATGTCTTGCTGATCCTAAATTACAGTAGTTAATGTTTAGAAATTTATAAAACTTTTCTGTTTCTAGCTAGCTACTGTTTTTGCCCTTAAATTCTAACACCATTTCTTTCAAATAATTACTAACATTAATATTGATTCTTCTAGATCTGTGGTGAGTTTCCTTTTGAACACCCTTTCTAATTTAACTTTGTCAATTCTTCAAAGGCATAGAGCAGTCCTCAACATGCGGCTGTTGACCTGGTCCAAAAATTGTATGCTAGATGTTTGCTGCCTATTTGTGCTTAACCTTTGACCAAGTGAAGGGGTTACCGTGCTAAAGTGAAGGGGTTACCGTGCTTTCTTTCATGGAGTCGTTCCTTTTTTTTAATGAATATTATATTCCACATAAAGTGGATTCCCCTGTTAAAGGAAAAGATTGCCACTAAACCGAAAAAAGGGATAACAACAAACATTAAGTCGATACATCTAAGTTGTTGTCTAGTTCACACACGCATAGAGAAGAGCATCATCCTTATCATTCTTGGAGGGGGGCTACCCATCCTTATCATTCTTAGAGGGGGCCTACCCAATGTCCGAGCTATCATTTCAAGTTGTTTCTCACTCTCTAAAATGCCAGCACAAGAGTTGGAAATTTATCATTTAATTGTCATGCAAGAAGATTGTGTGGCTAGCTATGGGACCGCTCTCTCCTCTCCTTCATGACATGACCAGCTGTGTGCCTAATCATGCATGTTAAGTACCACAATGTCCCAACTACCATTTCAAGTTGTTTCTCACTCTCCAAAAATATCAACACATGAGTTGGGAATTTATCATTTCAAGCTCAGGCAAGAGGGTTGTGTGGCTAGCTATGGTAGTGATCTCTCCTCTCTTTCATGACCCAACCATGTTCCTAAGCCTCCACTCACTTTGTTGAGACTATATGGATTGAACACAAGGGGTCAAAGAATCGGCAAGGGGCTCTTTGCTCATGGTATACAATGATCCTCCCTAGTACTTTAGGAATAGGAGCAGGTGGACCACACCCGCTTTCACTATTTGGAGTTGCATAGTAATTGGTGATGAAAAAATTGCACTAATCAATGCACTATCAGCACAGTAGAAATTCTTGTCAACTTGGACCTGATCAAACAAAATTACATCTTTTTCCACATTAAGAACAAAACTTTAATTCAAATGAAGTGGAAGGGAGTCTGAAACTTGATGCATGTTAACCCCTAGATTGCTTGTGCAACTGGAGGGTTAAGATCCAATGAGATTCCATCACACTGGTTCCAGTACAGGTGCATCCAGACATTCACAGTGATTAGAGCTTGCTTCAGAGTCAGTTCCATTAGATTCTGAGAAACTACTATTTTTAGCAGCTTGCTTTTTCCAAAAGCCAAAGATCTGAGGCCCACATGTTAGAGATTTTTACATATTCTTGGTCCTCACGAGATCACAATGTTGATGAGCCTGTTTCAGGCGACATACAAGCGGTTTCACGAAACTATTATTTTTAGCAGTGTGATTTTCAAGGCTTGCATGCTGTTTCTATGCCTAGACAGCTGGGGGGATTACTGATTGAGCGGACAATTGCTTGGGGTTTCTTGGACAGGGCTTATCAAGGACTGGATAGCAGAAGCAGTGTCGGTGGAGTTCTATATATCAGGGAAAGTCAGTTTGTAAAATTCAGAGCTTGTTTGGGCTCTGGTACAAACAACTATGCAGAACTGATGGCTCTGAGAACTCTGTTAAAACTTGCTGCTTAAAAAGAGGTTAGTAACCTACAAGTTTTTTTTGGGTGGGTCTATCTTGTGGTAAGGGGTGAATACTTTTTGTTATCTTTTTGATACAAGGGAGGTCTGTAAACTCCATAAATGTTGTCAGTGCCCTGTGTACATTAAGAATGTGTTTTTCGTTCTATGCTAGAATAAGCTTATGTGGTTTTCTTCCGTGGAAAAAAAAAGAACAGGGGGATACTTTTTAGTCCTACAACTGCCTGCAAGAGAAGATAATTTCTTCTCTTGAAAATTGCAAAAAGATAGAGCAAGTTTTGGGCAAGCACACAAATCTGGGTAAGTGCAAGCAACCCAGAATTAAAAAAGTGAAGATGTCCGCAGGTAGCTGTTGCATTCCATTCCCCTATGCTAACATGAGCAAACCAATAAATAACTATCTCCAAGATCCAATAAGCTGCAGAATTTCCAGCTACCCTTGGAGTGTTCTTTTGTGCATTGAAATGGAGAGACAGGCCAAGACATCGCCATTTATTTATTTATTTATTAGAAATGCCATATTTTACTTCATGGAACAAAGAGTTACATCAAGAACAAGAGTTACATCTAACAACAGGATTACAAGTAAATTCCCATACTAGATAAGCAGGAAATGCTAACATATGAGTCTGTGCCCCAATAAGTAGGGAGGTGTTCAACATCTTTATGAAAAAATTTAAATTTGGCTTTTACAGGCAAAGCCAATTCCTGTTTAAAATGCCTCAATTCCCCTAAAAGCTAAGGTGGGGTGGTTTCTCATGGAAAGTAGCCTTACACCTGGATTTCGACAAAGCCATTAGATGCCAACTAAACTGTGTGACATAAAACATTGCAGCTATCCCTAATTATCCAAGTGCCCCAAGGAGAGGTCTTTCCAAGGAAGCAGGGCAGTGAAAAAATAATTAGATTCACCCTAAAACTGTGCCCAAAAAGTCTTGGTAGATATGCATCTCAAGTAGACATACTCAACTGTTTTATCTTTGCCACAAAAATTGCATGCAGCATTTGTAACACTGACTCTTCGAAGCCATTTATTCAATTATTATTTTAAGTTTGTTATTTTCTATACAATGAAATATAACACAATAATTATTCACGATTGGAACCTTTAAACTTCTGATTGTAAAGGATATCACAAAAACTGTAAACAGGATAAGATGTCTGTCTATTAACTCACTTACCGCTACGGCCTGAAATTCATCAAAATTGGTTGCTATTGTTTCCCACTGACAGGTCACCACTGGCAAGGACAAACGACCTTTACCCTTAGTCTTATTTTTAACCTCAATCTTCCGAATCTCCCTATATAAACGGTGACCAATAATGGAATCATCCTCGTACCTTGAAATCAATCCAACAAATAAGTATTAGAATCAATTTATCAGGGCTTCCTAAACAAATCTTATAAAGAATGCAACCTAATGAACACAGCAATTATAACAATAGTAAATACTCTAATAAAAAGATCCGAAATGAACCAAAAAGAAGCAAAAAGACAGGTCTGGTACAACAGGCCATAGAACTGTGACTTGATCTTTAATACCACTTGTCGTGACCCTATCTATGGTCCCACTCAACAAAGCAGGCACCCACATACCAAAAATTGTGTTTCTTTTGTGCAATCTATTTCCAGAATCTCCACCTTACAAGTTACAACCATTAAGGCTTAGGGTATAAGTTCTAACATCATAACAAATGAACTCGTAATAAGGCTTAGATGACCTCCGTATCATGATAGAACCACAACAATCTATAAACAAGAAAGCAACATCAAAGACTCCATAATATATGCAGCTTTACCAGTAGGAAGTTCCATGTGAATCCCCCCCAATCCGCTCATTACGAAATGCTGAGATCTGGACTCCATGCCTAAGAGAAGTATAGATATGGTTTTGAATGTCCTCTTGCTGTCATGTATGAAAGGCCAAAAGATAAAGGGCATATTAATTAGTTGTTCTCAGAAAGAATAAATTTAAAAAAAAATATGCATTTAAAGAGAATCTGTAAAAAGCAAGGATATCGATGTAATGGTTTGCAAGTATTAGCACTTCCAAACAGGCACGCAATGATTCTTTGGACAGCAAAAACAGAGATCTTGTTATCTATGAACTATATTTGGAAGCACTACAACAGAACTGGGATGTTGATCATGAGGCAACCAAGAACATTTTTACTTGGGCAAAATGCAATATTTTGTAAAAATAAATATTATCACCTAAAAGGACACTAAAAGGTAGAATACAAACAAATTCATGCCTTTCTTTAAACTTGGTCACAAAGTATGAAGCATGGAATCATTGCATTTTGATGCTACCACCAAAATATCCATGCCTATATGTTTTATACCTCAACACGAATCTCACATAGTGCTTTCAAAATCAACACCCGAGAACCAGGATCAAGTTCCTTGTATGCCATGTTCTCCTCTCTACACAGGAAGGGAAGCCTCAGATTACAGACAAATAAAATCCATATGGGGCACAAATATACTTGAGACTAAAACACTCACCCACGAGATGCAACAATTGGAAATTCCCCTTCAGCTACCTACATAAGAAAGCAAATAAGCTGTTCAGTCACAAGTTACAACACAATCAAAAATTTGGTTGCCTTCAATGTGGAATAACAGATTCTAGAACTATGCTATTAAACTACAAAGATGCTGTCCTGTTGCTATAAAGTTTAAACTACCTGGTACCAGCGATCCTTAAGCTTCTTACATAATACAGACACCCACGTGTCACGCCCAAGCGCACTTCTGATTACAGGAGGGATGGCCTGCAAGATAAATAAATGGAGGTTGAGATGTATTTCAATTGATATGTTCAAATGATCTACATGAATAACAAAGAAATTCCCAATACATCTTGATTCTCTACCCTTCTAACCACATACCTGAAGTATTCAAAACATAGACAAAAAAAAAGAGTAGGTAACAAACTAACACATCCTCTTGCTCCCCTGTAACTTTTCTCCTTCACACTACATGTCTATAATAATGTTCCCATAATCCACACTCATTTTCGCCGAGGACTTCAGCTTATAAATTGTCTCGTTGCAAGCAGCCTTCAGTTCTGACCTCTCAATCCATGTTAACATTTACCAAACAGTTTCCCTTCCCCCTGCTGATCAAGCATACACCCAGCTTATATGCACTGCATTTGCCTGCTTTGAATTTCCATGTTTGAGATACCAAGAGGAGATTACATCAACTCAAAGAACTATCAAGAGATACCAGTAGAGACAAGGGCTAGCAAGTAAAGAACAAATAAGACATGCATAGATTAGCAAAGATGTGTTGCCACTGATACCATCAACCTAGGGAGAAGTCTAACGAAATGGCATTTCAAAGCAAGGAAATTCTTCCAATCCAACTCTGTTATCAAGTTAGATTTGCCTATGGAGGAATCTGGAAACCTGTGAACATAAAGCTGCCTAGAGCTCCAAAAAGTACAGATATGGACAAATCTATGGCATGGGGATCTTTTAATGGCACTTGTCAAGGATCCCCAGGTATGTGTGGAGCAGGGGGCATCCCATTCTTGAATGAAAAGCAGCATTTTATTTCTTTCAAATCTGATGTTGGGCAATGGGCTAACAATAGAGCTGAATTTTATGCTTTATGGTTGCTTCTTCAAATTGCATCAGAAAGAAGAATTCCAAAACTCCACATCCTGGGGGATGGGGGACTCCAAACTCATTATAGATTGGGCAAAGGGGAAGAACAAGATAGAAAATTTAATGCTAGTCCCAATCATGGACAGAATTACAGAGGTAAGGAACAAATTTACAAATATTTCCTTCAATCATGTCTTTAAAGAACTAAACGAGAAGACAGATAAGCTATATAAAGAGGCTTTACTTCTGCGGGAGGGCTTGCTCTAAGAAGCTGAAACAATTGAGGAAAGAGCCCTCCCAGAAAATGTTCAATCAATAAACTGATATCTAGTAGATATGAAGATGAAAATCCTGCTGGTTTTGATGAAATTATGAATTTCTGTACCGGCCTTTTGGCAGTTTTGTTCTTGCTGTACATTTTTAAGGCCTGGCAGTGTAAGCCAAGTGCCTTTGGATGACTGTAATATATGGGTCATACTTTGTGCTAGTTTTCAAGAAGCAGAGCACTAGTGCTCTGGTAGTGTTGGTTAGACACATGAGATGTATATTCTAATTTCTTCTTGAAATATCGAAAAAGCTTTTTCTTGGAAAAAAAATAGATATATTATATATATAAAGAAATGCACATGAGCATGTGGTGCGACAGGAAAGCAAGAGGGCTTCTAGCTTGACCATCCAGGTTGAAATCTCACCGAGGTTTGTTCTGACAAGAAAGCGAGGGGGGTATTTAAGCCCATCCAGGAATACATGCAAGGTGCCCTTTCTTTTTCCTAGGAAAAAAAATCATAATTTTATTATAAGAAATAAAATTACATTCTTCATCTTCTGAAAAGCATGTCTGAAAGAAAAATTCCAATAAAAACCCAAAATTCCCATCTCATCCCAATCATCCAAAACTACTTTTCTCACCCAGCTTTCCTGAAAAAATACAGCTGATCATCCCAATACAGCACTACATTCCTGTTTAGAATCCTGCAAAAGGATCGGTACTTATCTCACTAACAAGTCTGAATACAAGCATATAAAATACCCAATACTCAAAACTGAGCTCAAGTCCATTTAAACATATGGCCCAAACAAAACTCCAGCAAAATGTCACTAAAAGAACCTTTTTCTGCAAAATATCTCTTCAGCCTGAAAACAGATGAGACAAATCAAGAAAAACAATGATGTTCATAATTTGAGGATTGACCCTCCTCCAGCTCGCAGATGTACCACTGTCCAGCAAGCAAAGAAATGCCAGCTTTTGAGAGGGCATCTGCCAGCGCATTCCTTAGCCTGTATACATGTTGAAAAGAAATATGGTTAAATGAAGCAGCAATAGATTTGATCTCCTCAAAGATGGGCCTTAGCAGAAGATTTTCTAGAGCACAGACCCCCCTCATCCAATTGATAACAATCATGGAATCCCAGAATATTTGCAATGTATGAGCACCCTTCTCTGCTGCTAACATGAGACCTAATTTCAAAGCCATCAATTCAGCAAAATCACATGCAAAGTGCACTTAAGGAGTATACCCCCACAATTTAAAACCATGGGACCCAAGCATGACTTGGAAGATGTCCCAATGTGGTTAACCAAACATAACCTTGTTTCCAAACATTTAAGCCCAATGGGTTAGCTCAATCGGTTCAAATGGACTGTTTCAAGGCAGAGCTCGCCATGAGGTCTCCAATTCTTGTCCCACTGAGGTTTGAATCTGGCTAAGTCCCACTAGGTTGCCAACTGCTATTGTGGCTGGCAGTTGAGCCACCCTCCATCTCAATATAACAAGGAATTAAAGGGGCTCGTTTGAAGTTTTCCTTGGAAAAAAAATAATATATTATATATATATATATATATATATATATATATATATATATATATAAAGGAATGGAATATTCCATTTTTTAGCGGTCCTTCTATAACTTGGGATTAGTTGTCTACTTGAATATTACTTAATGAAAAGCTTTGTATGTATGGTTACAATGCCTACATGCCCAAAAACGCACACCCTAATACGGTCTTGATTGTGCTCAATACGTGCACTTAAAATGTCAATCACAGCCCAAAATGTTTGATTGTGTTAAAAAGTTTTGACAAACAAATATGTCAATAAACATGTCCCAGATCTCGTCTTGCAACTTTGTGCCCTTTGTTCAAAATGTTTGATTTGCTAAAAGAGATTCCTATGGATATTTTTCGTACCCCTGTGAAATTGCCATGTCTTCTAATTAGTAATTAATTTTTTTGTTGTTATGTACTTGACAACAACATTTCTATTGAGTTTCAGACTCTGTACATGAGTTATTTTTTTATACATGCTCGTGATTTTGTAATAATGTTCCAGTCCTAGGCCTCTATAGTATTATATTTTAAAATTTGTAAAATGTTATTTTTATGTAATAAGGGCATTATCACTTTTAGGAATGATTGTTATCCTCCCCACCCAAGTTCAATTCCCGTAAGTGACATGTTGAGCTCTTAACGAGTATATTATTGTAATGGCTTCAATACTTGTTGTTGACCAGCCTTATGCCCTGAAGATTCTAGGGTTTACCCTGGGTGCCATCCTTGAAATGAGGGGAAGTACTCGAGGGTTATTCCTGAGCTTTGTAACCTGAAACAAACAAAACAAAAAAAAAGATGTTATCACTTTTATTAGAGATTTTAGCTTTAAATTAGGGTTTTACCACTCTATAGGATAAATAGGGGTCTCACACCTCTCATTTGTAACTCTTAACATTTTATCAATAAAGCAAACCAATGTATTAGAAAAGTCTTCCTCCATTACTCAGATTTGCAGATGGTTCCTCCATTACACAGATTTGCGGATGCAATCTGTCCTTATGCCTTTGTGTTGCTGCAGGTGCCCCCGTTATTTTATCACCCTTTAGCTCTTTATTTTCATTACACTTAATTTTATGTTTTCATTACATCAATATTTGTAGAAGTAGTTCCATTTATAGTAAAGTAACATTGCAATATGGTATCAATGCATCAATCAACTTTCACTTTTGTTGTGTGGTTCCAAAAAAAATGCCCAAGAGGAAATCATAATATGTGACTAAGACAAAGTTGGATGAAAGCTTCAAGTAGTTTGCAAAAGAAATGGAAAAATTGATGTAACTATAAACCTTGCGCAAAGGGACCATACACATTGAGCCAAATACTTCAATCTGTTAGTGTTTGTAGCTCGGACAGGTATTTCCGTAAGGGTGTCTACTTGCGGAAATCATCATTAAGTGTATATCCTATATTTTTCCTAGAATTCACTTTATTAATTTATTAATAAAGTGAATGCCTTTTTATAAAGTGACGAAGTTAAAGTCACTTAATGATTTAATTAAAAGAGAGTCGTTGATCTCACGATCTAATCTTGACCATTGAGAGTAAGTAAATCATTCGATACAAAAGACAAAGAGGGTAAAGAAAAAGACACAAGGATTTATTCATTTCACAAATCATATGAGGTGAAGAGGAAAAATCAGATCTGATTTTTCAGCTTGGCGAGAAAAAAAAAACAGAAGCACACTTCTCAAGGTAGGTTGCATGCTTCCCGAGGCAGCATGTCTTTTGAGACAACACGGAAATCGAGGCAATACATCTTTCGAGGCAGTACGATTTTCAAGGTAGCACATCTTTTGAGGCAACACATCTTTCGAGGTAGCACATCTTTCGAGGCAACTGCATTTGTTGCAGCATGTACAAATCCATACATATCTGTACGGACAACCTCACTGATTGGCAGCACACAAATCGAGGCAGCGTTGAGGTTCAGGTTTGCAGATTTGGTTTGTGGTATTAATTTCTCAGAGCCATTTTCCCCGTGAAGGGAGCTCTTGTAAGTTCTGATGTTATTTGATCAAGAACTGATTTGGAAGAGCAAAAAAATTATTGTGTACTGTGTGATTGCTTTTCTCTTTTTTTCCTTTGCATGCAAGAGTTAATTTTTCAACAAAGTATTTAGATCTGATCTATTTACTTAGTTAGTTGATCTAGAGAGATTAACATGGTATCAAAGCTCTTGCTCTGAAAGAAAAGCAAATCTATTGTATCCGGTGCAAATCTCTTCAGCAGGTTAAAGGACATAGCAGATCTATTGTATTCAGTGCATATCAGCCATGTCAGTAACCAATGTGAAGTTTGACGATCGACTAGATGGGGCTTCAAATTTCTGGCCTTGGAAAGCAAGAATCTCAATGATCTTGAAGGAACAGAATTTGGGGGAAGTCGTGACCAACCCTCCTCCAGCTCCAGCACAGACCTCAGGGGGTACACCAACAGTGGTAGACCCAGCAGTGCAGGCAACATGGGATAAGAAGGATATAAAAGCGCAGAGGGTGATCCTTGAAGCCATCAAGGATCATCTGATCCAGCTTGTTGCAAAAAATACCAGATCTAAGGAGATGCTTGATGCCCTTGTGTCACTCTTTTAAAGAGACAATATGACTCGGAAGATGATCCACAAAACCAAACTCAGAGAATGCAGAATGTCCACCTCAAACAATGTAACCAGCTACCTTATGAGGATCACACAAATCCGTGACCAGCTTGCAGCTGTAGGAGAAACAGTACTTGATGCAAAATTAGTGAATGTTGCTATGAATGGGTTTTCCAAGGCTTGGGAACCATTCATCATGGGCATCTATGCCAGAGAGAAACTCCCCAAGTGGGAGAGACTTTGAGATGACTGCATTCAGAAGGAGACTCGTAAAGAGTCCAAATCTAGCAAGCAAGGAGGAGGTGCAACAAATGAAAACTTGGCCTTGGTTAGCAAAACCAAGAAAGGCAAAGGAAAAGTTTCCAAGAAGGGTAACAGTTAGGGAGAGAGACAACAATCTGGGCAGAATAGAGATATGAGCAAGATCAAATGCTATATCTACCATAAGAATGGCCACTTCGCTTCTCAGTGTCCACAGAGAAAGAAAGGCAAAGGAAAGTCGCAGACAGTTGCAGCGACTACAGAGACACGGTTGAGCAAACTTGCATCCAAGTTCGAGAATGATTGTGCATCCGTATCTTGCCTTTCTACCAGCACTACTCCTAGGGGTCCATGATACTTGAACAATGGCACATCACGCCACATGACAAAGGCTAGAGACCTGTTCAGTATTTTTTCAGAGGATGACTCAGATCTACACATTCAAGTTGGTGATAATACCAAGTATGCAATGCGGGGTCAGGGTGCAGTGCAGTTCCAGCTTGAGTTAGGGGGGCCCTTTGATGTGCAGGAGGTACTCTATGTACCTGGCCTAAAGGAGAACTTGTTGTCCATCTCAATCATGGACGACAAAGGTTATTAGGTGAACTTCCGAAAGGGGCAGGTGTTCATTCGCCCAGAGGGAGCGAGTCCAGACACTACTATGAGGATTGGAGTCCGAGATGGAAACCTTTATAGACTTCAAGGCCAGCTTGTGCAAGCATTGTTTCACACCAGTGAAAGCTTGTGCGATTTGTGGCACAAGAGGATGGGTCATCTCCATCACAGAGCTCTACCATTACTAAGGCAGATGGTCAGTGGGCTTCCAAAATTCAGTCTAGACCAGCAAGGGGGTGTGCAAAGGCTACGCACTTGGCAAGAATGTCAAGGCAGCCTTTCCTAGCAACTAGACTCGATCCAAGGGCATCTTGGATCTAATTTATTTAGACGTTGGAGGGCCTATGTCAGAAGCTACAGTGAAGGGCACATCCTACTATGTGACCTTCATTGATGACTTCTCCAGGAAGACCTAGATCTACTTCATGAAGACCAAAGATGAGGTCTTCAGTCACTTCCGAACCTTCAAAGCTAAGGTGGAGAACATGACAGGAAGGAAGATCAAAGTGTTGAGGATAGATAACGGGGGTGAGTTAACCTCTACAAAGTTCAATGATTTATGCAAGTAGGCAGGAACGTGTTGATTCAAATTTCATGGGGGAAGAAGATGAGAGAAAAGGGGAAATGACAACAAAAACAAAAACTTTATTAATAATTGCAAATCCCTTTTGCTGAAAGAGCCCTTCGGAGATATCGGTCTTTTATAGATTGATTCTAATCTTCCATAAACGGAACGGAAAGGGCAGGCAACCCACAGCAGAATGGGATTGCAGAGAGGAAGAACATGTCTATCATCAATGCGGTGAAGGCCATGATGCATGACCAGAGTTTGCCTATGTTTTTGTGGGCAGAGGCCTGCAATACAGGGGTATACTTGCAAAACAAGAGCCCACACCGGATACTGGAGAGTAAAACACCGAAGGAGGCAATCACAGGCAATAGACCTGAGATAGGACATCTCAGAATTTTTGGTTGTCTAGTCTACATCCACATTCCTGTGGAGAAGAGGACAAAGTTGTTGCCTTCAGGAGAGGGGCATTTTGGTGGGGTACAGTGAGGATTCGAAGGCCTACATAGTGTTCTTGCCAAATCAACACAAGACAATGGTGAGTCGAGATGTCCAGTTCAAGGAGAACTCGGCATATAGGAAATCTCAAGACCTACCAACAATTGCAGAGGGGTCACAGGAGGTGGGCCCAAAGGATGAGTCGAGAGCAGAGACTTCCAGTGCATGGAGCCAGACTCCAATGGAGGTGGAGGAGCAATCAGCCTCATAGACTCAGAGCTCTCCAGCTTTGAGGAATCAGCCTCATAGACTTAGAGCTCTCCAACTTTGAGGAAGCAGCCAACCAACAGGTGTGGAGAGATGCCATGGTGGAGGAGCACAACTCCATCATGAGGAATGATGTCTGGGAGATTGTGTTGAGACCAAAGGGGAAGTCAATTGTGACTTCCAAGTGGCTTTACAAGGTAAAGCATGCAACAGATGGCAATGTGGAGAAGTACAAGGCCAAATTTGTGGCTCATGGGTTTTCTCAGAGAGAGGGAATAGACTACGAGAAGACTTTTGCTCATGTAGTCAGATACTCCTCTATTCGAACACTTATCTCTATAGCTTCTGCAATGGGATGGAGCATCCATCAGATGGATGTGAAGACCGCCTTCCTCAACGACATCATTGAGTAAGAGGTCTACATTGAGCAGCCACAAGGGTTTGAGGTCCATGACAGGGAGACACATGTATGCAGGCTTAAATAATCCTTGTAGGAACTCAAACAGGCACCCAGGGCATGTTACTCCAGGATCGACAGTTATCTGCAAGGCATGGGCTTCACCAAGAGTGAGGCAGATCCTAACCTATACTCCTTGTTGGTTGGATCTGAGAGACTAAGATCCTCATCTTAGTGTTGTATGTGGATGATCTCATTTTGACAGGTGCAGATATTTTGATTGCAGGTTGCAAGTCAAATCTATCGTCATAATTTGAGATGAAGGACATTGAGTCGATGCATTATTTTCTGGGACTTGAGGTTTGGCAGCGATCGGGCGAGATCTTCCTCGGACAGGGGAAGTACACTTTAGAGATCTTGAAGAGATTCAGGATGCAGGATAGCAGATCGATGGCCACTCCTATGGTGACCAACCTGAAGAAGATCGATTCTTCAATTTCAGAGTTGGTTGACTCTAGAAAGTACATGCAGTTGATTCGCTCGTCGATGTATCTAGTCAACACTCAACCACATATTTGTTTTGTTGTTAATACCTTGAGCCAGTTCATGGTGGAGCCGAGGGAGGTTCACTGGGTGGCAGCAAAGCACGTGCTCAAATACTTGTAGGGGCACAGTAGGATACGGATTACAGTAGCTTGGTGGAGATGGTGTGAGGTTGCAGGGGTTCTCTGATTCAAATTGGGCAGGCAATGATACAGATCGAAAGAGCACTTTTGTGTGTTGCTTCAGTTTGGGGTCAGCAGTCGTTTCCTGGTTCAACGGAAAGCAAACTTCAGTAGCACTGAGTTCAACAATGGCAAGGTACATGGCGGCCAGTCTAGCTAGTTGTGAAGCCATTTGGCTTCGCAAGCTACTCACGAAATTGTTTAGTCAGGAGCTTGAGCCGACAGTGATCCACTGTGATAACCAGAGTTGCATCAAGCTCTCAGAGAATCTAGTGTTTCACGACAGGTCAAAGCACATTGAGATCAAGTACGACTTCATCAGAGATAAGGTGCAAAAGGGAGTAGTTCAACTCCAATATATTCCTACAGAGGAGCAGTTGGCAGACATTTTCACCAAGCCCTTGGTCAAGGGCAAGTACATCTTTTTCAGAGACAAGCTTGGAGTGGTGGAGAATACCTTCCTCGCTAAGAGGGAGTGTTAGTGTTTGTAGCTCGGACAGGTATTTCCGTAAGGGTGTCTGCTTGTGAAAATCGTCATTAAATGTATCCTATACTTTTCCTAGAATTCACTTTATTAATTTATTAATAAAGTAAATGACTTTTTATAAAGTGACTTTTAATTAATAAAGTGACTAAGTTGAAGTCACTTAATAATTTAATTAAAAGAGAGTCGTTGATCTCACAATCTAATCTTGACCGTTGAGATTAGGTAAATCACTCAAGACAAAAGATAGAGGAAGAGGAAAAATCACATGAGGTAAAGGAAAAGGCACAAGGATTTTTTCACTTCACAAGTCACGTGAGGTGAAGAGGAAAAATTAGATATGATTTTTCAGCTTGGCGAGTAAGGAAAACAGCAACACGCTTCCCAAGGCAGGTCACACACAATACGTCTTTTGAGGCAGCATGAATTTCGAGGAAGCACGTCTTTTGAGGTGGCACAAAAATAGAGGCAACACATCGTTTGAAGCGACACAAAAAACAAGGCAACACATCTTTTGAGACAACGCGATTTTCAAGGCAATACAGATTTTGATGCAGCACATCTTTTGAGGCAGCACGATTTTTGAGGTAACACGTCTTTCAAGGCAGTATGTCTTTTGAGGCAACACATCTTTTGAGGCAACTACATTTTTTGAACAAGTACAGATCCGTACAAATATTTACTGATAGCCTCAGTGATTGGCAGCACACAAATCGAGACAACGTTGTGGTTCGGGTTTGCAGATTTGGTTTGTGGTTTTAATTTCTCAGAGACATTTTCCCTGTGAAGGGAGCTCTTGTAAGTTTTGATGTTATTTGATGAAGAACTGATTTGGAAGAGCAAAAAAATTATTGTGTACTGTGTGATCGCTTTTCTCATTTTTTCTGTTGCATGCATGAGTTAATTATTTCAGCAAAGTATTTAGATGTGATTTGTTTACTTAGTTAGTTGATCTAGATAAATTAACACAATCCACAACCCTACAAGCTGCAAGAGGGGGATGTAAACCCTTGGGGGACATGGGATAACACCCCTCCAAATTCGCCAACCGCACAAAAGTTAAAACTCTCACAAACCCACATTCAACCTTCACATGAAGATCCCATAATAAAACTTTAGAGGTAAAGTGGAAGTGCATACATGGTTAAGCAATATCAAGTTAGCATTCAATGTGCAACACCTCTACAACCAAGAAAATAAGTTAAACACTATGCTAAAACATTTAGATGGGGTGGCCCATACTTGGGGCAAGAGATAGATTGTTAAAAAACCTAGAGGGGACTTAGGTGAGTTTGCAGATGCATTAACTTAGAGAGAAAATTGTAATTGGTATGAGCCTTACAATATTCAACTCACGCACTCGATCAAAAAGGACATGATGGACAAAGAATACACTAAGAAGTTCCAAGTCTGGGAAGCCAAACTCTCTACGTATTAGTGCAGAAGATCTATATCTCAATTATGAGAACAAAAATTTGGGTTCAGAAAACTTCAGATAAGGAAGTTTGGCCCTAATTGTTTGGAAGAAGTCGATACTATAGCTAGAGGAGCAGAGAGTCATGTTGAAGCTATAAATGAAATGGTACTTGGCTCTAGTAAAAAGGATATGATAGGAGAGGCAAGGAAGAGGGAAATCCTAAAATGTCTTAATTCAAAAACCCTAAGCATTAGCCTATCCAAAAGCTTAATTCCCCGACATCAAACCTCTATCATAATGCTCTCAATCCTAGTTTATGGGACATGTTTGCAACTCTCAAAAAACCTTTTATGGTTGAAGATCTATGCCACTTAAACTTTGAATGTGAACCTAAGGAGGATACTCTCCTTGAGCAACTAGATAATGACTCTAAGCCACATGACCAACCCCATCCACCATTAGAAATAAGGTAACCCTAAATCTCTCGTGCTGCATCAAATGGGTTAGGTATTCTTGATACACTCAAGTTTTATGCCTACATGAAAAGGCCAAGACACCTTGTTCTACTTGATCATGGCAACACTCAACATTCTGGACAAGAAACTAAGCGATTGGGCCTCCATCTTGATAGTTGATACATCTAAAGAATTCCCTATCACCATCACAAGCCACAAACATATTCACTGTGAAGGTGTGGTACACATGGTGAAACTTACAATGGAAGACTACACCCTCAAGGATGTCTTTTATGTTATATATTGGACTAGTAGATGTTTTTGTTGAGATTTAGGTACCTTGGAAAGTGGTCCCCATGTGCTTATGAGTCTCTAAGCACAAAGGGGGTTACCCTTATACTTTACTTTATGATTCTAATTTCACTTTGACTTAGGAGATTTAAGTCAAAAGTGAAATATGTCACTTAAGTCATAAAGTGACAATTAATTCACAATGTGGGTG
>JZKD02S1713875.1:92779-112914 GCA_000966675.3 Picea glauca
AAAGAAGACAGCCATGCAGTTGAAACTTAGAGCCATACTAAGGTCAAGGACAGACCTTAGGTGGCAGCCTCATAGGACCTCAGATATTTCTACAGTTTTGGGAATTCAATGGCTTACTTCCTTGGGAACCTACTCTGCCAACCACCAAAAAGGTCTTCTCCTTTTACCGAGATGGTCGTGAATGCACTATCAAAGGAGTACCACTTAAAAGTATGCAGACTAATGACTCCAACACGTACAAACTTTTGAAGAACGACCAATTTGGCTTCATTGATCGCTTGTATTATATGGAAGCAAATTCTTCTCAACAAAATCATAATCCAAGGCTCTCTATCATAGTCCAGAAATATAAGGTGGTCTTCCAAGAGATGCCCACAAAATATCCACTTCACAAGCATGGAACATAATATTGAGCATGACCCCATTTAAAGGCCCCATGGCAACCTATCCCTATCAATATGCCCATTTTCAAAACTTTGAGATCGAAATGCTGGTGGAGAAACTCTTAGACATTGGACTCATAACTCCTATTAAGAGCCCTTATGTTGCATCTGTTGTCTTGGCAAGTAAAAAGGGAAGTTCTTGTCGCATTTGTATCAATGACAGAGCACTTCCATATGTGTTGCCTTGATGACTTGGTGAATGACCTACATTGTACCAAGTACTTTTCTAAGATTAGTCTTTGATTTAGGCATTACCAAATGCCCATACGGCTCCAAGACCAAGTGAAAACCGCATTGATGATTCATCAAGGCTATTACCAATGATGGGCAACACCATTCGACCTCTACAATGCTCTTGCCACATTTCAAGCCTTAATCAACAAAATGTTTGGTAAGTATCTCTGCAAGTTTGTCTTAGTCTTCTCCGATAATATTCTCGAGTTTGCACCAGACCACCTAGAAAACATTCATGTAGCTGTAGTAAACCAACACATTTTGTGATTATTAAAATATGGTTTTCAGGCTGGTTTTGATGACGATTTAAGGTTGTAGTAAGCGAAAAAGCTGGGGGGGAAAACTCTGGCATTTTCACATACTTGTGTTGGGTATTGACTTCTCTGAGCCAATAGTTTGCCTGAATTTGTCATTGGTTTCCCTGGCTAGACAATAGAAGTTGTACTACTACACCAAATCTCCCAGAAGGATATTAATGCCCCAGACTCTTCCTTAGACTCTTCTTGCCAGAATATTAACCTGGCAAATGAAGGATTTCCTGAGGTAGCATATGCCCAGAAGGGGGAGTAACTGAATCTGTGTGGGGGAGTGGCTGAAAAAATAAATTGCCCATGGGATTGTTTTCATGCTGGTAGAGGAATCTGGATGAATTTGCACTGTGGGGATTCATGGTAGATGTGGCTGAGTCATGCAGCACTGTGGGGATTCATGGTAAATGTGGCTGAGTCATGCAGCACTGTGGGGATTCATGGTAAATGTGGCTGAATCATGCAGCACTGTGGTTGAGTTGTGATCATGAATAGAGAGACCTCTGCCCTTGTCACCTCAAAACCAGGTTCGGGGGTGGTGTCCACTGCAGATGCTTGCCGCTGGGAGGTAAATTGCTCCTGCAAATCCAATTTATATGGACAAGCTCCAAAAAGATAAAATATTCTTTTGTAATTCTGTTAGTTGTTATATGAATTCTATATCATGTGTGTTTTGAAATGGAAATTTATATTTATTCTGTTATGAAATCTGGGTATGAGTTAAATATGAGAATGGATATATAACCAATGGAATTCTAGAGATTCTCTATGTGAATGTTGTGCATAGATATACTTAACTGAATTGATTATTGTTAATATTCTGTGGATAAATTAGTTGAATCATTATGAAATATGTATTTGATTCAACGTATATTCTTGCCTTGGAATTGGGTTTGGAAGATATGGTTAGAAGGCCCCCAATTGGAGTTACAGTCTGTATTTCAGACTTGTAAATGGAGAAATTTTTCGAGTTTAGTACCACCCCTGGCCAAAGAATGGTAGACAGGTATGCAAATACAATGGTCATGTTAGAGAGGCAGTTAGTCCTTTTACCGCACCAATGCTCCTAGCTTCTGCAAAAGATGGGACATGACGCAAATGTTCTGATTCAAGAGCACTTAATAAAAATTAATATTAAAGAATGCTTCCCTATACCTTAAATGGATGATTTCATGGATGGACTTCAAGAACCATAGTTCCTTCTCCAACGTAGATATAAGAAGCTGCTACTACCATGTTTGAACCAATAAATGAATTAATGGAAGATGGGATTTCATAACAAGGACAGTCTATACGAATCATTGGCAATGCCATTTGGTCTTGTCAATGCAACAAGTACCTTCACGCATTGCCTCCAGTTATTGGTAAGTTTAAAGTTGTTTATTTGGATGATAATGTTGTTGAGTTTTGGTGTACCTCAGGAAGTGGTTCCCTTGTGGTTTTGAGCCTCTAACCACAAGAGGGAGATGTTGGTACCTTTGTATCTTGTACTTTATGTCTAATTTCACTTTGACTTAGGAGATTTAAGTCAAAAGTGAAATTTGGTCATTTTAGCCTAAAGTGACTATTAATTCACTTTGTGGGTGAATTAGGAGACATACAGTGAACTTAGGGAACTTAACCAAAAGTGGGTTTTGAGTTGAAATTATTGTGGGATGATCTCAACCATTGATTAGAGATGGCTTGGGATGATCCTAGCCATCCACTTTTAGGTTTCCTTATGGATTGCTCAAGGAGGGCGCAAGGGGCAAAGAGAGGCTCATTCGCTCTTATGTTCACTTGGAGAGTTTGAGAGGGAGCATGAGGATGAGGTTGGAAACAATGGAAGAGGGCAGCTTGGGCGCTTCTATTCATGGAGGAGCTATGGGAGCTTGGTCCTCTATTTATTTGTGGTGATCACTTTGGAGGAGGGCGCACTATAGGAGGAAGGCACACACCTAGCAGGCATGAGCTAGACTTGAGGGATTGCAGATTTGTTGGTCTCATTGGAGAGGTAGCACACAAGAGCACATTGTGGTGCAAGGGATTATTCTTCGGAGCAACAAAGGTCAAGGACGCATCACTTGAGTGAGTTTGGCAACAAGGGGGATAGGCACACTAAGCTTGGACGCATTTCTTCTTGGTTCCTTTGGCAAGACTCAAGAGGAGCTTGCTTTGTATACAGGTTCCATCATATTGTATTACTTGTCGTATCTCATGCTTTAGACACCACTTATATATACTTCCATTCCAAACTGGTTTTCCCCAGAGGGGTTTTATCCAAGGTCATGTTGACCTAAAATACATGTGTCTTATTTTCATGCATGCTTTGAGTGTAGATCAGCTTATTTGTGTTGTAAAGATCTAGAGAAGTGTTACTTGTTTTGAGTTATATTGCATGTGCTAACATTGGGTTACGAAAACACTTGCAAGGGCATCTCAAAGAACACTTAACCATAAAACTTATGAGCAGAAAAGTATCTTGACTGTTTGCTGTCCTAAAACACAGCAAAGGACAGTTTTGGAGATTGAAACGTAGAGCCAATATTAGGTCAAACACAGACCTAGCTGGCAGCCTCATAGGACCTCAGTTTTCTTCAAATGTGGTGTATGGTAAAACAGTAGGAACATGTGATGTATTTATGAGCTTTGTTTGACAATCTGCAAAAGCAACAATTGTATGTGAATTTATAGAAGCGCGTGTTTTCACAGTGCAAGATTGTATTACCGTGGGTAACGCGTGATTTTTGAAAATGGATTGAAATTGGACCCAAGAAAAGTAAAGGCAATCATGGAGTGCGCAGCTCCAAATGATGCAACTGAGGCACACCATTTTCGTGGATGTGAATTTTTATCAAATTTTCGTCCAAAATTTTAGTAAGACTGCAATCCCTATGACATCCTTGATGCAAGGAATGAAAAAAAAATTCATAGAGAGAGGCCGCAGAATAAAGTTTCCAAACTCTCAAAAGATGTAGGCAGAAGCTCCAGTTTTACGCTTTAGCCCTTCAAATTTTGACAGCATTCATAAAGTTCAATGTGGCACATCAGGTTTGGCTCTTGGAAAAGTACTCAGTAAAGGACATCCCATGGCATTACAAAATGAAAAGTCTAATGAAGCAAAGAAGAAAAACTGCAGTTATATGTTAGTTTTTTTGTTCCACTTAACTTGTTCTCCTGAAACTTTCCCATTCTAGAAGCTTCTTCACTCTCTCTATATATATGCCAAGTGCTGGCAAGGATGTAGCAATGAAAGCAATGTGAGTTTCTGTTTTCAGTTAATAAACAGATGTGATTGAGTGCTGCAAATTTCTACTGTTTTCTGTTCATATTTTTCAGTTAGCTGGGTTTGTAGATCTAGCATACAAACAGCAGTTTTGAGCATCTATTCAGTTTCCAGCTTTCTAGGATTTGTACTTTGCAGGTCTGCTTACCATGTCCTGAATAACATTGTGTTCAGGAAATATATGCAATCATACAACTATATCATTGCAGGCATTATTTTATACCTACTGAATTTGTACTATATACAGATCAACAAGCTTTGAAGTTTTTGTAAAGTCCAGATAGATTAAATCTGGTAATGTCAAATGGTTAAATTATATACAAAGTTTTACTTTTGTAAGCAAGCAAAAGGCAGATAAAATAAATGTGATTGCAGCTGCACTAGGTCAACAAAGGACACTATTAATGAATATGAACAATCAGCTGTTGCGTTTTGAGCACCTAAAGGAGGCTTATGAAGATGCTCCAAAACTTGGAGCAGCTTATAGGTCTTGCAAAAGACTTACAGGAAATAGAAGTACCACCTTGGACCATATGGTGAGAGAGAGAGTTTTATTTGACCCGAATCAACTGTGCATTTCTCAAGGGTCCATGCGGAAAACACTTATACAAGAAGCACAAACCAGAGGTGTTGCATTTGTCAACTGGACAATATGCTCATGTGCCTGGACAGGTGTTGCATTTGTCAACTGGACAATATGCTCATGTGCCTGCTGATAGTGAACAATTCGGTTAAGGGATAATGGAGTTCTTTAAGCCAGTCACACAAAACGATGAATAGCATAATGAAGTCTACAAGGACGGAGTTGATGTAGAGAAAAGAGAAAAATGATATCAAATTGGTGATATATCATGGTGTTTTTACGGAAAGAACAGTTTCCCTAAGACTATAATACATTAAAAAGGAACTTTTTCCCTTGTTCAATTTTGAGAAAATTTGGTGATAATCTTTTGGATCTGACAAAAGAATTGAATTTTCAATATTGCCAACCTCTATGATCTACAGGAGGAGGAGAATGGGTCAATCTGACAATGTTGCAACAGGAAAGCTGCCAAGTTGGGTTAAGGGTGTTGGAATTTGTGTAGTAGAGCATAATAGTGATATCTTTAAAATTTTCCAGAAGAAAACAACTAGATCTAGAATATCAATCTTGCTACTTATACAGATCTAGGATAATACAAGTCTGAAATCAATGCAGATCTAAACTCAACTTAGATAGAAACATACAGATCTACCCTCAAATTAGATGGAGACAACAGATCTAAACTCAGCTTAGATAAAGACATGCAGATCTGAACTTAACATAGATAGAAGCACACAGATCTAACTCATAACTAATCTGATCATTAAACCATTAGTCAAACTGTAGAAACAGAGAAGTAAAAACTTGATATATCATTTAGATCTGATAATAATTAATGCTGGAACATGGATCTAAAATTGATTAGACTGTATAGAACTCAAAACAATATTCCAGATCTGAAAAGGTTAGATTGCATACCTTGTTCTGATCCTTACCTCTGAAGAAGAAGTCACAGCCAACAAGAAGGATGTAGAACCATTTGGATTATGCTCAGTTAAAGGCTCAGTTCATAGATTAAGGAACTTTCTTGCCACCAAAGGTATAGGGCCACAAAGACCTCACACTGACAAACCCTCACACTAAGAGTAGGTGAATACATAAAAACCCTTACACAGGAAGGCCAAAAGATCACAGTCTTGATGCAATAACAGCAACCCCACAGCAGAGCATGGAGAAAGGCACCCACAGTCAAATCTGAGCTGTCATAAGGAGAGGGGCTGAGAAAGTCAGATCACACAGTAGTCACAAGGAGAGGCTGCACCTCTCTCAACCCTCATAGCAGTCACCAGAAGAGACCGCATCACTGTTAGCCCTCACAGCCATTGAAGGGGCCACACCCTACACACTCATGACAGCAGGAAGAAAGGGGACAGAACCCTAATTGTTCTCCTTAGCAAACAGGGCTGCTAACTCAGAAGTTCTCCACACAGCAGAAAGAAGAAAAACTGCACCTTGTAACTCAGACATGGCTGAAGAAGGAGAAGGCTGACACCTTGTGGATTTCCCACACAGCAAAGGTATAGAGAGGCCGTCACTTCTAGAGAATTTGTTCACAGCAGAAAGAAGAAGGGGTGCCGCACCTAGCACAAGGCTCACACTAGAAGAGGCTACACTTTTGTAACCCTCTAGGAGATCCGCTGTCTCATATAACCCCAAACCAGCAACAGAGGAAGGGAGCCGCACCTAGCAGCCTCTTCAAACAGCAATCAGAAGGGAGAGGCCGGTTCTGGAAGGTCACCTAAAGCAAACACAAGATGGCGGCAGCTAGAGGTCATCCACAGCAGAAACAAAGAGGCCACGGCTAGCTAGAGATCACCCACAACAGATACAAAGAGGCCACAGCTAGCTAGAGATCACCCACAACAGATACAAGGAGGCCACGGCTAGCTAGAGAGAGATCAACGCTTGCTCTAGTAGAATAAAAGAATGAGTGAGTGAAAAGGTGAGAGGGGGGGTTTATTATATAGGGTTTAGGTTAGGGTTAGGGCTAGTTTAAGTTAAATTAAAAGTCACATGTTTAAATTGAAATTTAAACATGTGACAATAAACTTTAAATTTACCCCTTAATAAAATAACAAAAACCCCAAACCAATCAAACAAGGGTAAGGAGGGTTTGCAAGGTGGCATTACTCATTCCTTCATATCACATGGTGAACCTATTACTTTAACATCACTGCATATGGGACTTATCCCTCTTGTGGTTATGTCCTTCCTCAAGGAAGGTCATGTACCATCAAGTACTTGATAGAGAATCAAGTAGCCCCAGGACTTTTCCTGGGGTCCTATCCACCAAGGTCAAAGACCAAGGATCAACCCATGCCGTATGCATGGGTACCCTGGACTTTTCCAGGGGCCCTGGGCTTATCTAGGGACTTTAACTGCTTGGTCCCAGACCAAGAACCCCAGTCATCTACTAGGGGCCCTCTCAGGGGTCTTAACCACCAAGGTACAAGACCAAGGATCAACCCATACCCCAGGCATGGGTACCCTGGACATTTCCAGGGGCCCTAGACATATCTAGGGGCTTTAGCTGCTTGGTCCCAGACCAAGAAACCCATGCCCCGGGCATGGGTACCCTGGACCATGTCCAGGGGCCCTAGACATATCTAGGGGCTTTTATCTGCTTGGTCCCAGACCAAGAACCCCAGTCGTATACTGGGGGCCCTCTCAGGGGTCTTTACTGCTTGGTCCCAGACCAAGAACCCCAGTCGTATACTGGGGGCCCTAACAAGGGTCTTTTGTCATGGCACTGACTGTTTGGTCCCAGACCAAGTACTCCAGGAGTGCATTGGGGGCCCTAGATCTCGTCTAGGGTCTTAGCCATCCTCTAGGAGAATGGCTCTTGCAGCTGCTATAAATTTAACAAAGAGCTTACCTAAAAAGCCATTTGATACAATTTAGAGAATTCTACAGATCAAGGTTACTGAATTTCCATCTGGTTGAAGATTAAAAGAATGATACCTAGTCAAATGTAAGAACCTGCCTATAGCTGAGGCTACATGGGTAACTGTGACCGCACTACGAAAACTTAGCACCGGAATTGCTGGAAGAATCTTGCTAGAACAATATGTTTTCTCTTGAAGCTTGAACCAGGAGGTTCAAAACTTTCACGCCAAGCTTGGTGGGTTTGCTGCAGGAGCGTATGTTTCCTAGATGGGTTTGCTTATTTGTTATTATTAAAGATATACTTTGGCATGTAGGTTGTTATAAAAAATTTTAAGGAGAATGATAAGATGTAGTGATCATTCTACATAATGATAAGATGTTAAAGAATAAAAATAAACATGTATGCATAATAATGAAGATGGATTAAGTTCATTATCCAAAGGGGTTGAGATGTATTCCATTGGCAAGAGAATAATGCCAGGATGCGTTAAATTAAAATGGTATTTGTGGAGTAGACTGTCTCAATTAATTTGAGTGTTTGTGGCTTCCAGAATTCCGACAGGTGTGTTCTTTGTTAAATTTGTTGATTGATAAAGTTCTTCAGTTATTTTATCTGCCGTTTCTGTTTTTTCCCTGCAATTCTTGCAATGCTTAAGAGCCGCATCTTTTGACTTGATGACTTTAGAGCAATTGATGACTACCTAAACATGCCCAACAAATAGATATGCAGTGTTGAGGTGTGACCTGGTGAACCAATATTTCAGTCTTTGAGCTAATAAATGGGTCTGTAGCTAGGACAGTTTCAGTCCGTGGTCAAGAATGTTTTTCTAAAATCCGAAGGTTATAAACAAAAAACAATGTCATCAATGTCAAAATGTGAAGATATAGAATCACACACCTTCAGTACCGGTATGTGTATATCGCCCAGCGTGCCGTTTGGTGTGATCAGTGCAGTTTCCAACTCCTCGGCAGTAAACTCCACTTTTATGTTCAAAATTGGTCGAAAGACCTGCAGTCTTTAAATAGGAAAGGGTCAAGATATTTATAGGGAAATATGACACACATAAATATATGCCTGCTAGTAAACAAATCCAACTCGTCGACAGTAAACTCCGTTTTTATGTTCAAAATTGGTCGAAAGACCTGCAGTCTTTAAATAGGAAGGGGTCAAGATATTTATAGGGAAATATGACACATAAATATATGCCTGCTAGTAACAAATCAACAAATCAGGACATTCAATAATAAATGTCTTTTAGTAAACAGAAATAAATATTATAAATAAATATTAAAATGTTAAAAAATGAATAAATGTTAAAAAATGAATAAATATTAAAAAATAGGTTAGATATAAAAATTATAAATAAATAGGAAAATATTAAAAAATAAGTTAGAAGTTATTGAAAGGTAAATGATCTCAATGTAAGTAGTAAGTAGTTTTCAGGATGACCACAAATGATATTGTCTTTGTTGCAAATACTATTTAGGTTGAATTTTTGTTTTTATTTTGGAAGAGAATTAAAACTATTTTTGATTGGTTAAGAGCTTGTCTTCTTGGAACGTAAGGAAACAGATTAACGGTTCAAGATGCAGAGGTATCTAGCAGGAACTAAAGTCTGTAGCAGTAGGTCACTTTAGGTGGCACGGTTTTCCTTGAATAATGGTGATGAGTCAGCCTGCATTCACAGATAGCAGCCAATAATAACTGTCCTCCCTGTTAATTGACAACTGAATTATGATAAGCTTTGTCACTTTTGAAAATATATATATATATATATATATTTTAAAAAATAAAGAAATTCACTAGTGTAAAAACACTTAATAAAATTTAACAATTACAAACAAATTGAAGTTTTGGGTGATTTTGTTCCAAAAAAAAATAACCATATCATTGTAATTTAGCCTGCCAAAAACAGGTATGTTCAATGATTCACTATTTGAGAAGACACCTTTTAAATAATTTTAATAAATAATGCCTTACTGTAGGAGCTTAACTGATTAAGAATACTCATATGAAATGGCTTAACCTTTGAAAAAAGGCAAGTTCTATTTTGATGGAAGAATATCGATATAAACAACTAAAAGTGTTTGTGTTCAATGAATCCCCATTTTCAAAAACCGCTGATGTTTTACCCTACCTGATCTATTTAAGCTAGTTGCAAGCCCGATGTTTCTCTGGACTTATAAAAAATCTTTGAAAATAAATAAACAAAAAGAGCCCCCGAGGTAAATGAGTATTTGTTGAAAATGACTCATTCAAACAAAGAGATTAAAAAGAAAAGGTAGGCGAGGTCTCCGCTTATTGGGCACATCCACCATTAGCTTATTAGGGTCTGTGTTGATAACTACTGGGCGAGCAAGTAAGACGATTCAAACCTGGGACGGGCGAATGCAAGTAAAATAAAATGATAAAATATTTCTGTTAGGGTGGAAAACTCACGTGAAAGAAGCTGAGAATGGAAGCCAACTCCCACATGTTTCGAAGGAGCCATCGGCGCTTCTGGGTAGGAGGAGGAGGAGTCGTGAAAACGGTGAAGAAATCTCGGTCTTCATTGCCGCTGCCGTTCCTGCGGGGAGCAGAGCGCTCGATTGCTGGGGCGAGAGGCGCGAGGCGAGCCGGAGTCCGTGCAGTGCACGCGCGTGCCGGACGACGCTTTCTGTTTTCCCCATGTTCTTGATCCAAGCTGCTTCCTCCTTCCACCATCATCATCAAATCGATCAATCAATGGAATTTAAAACCTCCTGCCGTAAAAATTGATGGCAGAGAATGCAAAAAATGTTCACAAATGCATTGATCCTTGAGAATTAGATGAAAGCGTTTGCACTATGCAGGGCCATTCAGATGAACAGAGATCGAATCCCGTAAAGAATTAAAGTTGTCTCCACCTCCAATTGGGTGAAGAACAAGCACGGGAAGCAATAATAGTAGAAGGAAAGAGGACCAGTGTAGAGAAATACGTCAAAGGCCCTCGACCCACCCCACCTCAAAGCACACTTGTATTTAACTCAGGGTTAATTGTCCGCATTTCCTGTTTTTGACCAAAGACATGCTTGTTTTTTATGCCTTGCCCTCGTAGAGTCGTAGGGATTGCGTTCCCTCCAACGCGGCGGCAGTGATATGTGGCCGTAATAATTTTTTATTTAAATCATGGGTGAATTAATTGACTTTTATTACTCAATTTACGTTAGGCGATTTTAACTAATTTCATAGTTAAACAATAAAATAAGAATTAAATATTTATGAATAATTAATGTAAATGGCTTAGGTATTCATTAGAATTGAATTAATAAATTTTTAAGAAGTGGCTCAAACCAGTGTCACTATCAAATAGTAAAATAATAATTAATGAAAATCAGTTATGAATTATTATTTTATGATTTTTTTTTTTAATAGAATTTAATGTTGAGTAATTTGGTTTTGGTAAACATTGAACATCATTATTATTATCATAAAATTTGTTAAATTTAACTAATTTATAATATTGGACTTTATCTTAGTCTTATTTGAATTTAAAACTGAAATTTATCTTAATTATTAAACTTCACACTTAATTATTTATCTCTACCACTAGTTCATTGTCTCGTGTTCAAGTTATGGTGTAGTGCTTGAGATGGACATGACTACATTGATGACCCTTGTGCAAAAAAGGATAGACATTTCAAATCTTTCAAAGTGACATTTTTATCCTTGTGAGTTCATGCTTTTATGGAAGGGGGTTTGTTTAATGGAGTGGGTTAATAAGTGGATAAACTCAACTTTTCTTGTGAGTTTTTTTTACTAGGTAAAGTTGTGTTGAAATTATTTGGGTAAGAATTTCTACCGGAAAGAGGTTGAGCTTGTCCACTTATTAACTTACTTTGTTGTTTAATTAACAAAAGTCATCATTATTGGTAAATCAAGTCAGATAGCCACACAACCCACACTTTTAAATGGTGTCTTGCCTCTTAGTAAGTGGTGGATGCTCTATACAAAATATTTAATAGAAGTGTCTCAACTTTCATTATGCTCCAAAACTACGATATAGGGATTCACTAAATGGAATAAGTTAAGCAGTGGACTAACTCACCTCCTTTTGAAATAAATTCTTCCATAACAAGGATTTTTCCAAAATTCGTAGCATCCCCTAATAGATGGGAACTTTGTCCCGAAGGGTTTTGACCCATTTTAAGATGATCGATATGGTCAAGATTTCGAAAAAATGAGGGGATCGGGACGGAACTTTACCTCAATGAAAGAAATGGACTCGCTAGAAAGGTTGAATCTATGCACTTATTAACTTAGTCCTTTGATAAAACATTATTTTTCCTTGACTCGAAATAAAATAAATAAATAAATATTGCACTTGTGGCTTAATGGGCACTTGATGGTGAATGCTCGATACTTTGTGTGACTTATGGTGATCTGGTTGATGAATTGACATGTGCCTAATGGTTAAAAATCTCGATAATGTGGTGTGCCCTCATTCTTCAGTAGTGTTGGCGTGTTTGGGGTATTTTGGCTTAGCAATTATTTAACACTTAGTGCATTTCATGGAGCGGGAACCCATCAACTTAAGGTCTCCCTAAGTTTCAAGTATTAGTAGTTTGCTCCTTGGTATCATGGTTAAATTAGGGGTATTAAACCGTGGTTTGATTATAATTAATCTTTGTTTTTTTTTCACAGAAACTGGGGAATTTATTCATTAAAAAGGGTGCAACTAGGGTCGTTGAGTACAATAAAGATGAGCTGGTAGAAATAGTAAAAATCCAGCTCCAATGCTTCAACTAAAGTCCAAAGTTTCTTGCTACTCCTATAAGACCAAAGATGTTTGATACTACTACTACATTACAATGAATATATCTGGTAATAAACACCCAAAATACATACAAAAAAACAATGCATTTATATACTAGAAAGTAGACATTATAGACCTCTTCTTTTTTCATTCCTTCTTCATCTGAAGACGTCATTGCAAGATTCAGATCAAGCAACATCTTCAACCTCTTTGATTCCTGTCAGCAAGATCCTCCTGAGTCCCTGTCCTGAGTAGAATATTCTGAAATTATCTCCCTCTTATCCAATTGCCTCTATAGAGATTCCTCGTGCCTTCGCAAATAATCCACCTCGTCCCGAAGTTGTCCAATTAACGCTCTATGTTGAGCCAAAGTTTCAAGAGCAAAGGATATTGTCTAGCTATGTGCATCTACTTTGAGTGACAATTTTTGAGTAGTCGTGAAATTATCTTCCACGGTCTCCTCTACCCTTGTTGAACTTCCCTAATTAACTTCATTTCTTTTCACCGTGTCTAAGAGCTTCAAACAGGGACCAAAATGGAGGCTTAACTCCACCCCCCTGAACCGAACAACGTCGGACTTACCTCGCACCAGAAGACTACCTAGTTGCGCCACAGTTGGCTAAAGAAAAGGAGTGTTAATTCTCTCTCCAAGTGACTCTCGACAAATTCCCCAAATACCTCCAGCCCAAGGAAGGAAAAAAACTTCTCGCCAGACAGAGAAATGCTTAAAACCAACCAGAATCATATGCAAGCTTGTTCCACCTACCAAAACACCATCAAACTGAAGGCTCCCCAAAATACCACCCAATGGCCACGAAGAATGCCAAAGTCGAAGGATAAAGAAGCACCCTCGAAATCCTCTTTGCTTAAGGACTAGAGGTCCTGTCCAGTTCAGATTAAAACACACCAGAGGACCCTCAGGATGACTACACACTAGAATATCACCATGGGACGACGTAATTTGCTCCTCACAAAATCCACCCAGCCTTATAACCAGGATATTCTCCACCCAATTGAAGATTACAACTGCATACCCGTCTTGAGAAACCATAATTTCTAACCTCAAGTTACAGATGCACGAAGCCTCACATTGATAAGCCATCCCACGTACTTGAGAAATGAAATCTGCCTTCGTGGTCTGTACTTCCAACTTCTGTGCATAGCTTCCCATCATTTTTGCCATTCCATCCATCGATAAATCTATCAAATAGGAGACAAGATTAGGCTCCAAACGTACTACATTATTTAGTTTCCCACGGGTCTTGGTACATCTTCCACAAGTGAAATCCCATATATGCGCCATCAACATTATCCACAATGAAGACTGTCAGTCCTTCTCCACAAGCCAAATAACCTTGACGCAATCCACCCTAATGTGCAAGTGATTGTGAAGACAATAGACCAACTTATACATGAAATTCCACATGTAGCCATCCTTTCAACCATTAAATGGACCCAAAGGTCCCCGTGCCTTATCCTGGCCTCTTTCATTAGGGAGGGGCTACAATACTCGCTTGCCCTTGGATTTAACCAAGGGCCAAGCCAATAGCTTTGTTAGTCATTTTATCAACTTCCTTATTATTTTCTCTGAGGATGTGAAAAAATTGAGCATATATGTTGGACAAGGACAACCCGATCTTCTTAATGATATGCTTTAGCTTAAGATTCTTTGGAGTGGATCCAGTGGTAAGGTATCAAATGGTATTTTTAAAGTCCCCCACTATATTAAGTTGGTTAATCTTCTTTTGTTGGACTAATTGTACCCCCTGGTAAACTGCATAAGCTTATGCAATATTGTTTGTTGTATTACCTAGGTTCCAACAGAAGTCCATGACTTGATTTCCTCTAGGGCCATAAAACACCCTCCCCCCCCAACACCTGCCTCCCCAGATTATAATTAATCTTTGTTAAGATGGAGCACCTTAGCATTTTGGATGCCAAATTTCCTATGGTTTACACTTTTAGACATCATTCTTATTGAAGGTGCCTAGCATATTGATGTGATGTGTTTGAAGCCTCCTAGTTAGAATGCCCTATGAGATATGATGGAATTGCAAATATAACCCACTTTGTCATGATGTGTCTAACACGCCTTGATGAAGCATTGGCCTTATTGTACACATTTTTATGAAGATTTGACAACTTGAAGGCTTATTGAGGTAGTGCCCTAGCTTTCTTGCATGATTTCATACTTAGACAAGGGTTATTTTGACATATACTATGGTTTTCCTTGGAGCTCTCTCTCTTTCTCTCTCACTGTCTTGGCACATATGTTGAGACAAGCATGCATTATAATAATATTTTATGGTTTGAGAGGATGGAACACCTTCATAAGGCACATTTCCTTGTATGCTTGTGGGTTTGGGGAAAACAAGACATGGTTTTACAAATGAATGCATGGTTTTTGGCTCTTGCTTTTAGGATATTGATGATGGATCTAACCACCTTGACACTCTTCTCTAGGGCACACCCTTCTTGGTGGTTGTTATATTATTTTTTGAAGAAAGATCTAACTACCTTGCACACTTCTCTAGGTCGCAACTTTTCCGAGCTATTGATCTTAGACGTGCCACCATTTTGTATGGGGTTAGTTGATGACTTGGAGCTATATTCACATAGATCTTCACCTTTGCACATGATTTGAGGTCTCCTTGATACAAGGAGGTGGTTATATTCACATGATTGGTGGTTGTTATATTTTTTGTTGAAGAAAGATCTAACTACTTCGCACACTTCTCTAGGTCGCACCTTTTATGAGCTATTGATGTGAGATGTGGCACCATTTTCTATGGGGTTAGTTGATGACTTGGAGTTATATTCACATAGATCTTCACCTTTGCACATGATTTTAGGTCTCATTGATACAAGGAGGTGGTTATAACAACTATGAACCACTTGTGGTCCATGTTCCCATGAGTTTGTAGGCTCTTGGAAAGGATGACTTGGATATTTTTACTATCTTGAGCATGTGGTTGTTATCCTGTGAAGGTTAACTTGCTATTATAGTGGATTGTTCCCTTATTTTTTGGCATCTTGACACTTAATTTGGTCAACTATGGAAGGTTGTCCCCCTAAATGATGCTACACCTGCCACTTGGAGAGATTGTTACTTGTTTCATGCCCTTGATGAAGGAGGCATTCGCCTTGGAGGAGTTATTGCATGCACCCTTCTTTATGTTATTTGATGGGATGACTCACTTATGGGAGGTTGCTACACATTGAAAGAGGTGATATTGAGGTGGTTAGGGAGGGACCCTACCTTTGAGGTAGTCACGCATTCTTCCAGGGAGGATCTTGTTGCATATTTGTTGAGGATGTTCTATTGTTTTATTGTGGATGGATTTTCTTTGGTCAAACCTGATTTTGTCCCCCTTTTGGTGCCCTAGTTCACACATGTGAGACCTCTCTTAAAGGGCACACATGTGGATAGAGTTATTTATTATTCTTTGAGGTGATTACATGGTCAACTACTTAGAGGGGACACCATGGCTTATTGTGTTATTTTTGGAGGTTGTAGCATAACCAACTCCCTTGTTTTATTATTGTTGACTTGTCTTGTAGAGTTAGTTCCATAAAAGCATTATTGTGTTGTTTTCCTAGCATATTTTATTGATTCTTCTCTAATAAGGATGTGGATCTCAACAACTTATTGTTGTTTTTATTAGAAAGTTGTCAAGGAAGTTTGAAATGTAATATCTTATTGTTATTCATTAGAGAACTAATAGATCTTGGGAAATAATCACTTCTTTTGAGGAGATAGGGATGAATCCTATATAAGAGTTTGCTCTCTCCATTTGATGGATGGTTGGTTTTGGGGAGAAATCCTTTGGAGCTTAGTTGAATATCTATTGGATGTGTTTGGAGGATCAACTCAACTATCCCATGGGTGAGGATATATTTTAGATCTTTATTGCTATTTCTCTTATTGCTGGAATATCTTGACATATGCCTATGGAGTAAGAATTTGGTATGCTCTTTCCATTTTCCATCATGTTATCCTTGGGATGTTGTTTATGGATGCATTATTACACTGTGATTGGTTAAATGCACATACACTTCGTTCCAGATAATCATAATGTTCATAAGTATTGGATGTTGTATACTTCTATAATATCCTTAGCCATATTTTTGCAATTTGAGGCAGGAAGGAGAGAATCAATGTAGCTTGTACTTTGCAGCCATATTATCCTCTTTCCCTCATTAGGATAGCCTCCCACGTGAACCTTGTATTGACCCCATGTACCCAATGATAAGACATTAGTCTCCATGCCTTCCATCCACTTTATTTACTCAACTCATAAAATAAAATAAAATAAGTTTTGCTAGAACCATCTTTTCATTTCACCTTCGACTTTCTTGCACAAGTTCAAGCAATTTGATTACAGGGAAGCCTTCCTCAAGCCGAAGGAGAGCTAGCCTAAAGTGTAGAAGAGGGTTGGTGAGATGACATTGACCTCCCTCCTAGTTTCTCCAAATCACTTATTGGGCTTCAAGATTTTATCTTAAGAAGTGAGGGTTTGTGTGATAAAACCTTTGTGTCACTATTGGGGATAGAGTCCATTTCTTGGAAACATTTGTAGAATATCTACATTCCTTGATGATGGCATATATTTGAAGATTATATTCCCATCTTGGTGACTCTATTATAGGAACGAAGCCCTTGTTCCTTGCAGATTTTTGAAGACCTTCTTGCTTGTAGGGTGAAGCAAGTAATGTTGTGAAGGCATGTTATGAGGAAAATCACTCTATGGCATGGGGTAAACCACAACAGACGGAAATGACTGCAGAAATCAACTCTAATCTCAAGTATGTTATATAAACAAACATGCTAAAAAGACAAGATAAAGAGCCTACCTCATCCAGACGTTCGATGAAGTCCACCGTTGAGCTTTCGACTCAAAGCTATACACCTGCAACTTGTCCTCAACAACCAAGATAAACAAGCATATGGTGATAATATATAAAGTTAGCACATATGATAGCATAATCCATCAATATTCATAACAAATATGCCCATGGAATAACAATTCAAATATTTACAAGACATTAATTGGACGAGAAAAGAGTATTTCTATTAAAATATGATCAACAAAAGTGTATGAATGACAAACTTCTGTGTCAGCACGTTTCGAAACCGAGAAACTAAGTCCCTTCCAGCTGGGCCTCCACCACTTCAATCCTCCACCAAAGGCAAGCTCATATAAGAGAGACAATGAGGTTCTCCATCAAATAGGGACAAGCTTGGGGGATGAACAATGTGTTCAGGATTAAAAGGACAAAGGGATGCAGACTCAATATGAAGTGAATAATTTCTCCAGAGTAACTTTTCTCTCCAAGTTGAATTCTTCTCCTCCTTTCCACAGCTTGGATATGGTCCATTTATAGCCTTCAAATAAAATTGAAGGGCCGAGTTGGAACGTTTCCAGTATATGGAAGGTCAAGGATCATGGATCTCGTGACGTGACATGGAAACTCGACAACATTTTTTAGTTTTGGGCACAAAACCCGATGTACGTAGAATGTAATGGTGCAACCTACATATACGCATGTTGTATAGTTGTTAGGGAGCGTATATGTGGAAAGATATTATTTTTATCTCTGGGAATTGTAGAAAGGAACTTCGAGTCTCCATAGGGAAATGGAAAAGGCCTTCTAAGCAAGTTGCATGGGGTGAGGCAAATCTTGCTATAACAGATGCCCCCTAATGTGTGAGGTCAGAGGAGTATCTGCAATGGCCGAAATACATTATAATTCCCATAAGTGGAGTAATGGAGACCCAACTGGACGAACTAGTTTCTCATAAGAGTATTACAATCCATAATGACTTTGTACACATGGCTGGCAATTTGAATTACATTGCAGATCCATGTGGAGATATACCAAACATTTTTTCATGGCCATGAATAAGAAATACAAAGTAGATACATGTTAAAGGTTGTCATAGTCACAAACAAGGCCTAGTGAAAACCAATCTCAAAATCAATCTGAAGGTATCTGTATATAATGGGGTACAATCTTATCTCCCATGATCACTGAAGTCATGTAGGTACCGGTCCAATGAATGATAGCAACAACTTAGGAAAGTTGCAACTATGAACCGATGTCTTCAAGTCTTCTACATGATCCGCCAAAGGTGCAAGTCTGCATCATGTGAATAAATGAGTTGAGGTCGAACACAATGAGACTTTGTTTGATTATCAGTTATTGAGGTATATTGTTAACAAACGCAAGATAGGCTACTGATAATGAAAGTAGGAATCAAGGCATCGAGTACATTCTTACACGTGTGAATAAAGGAGTTGAAGTCGAACACTTGAAGAATCCATTGATCAAGAAACATTGATGTATTCCCAACTGTAGATGGCGAGATAACCTGCCACTGATGACTGCAAGCCTCTAGGTACTCATAGGACTCTAGGTCTCATTTCCAGAATAGATGAGCTGAAGTTGATGGAAGGAGACACGTTGAAAGGAGAGCATTAAGGCATCTCTCATCAGTCAACACGAGGTGCAAAGTAGTATCTTGATGATTTGGAGGAACTCGAATGAAGAACATGTTCACGAACCAACAACCCTGTGCGTCTTTCGCATGTACCAAATGCAAGCAGTGCACGAAAAATACCCTCTAAATAACAGCTAGTAAGGAAAACTGTCAACAAAGGCGAGGAAACCACCAATAAGGATAATGGCATCCAAGACACTGCACAAATCCCAATGTGTGAATAGATATCTTGTCGTTGAACACAAGGGAAACCCCCCAGTCAACGACCAATGAGGAGATGTCGACTGTTGGGTTCAAGGTTACCTACCCATAAGAAAAGTAGGACCAGGGTGCACGATAAGACTACAACTTCATGTAACTTTGAGACACATTGAGGGTATGGCCAACATGTAAAGTCAAGAGTTCTAAGAAATGGCCGACATAGGCTTATAGACATCCTTTGAACAAGAGCATGAGACATATGGAGGACTCTGGCATCATAGACTCAATGATGAAACTTTGTGATGCAGGAGGCATCAATCAAACTTCCATAGGGACTGGAAGAGTAACCAATCGGAGGAGTAAAATCTAAGTAACAAATTCAGCTTCCTAAGGTCATGATAAACCCAAACTTCGGATGACAAGTGGTCTCAAAAGTCTGTGCTATGTTCAAAGGCGACACGACTACTGCCAACATGAGATAATATTCTCTTCCCGCCGGTCTTTTTTTGTTTTTTCATAAACAAATGAATTCTATGATACAAAGGAGGAAACAAGTGTCGTGAGTAAGCAACTGGTTCCAGCAGTGGAACATACCTATGCTCAATGCAAGGAGGTGCATGCAGGATATGGACACTCAGGGGAATGTTTCCTCGTAGGGTGCAGGGTGTCAAGTTGAAAAGGATATAAATAAGGCTCTGCTTGGCTGATGATGCGAACTATTGAGATAATAGGCTTATAACGCGAAAGAGGGAACCGACAATAGGTTCAATACTGCAAGCATGAGGATGAGATGCAATTACAACTTAACTCCAAAGAATGTCATTTTTCATAAATTTAGTCCCCTAGGCCCGAAAAAGTATAAAACAATACCCAAGAGAACTCTTCTAACCACTAGTTGTTATCCACAATTTTGGTCATTGTGATGGTGTTATGATAAT
>JZKD02S1713875.1:121028-160587 GCA_000966675.3 Picea glauca
CAAAATGTACCCTGAGAGGTCATCCTAATGGCCAGACTAGGGGAATGGGATGGATGAGCGGGGTATAAGATGTAAAAGTGATAAGATGGTGGGAGCGGACGATGGCTTTGCAAATACCCCTTGGTGGCTAACCAAAACCCATGAATACCAGCTTGCTAAGCTACCCCATCAATCACCCCAACAATGGTCAAGTGGATTAGTGTAAGATCCAAGCAGTCATCCGAAATGAAAGGAATCAAATGCATATATAAGAAGGTTATAACGATCAAATACGACACATACCATGATACCTCGGACCAATTACCTCATGGAGAAAGAGCCCTCTCTAATGCAAGCCCAGGCCGGTAGTGATGGAGGCTGCTACTGCTGACAGGACAAGTCTGGCTGAGAAGAAGAAACATGGGCCCTTAAGGGCCATGCTCAAGTCACTCCTGCTCTCGGTACTCCATGTCTAGGACCATGTGGGCCTTGAGACATGATCTCCTAGTTATCCCTAGATATCGGGGATAATAATTCCGACTATTGTTCCACCTAAACAATGCCGCAAGGTAGTATCTCATACTACAAAAATCAGCTTCTTCACAATCTATTCAAAAGGTGAATAGAAGGATACTGCAACCACTACAGCCTCAACCCAAGCTTCTTCTATCCAATAGAAGCAGGTCGACAAGATTGTAACAAAGTGTAAGGATTCCTTTTGCACAAATGCATCTCATGTATCCAGACTGGTTAAAAAGGTCCAACCCTTCCGGCCACATGTTCGTGACAACCTTCAACAAGCTAAGCAACACAACTTCTCCAACAAGGAAAGCAGCTCATCAAGATGCAGATTCGTCAAACGCTTTTCCCTCTCCCCAAGGCACTCAACACAATGGATACCATTGCTTCCTAAGGAGGGAGGATTTATCTAGGTGGATATCAATGGCCACCCACCTTTTCCAACTGGCTCAAAACAATTTTCTGGCAATTTTGGTAATTTTCTATTTTTAACAGTTTTTAACTTCTAGGGCCATTTTGAGAGCCTAAATGAAGGTTTTTTGGGATCGAGCATCTCAATGATAACCAAAGGCTTTGATTGAGCCCCCTAAATGAATCTCCTCGACGATACATTTCCAACGAGCTATCGTGCGCCCCAAAAAAATATTGTATGCCAAAGTTACGCCCCTGGGAAGTTGATACACCAAACTACCCAAAACGGGGTCCACAAAAATGTTGGCTTTTCATCTTTTGGGGTTAGGGTTTTGGATTTTATTTATGATAAAAAGGCCTTTGGAGCCTCATTGTAAAATTGTCTTCTTGGGAACGCGAGTAGCCATCACATCTCTTCTCAGAGATAAGCTACCACCATTCTAGCGAGTCATTCACTCTGTATTTTTACAGTCTCTGTACATTTTCGCTCATTAATATAAATTGTATTACTATATCTCTGTGTTTATGGTTGCATCTCTGATACATTTATGTTATATTGTTGGATATCTGAGATATCTCTGTATATTTATTTATTGTATATCCTCTCTCATTTCGTGCCGAAAATAATCTCGATCATTGAGACCAAGTTTCCGGGAAAGACTGGTTTTGAGAAATTGTAGGCAAGGAAGGGTTCTTGTATACACCATGGCCCTGTCTGGCAGGAAAGTATCCTCCTCCAAACTGATTCATAAAGGGTTGTAAGGGCATCATCACCGAGGAATTTGTTTGTGAAGAGAAAGTGACGTGACAAGGGTTACTCAGGTGAGGATATATGTTGCCCCCAGATGAAAGAACTTCATGAAGGGGGTTTCCCATACTATAAAATTGACCCCCCCAGATGGAACACCAGAGGACAGATGGAGGTCCGCCATGGGAAAAGCGTTCATAGGAACCAACATAGCGAAAGAAGGATAGATGGACGAGGTGTGATAAGTAGAATCACTGCCCATTTGAGCACTTGCTCTTGGAAAAGTGAAGCTAGGATTGGATCCATAGGAAGGAAGATTCCAGCCTCCTACTATAAGAGTTGGTTGAGGGATATGACTCCCACCAAATGAAAAGAGAGAATAAGGAGGCATCATGCCTCTGGACCCAAAAATAGTATTCACTTAAGGCAACGAGACAGAGGATGGCAAGTGCAAAGACATGTCTAGCATACCATGAGAAAAAAGATTAGAGGCCCAAGGTATTGGCTGAGTATCATGATGCGGTGTACCACTCAAAAATACAAAAGGATTCGTCCCCATGGAATGAGAAAATACCATGGGTTGGGTAGCGCTAACTGAGGGAGTCACGGGGACTCCACTAACCATACCAATGAAGACTCACGATGCAACACAAAATCCTAAGGCCAACTAACAATCAAAGAGCACACCAAAATAAACAAAAAGGCCGATACGCACACAAACATGATATAGTGGCTGAAAGGGGCCTCCCTCACTAAAGTAGGTATGCCTCATCCAAGAGGGGCCCGAGACTCCCTTCAAAAGATCAGAGGTATCATAATTAGTAATAAGGGCCCTTGTGGGCTTAACATTGCAGCCGGTTAAATTCCCCTAGAGAGGTAATCCTCCATAAAGGTTGTGTGTTGTTTGACCCTTATCTGACCCAGGGTACCTACAAAATAACCCCTGCAAGTAACCTATGTGGCTACCTATGTCAAGCAACTAAGGCCACCACGATTTAACCAATGTGCAGGCGGACAATCATAAGTCGGGTCCACCATATGGGCAGGGTAACAAAGCTCAAAATCTTGAAAGCATTGCCTCTCATAGAGGTAAAGGCACTAGCAAGACCCCCAGATACGAATAGATCCCCATAAATATTTATGACGCTAAGAAGGTATTAGAGGGATATCTCTGCAACCAACTTCGTGCAACCTCGTGCCTAACTCCGGTGTGAGCAGAGCCTCCTGACGCCACCAATTATACAATGGATTTCACCACTCCCTTAGTCAGACACATATGTTGAGTTTAATAGCCTTGGAGAAGTTTACTCACAAAATCATATTCCAAGGCTCTAAATCTTAAGCTAGTTTGTGTACCTTGAAAAATAAAATTGTTTCTAATCAATTTTAAATTTATTAGTGTCATTTTTAGTGGCTTTGTTTACTCAAAAGATGTGGTCGTGAAATTGGTGATGTTATGACTCAGCAAGTGAAAGAAATGAATATGAATATAATGCAAATTCCTAACTTCAATTCTCAATAAATGATAAGCTTTTCAAAAACACAACTTTCAATTCAACTCTGCAATTTCAAATACAATGCAATCTTTCCATACATGTATCAAGATCAATAATAAGAACCCAAAAGATCAAATGTCATAATGCAAAATGTGTGTGTGTGTGTGTGTGTGTGTGTATATTGTATTTTCAATATAAAGAAATGAAAATGCAAGGACTGAACAACAACTTGATATATAAACCCTATTGTAAGAAAAAAGAGACAAACCAAGCAAGATATCAAGAACCAAACACCCACCCCAAGATGCAAGGACAACCAATGAAAAAGATGATGAGAAAGAAAAACCTTTTGAAAAATCAACCAAAGAAAGGTTTCATATCACTCTGCAGGCACTTAATAGTCATGACAGAGACCCAAGAAGACTCAACAACCATCAAAACTTACCCAACAAACATCAAAATCAGCAATCAAACAAACAAGGATGATGTAAGAGATTGTTTAAGAAAAACCTGTGTATGTACGCGCCCTATAGAATGACAACTCGCGTATGTACGTGTCTGTTAAGGGAAAACCCGTGTATATGTATTAAAACACTGCCAGGTTAAGGATAAGGCCAAGAAACTCAAACTCAAAATGAAAATAGGTTGTCAAGCAATAAGATGACAAGAAAACTTAGGCTAACCGAGAGCAATCAAAGGAGAAAAACACTCCAAACCCCGAAAAGAAGATTCCCTCTCCAATATGGTCGCCAATTTTGTTACAAGGAAAATCACTCTATGGCATGGGGTAAACCACAACAGATGAAAATGACTGCAGAAATCAACTCTAATCTCAAGTATGGTATATAAACAAGCATGTAAAAAGACAAGATAAAGAGCCTACCTTGTCCAGATGTTCGATGAAGTCCACCGTTGAGCATTCAACTCAAAGGTATACACCTGCAACTTGTCCTCAACAACCAATATAAGAAAGCATATGGTGATAATATATAAATTTAGCACATATAATAGCATAATCCATCAATATTCATAACAAATACGTCCATGGAAAAACAATTCAAATATTTGCAAGACATTAATTGGACGAGAAAAGAGTATTTCTATTAAAATATGATCAACATAAGTGTATGAATGACAAACTTCCGTGTCGGTATGTTTCAGAACCGAGAAACTAAGTCCCTTCCAGTTGGGCCTCCACCACTTCAATCCTCCACCAAAGGCAAGCTCATATAAGAGAGACAATGAGGTTCTCCATCAAATAGGGAGGAGCTTGGGGACTGAACAACATGTTTAGACTTAAAAGGACAAAGGGATCCAGACTCAATATGAAGTGAATAATTTCTCCCGAGTAACTTTTCTCTCAAAGTTGAATTCTTCTCCTCCTTTCCACAGCTTGGATATGGCCCATTTATAGCCTTCAAATGGAACTAAAGGGTCGAGTCGAAACATTTCTAATTTATGGAAGGTTAAGGATCATGGATCTCGTGATGTGACATGGAAACCTGACACCATTTTTTAGTTTTGGGCACAAAACCCGATGTACGCGGACTATAATGGTGCAACCTGCGTATACACATGTTGTATAGCTGTTAGGGCGCGTATATGTAGAAAAATATTTTTTTAGCTATGGGAATTGCAAAAAGGGACTTCATGTCTGCATAGGGAAATGGAAAAAGGCCTTCTGAGCAAGTTGCATGGGGTGAGGAAAATCTTGCTATAACAAGGCATTGAAGATTTACCTTGGCAACTCCACATTCTTAGTATTAGGTATCATCTTGTATTTTTAGATTTCATATCAAGTCGTATGTTCAAGTGAAGAAATAATGATACCATGGGAATTTCATGTACAATATTCTTCTTTTGATGTTAAAAAAAATCATGGGTACTCAAATGAGTTCCCTCCAAAATGTGAGAAGTGCATTCCAAAGTTTCATGGTGATATTTATTTTGCTACTCAACATGTCACACCATTCTTGAAATTTGTTTTGATGTTTAATGTAACACATGAAGATGTATTGATAAGCCTATTTGTGTATTCCTTGGAAGGAGATCCAAAAACTTGGATTGGGACTTGTAGTAGACCAAAGGGATTGTCTTCTCTTGCAGGTCTAATTCAAGCATTCCTTGAGCGTTGGGACCCCACTTATGAAGAAGATTGAGATGAAGGTGATGAGAGTAATGCATAATTTGATGAAGCATCATGTGACTTCATTGAAGGTCAACATGTGCCTCAAGACTCCATTGAAGACCAAGCACATGAAGAACATGTCGATGAAGAAAGCACTCAATCCTCCGTGCCATCATTTCATGAATACAGGGGTTTGGTAAGCCATGATCCTCCTCAAATTTTTAAATTTAATGATGCGTTTCTTGAAAATTTGGAAATGGATAATTTTGAAGATGAACTCTTGAAACATGATATATTTTCAGATCTATTTATTTCTCCATGTAATGAGAAAGAGGGAAGCCAAAGGGATGAATATGAAGATATCAATTTTCAATTTAGTAGCCATAGTTTGGGTGTGGATTGCTTTAAATTTTGTGGGGATCCCATCTATGACACTGATTTGGAAGAAAGTGCATAATTTTTGTCTTTAGAGTAATCATATATAGTAAGTTCATTTTCTAAAACAATGTGATTAATTTCGAGCCATGTCTTCCTATGGATAGTTCATAAAATTTTCAGATGAAGTAGCAAGTTGTTGAGGATGAAAATGCAAAAATTTTACAACCATTGTTTCCTCTAAATCTTAATGAATCTATGTGTAAAAAAACAACATTAGAGGATCCTTTTATGGCTGTAAATTGCATATGACTTGAAGATGTTTACAACAACAATTTCTTGCCACTTCCTTCCTCGTCTTTTCCTCGATTTATGATTGAAAATCTACTTGGGAAGTATGCTATTGATGATGAAATATGTATGGTGCAAAAGGGTTTTCAGTTTATGACGTTGTGAAAGTTTCCAACGATATATAAAAGGTCAACAAATTCAAAATTGGAGGCAATTTTTTTAGAATTTGAATTTCATCTCATGTTTCATCTTCAATTTTGTTGGAAGGCAACCGAGATTTATCTTGCATAATTTTTGAGAATCCATATCAAGTCTCAAGGAGTGGTATTCTACATGGAAGCCAAGGAGGCCATTCATTGGAGCATGTGGATTGGTTTTGTGAAATGCATGGGGTGCATCATGAAGACCTTGTTTGGAGCAAGGATGGACCATGATTGTCATACTGTAGCTCCATTCAATAATGGATAGAGCAAGGTTGTGGATGCACATGCCAATTTTGACACAATATTAATGCTCTTATCCATATTTAGGAGTTGGATTATATGCTTTGTAATGATGTAATATTTGTATCAACCCATGATCATTTTATCTATAACATATCTTTGTTTTGGTTCATAGCTTAGTTACAATCGACACATGATTTTAGCTATGATCCAAACTAGATCATTATATAATATGTCGTCTATATCGATATTTTATGGGAGGAAAAAAATGGAGGAATTAGCTTGCAGAGCCATTTTAGCGGCAAGTCCCAATTTGGAAAATTGGGTCCAAAAAACCATCTTAAATATTCTGGAGCCATTTTGAGGCATCAAATGATATATTTTTTTGTCCAAAACTACCCTACTTGAGGAGGCCATATTCTACACATCGAGACCTTTCCAACGATGCAATAATCGCCTCAATCGGAATTTGTATGCGAAAGTTATGCCTCTCGCAAGTTGACCTATCGTTTTTACCACCATGGTATGAGTGCATGCCACATCAACCTCCATTACTCAAACTCTGTGGGGCTATCCATGTGTGGACTTTCATGAATATTCTATAAGGTCCAGACCTTATCACTAATTGAGGGTTGAGGAAGTTAAAACCCTAACCCTAGACAACTATCGGGTTATGTTAAATATTGGGCTGCTAGGAGGAAAAAGGGTTCCATTCTTTTGTATTGTACTTGTTCCATAGTTGAGCAGAGTATCCAAGGAGTGGTATTTTGAGAGAATATCAGAGGAGGTAGAATATTCTGTAATAGTTGTTCAGGCCACAATGTCAAAGGAAACTCCATGGTGAGTGCCTCTTTCTTTGTAGTTTCTTTCCATAACTAAAGAAAAGAGAGGAGAGCATAGGCCTCACCTTCTATACGGGTTGTCTCCCGTATTGGGTTTTCCATGATACATCTTGTGTTCAATTGTGTGGATTGTGTGTATATTTTTTCATGTTCTTTCATTTTTGTATTCAATTAATTTTATAAATTCAAGCAAAGCTAATAATTAACTAATTTGGAAACCAAGGAAATAAACTGCAAAATCTAAGATTTCGAAATAGTTTAAGACTTGTTATGACAAACTGTTCCAGTGGAATGTCCATGGTAGTTTACAGATCAACTTGGCTCTTGCACTTTTTCATTTTAGAGTAGGTATGGGGAGAATAAGATCTTAATATCATTGGATAGGAAGAATAAGCACAACATTTTAGCACTAGTTGTTGCTTTTATATTGCCATTGGCATTGTTGGCTTATGTATTTTTCTTGTAAAGTCAAATTTTGAACTCTTGATAATGTATATTTAGAAAGGGAAGAAGAAGTATGCGGTGTTTGTGGATGTTGATTTTAATCCATCCTGCTAAATGGTTTGCTCTTGCTTTCTTCATAAGTCCTCTCATGCAGGTACATCCAGAGATTTTGAGGTTCTCATTCACTCTTCCTTGAGAGAACATGTCTCAAAGTTGGAGGCAGATGTTATCCCTCATATTGCATGAGAATTGCACATGTGACTTGTATCACATGATTATGAGATTTTTAGGGTGGCATGATGGTTTTAGCCTTCCAAAGGTTGGAATTTTGGTGGAGTTGCTTCAATTGTGCATCATGTTCTTTGTGGACTTTTGGGCTTGACTTGGAGATAATACTTTCCCTTGATTGGATGGTGTCTTGGTTGAGGATAATCATTTTCTCCTTGGTTGATTGTCATGGCTCAATGGGCACTTGATGGTGAATGTGTAATACTTCACTTGGCTTATGGTGATCTCGTTGATGAGTTAGCTTGTGTCTAATCATTAAAACTCTTAATAATGTAGTGTGCCCTCATTCTTTCGTAGTGTTGGCATGTTTGGGGCATCTTGGCCTAGCAATTATTTAACACTTGATGCATTTCATGAAGTGGGAACCCATCAACTTAGGGTCTCTTCAAGTTTCAAGTGTTAATAATTTGCTCCTCGGTATCATGGTTAAATTAAGGGTGTTTCACCATGGTTTGATTATGATTAATCTTCATTAAGATGGAGCACCCTAGAATTTTGGATGCCAAATTTCCTATGGTTTTCACTTTTGGCCATCATTGTTATTAAAAGTGCCTAGCATATTGATGTGATGATTTTTAAGCCTCCTAGTTAGAACGCCCTAGGAGATATGAGGGAATTGCACATATAAAATACTTTGTTGTGATGTGTCTGGCAACCCTTGATGGAGCACTGGCCTTATTGCACACATTTTTATCAATATTGACCACTTGAAGTCTCATTAAGGTAGCACCCTAGCTCTCTTGTATGATTTCACACTTGGACAAGGGTTATTTTGACACATACTATGGTTTTCCTTGGAGCGCTCTATATCTTGGCATAATGTTGAGGCAAGAATGCATTATAATAATATTTTATGGCTTGAAGAAGATGTCACACCTTCCTAGGGCACATTTCCTCGTATGCTCATGGTATTAGGGAAAACAACACATGGTTTTACAAATGAATGCATGATTTTTGGCTCATTCTTTGAAGATATTGGTGATGTATATAACTATCATGACACAATTCTCCATGGTGCACTCTACTTGGTGGTTGTTATATTATTTGTTGAAGAAAGATCTAACTACCTTGCATACTTTTTTGGGTCACACCTCTTATGAGTTATTGATGTGAGATGTGGCACCATTTCCTATGGAGTTGGTTGATGACTTGGAGTTATATTCACATATAACTTCACATTTTCACATGATTTGAGGTTCTTGATACAAGGAGGTGGTCATAAAAACTATGAACCACTTGTGGTGGATACTACTATGATTTTGTTGGCTCTTGGAAAGGATGATTTGGATATTTCTACTATCTTGAGCATGCGGTTATTATCCTATGAAGTTTTACTTTCTATTATAGATGAGTGCTCCCTTATTTTTTGGCATCTTGCCTAATCTAGGTGGATACTCGTGGCCACCCACCTATTCCACTAATTTGGAATGGTCCCACATCTTGGCATTTTTTCTACGTTTTTTTGGGTCCTAAACTTCTGGGGTCGTTTTGAGGCCCTAAACAACATTTTTTTGAAGTGACATCACCCAATAGAACATGAAAGACATATATTGGGTTGTTCAGAATGTGCACTCCTCGACTAGACCTTTTTGACGAGGTACCGAGCGCCCCAAATAGAGATTGTATGCAAAATTCATGCCCCCAAGAAGTTCATGTATCAACTTACCACATCGGGGGCCACAAACCTTTTGGTGTTCATCTTATGGGGTTAGGATTTTGGATGTTTAGGGTTTTCTCATCGATGCTTTATGTTAAAAACATTTTTCGAGCTCTTTGTAATCAACTTCTTGCGAATGAGCATAGTCATCACATCTTTATCTTCAAAGATAAGCTACCACCATTCTAGCTAGCTTGTGTGCTTTGCATTTTACAATCTTTTGTATTTTAGACAATCATTAGACAGTCATAATAGTCTGCTCCTTGAAATTTCTTAATGCACGTTGTCGACGAGCTTAGGGTATAGAGAGTTGGGTCTCGAGCTAGTTTCTCTTGAGGACAACCGCTCTTGCCATCCCAAGCGGCCTCCCATTGCAGAAGAAAAGAGAGACGATGGAGTAAGAGATCCTATCAAACTATTGCTAGAGAAATCCCTTGCGCAACAGAGGAACGAGATGATGGATAATTTCACCTAGATCCTTCGATGAATTCCAACAACAATGATAACACCTTCAACCAACAATAACTTCAGAGGTGAGACACCCTTCAAGGTACAAGTTAACTTTGATATTCCTTTTTTTGAAGGCCAAATAGATGTCGACACTTTGGAAAAATGGTTAAGTCTACTAGAGGATTATTTCTCTGTCCAATTTTTTTCCAACAATGAAAAAAGCACATTCGCACTCCTTAAATATCTTCCCCATGTCAGAGATTGGTGGGAAACTTATTGTGAACAACATATTGGAGATGAATATGCAATTTTTGGGCCAGAACCCACTTGGGCGGCTTTTGTTGATGCCCTTAAGGAGCAATACCACCATGTTGGAAACTATGATGGACTAGTACACGAGATGGACCACTCTGTGTGAGGAGAGAGACAAGACGGTGCCAAAGTACACCAATATCTTTCATACCTTGTGCACAAAATTGGGTATTAAAGACTCCAAGCGACAGTTGGTCCTGAAGTATCGTAGTGGCCTACATAGGTACATCCAAACATATATGGAGTTCCTGGACTTCTCCTCACTAGGAGCTGCTTACCGATATGTTGTCAAGATCGAGCAAAAGTTCAAGCAAAATAATAAGTGGGATTTCATCTTTACAAACCCATCACAATAGAAGCATGATGTTGAGGGGTCCAAGATCCCTTAAACTCAACAACATGAACCAAACCCACCTAAGAGGCCCAACTAGACTCGTAAGCGTTTGATGAGTGGTAAGGTTCTCCAGATTCGTGATCTGGCTGGGTTTATCGATGGGATTTAATTGTGATTGAAAGATATGTCTTTTTTGTTAATCCTTCTACTCAAGCTAGGCAGTTCTCTTTTTGGTTTTTTTTTCTAACGTTATAACAAAAAGGAAGATAAAACTCTAGACTAGATGACAAAGAGAAGGTAACTATGTGTTTTGGGGGAAGGTTGGGTTTAAGATAACCTTTATACCCTAGTATGAAAACGAAGAATATCTAAATAACTTCAAACTAGCATTAATACCATTTTAATTAGTGGACATTCAATATCGTCTAAGATAACAGTTACAGAAAATAAACATACATGTGACAAGAAGTTAGTGCAAGAAAAGTAATTTCCAATACTCTATGATCAATCACACGTTAACACAATCAATTTCTAGTCACCAATTATAATAAAAGAATTGTTACAACATCATAAGATAAATTTAAATATAGGTACAACAACTCTTACTCAACAAAGCAACAAATATCGAATCTGAAGACAGAGATAATCCTCCTCGGTCTAAACACATTCACGCCTTAGATGATAGAAGTGTCTTTGGTTCTAAACGAAACTTCTTAATTAAAAATAAACTTGCACATAAATAATTCTATTACAAAATTTCAGAAAAGTCTTTCTCTCCAAAACCATCGACCCTTGGTGCAAGGTTGATGCCTTTATTTATAACAAAAATTAACTGGTCTAAAAATAGCTACTACAGTGGTATTAAACTGGGAAAACGCCACGTGGCGGCTTTCATCTATTTGTTCTCTTATGCTTCTCTAATGGTTCTACTGGAGTGGATTGTTCTTCTCGTACTCTAACCACTTGACGAAGAGATCTCCGCATGTGTTTACATATGGAAACCTGTGTTGATCCATCAAAGCGGAGAAGACCTCTTTTATCTCTATTGTTTGTTCCTTGTACTTGATTAACTTGACACTCAAGCATTGTAGGATTGCGAGAGCTTTGATCGGGTGTTCCATGAACTTCTTTACTTGACCTGAGGTCATGCTTGAAATCTGTGAAATCTATGCTTCCCATGCCGAGTCTTGCTCTGTGTGTCATTTGATTATGTCATGCAAATCGACGAAATCTTTCGGTGGACCAAACTCTAGTAGGTCAATGCTCTTCATCTCCCAGTTGACTTTATCCCAACTTTTCTCACATTCTCTACATATTTCCTATATCTTTCGCTGACATTCTTGGACCATACTTACCTAGTATTCAGTTGCTTTCCTGAATCGGGAGATGCTGCTATCCATCAACATTCAGATGCCATGCTCCTTTTTGTCTTGGCCTTTTTACACTTCACTTATGTAGTCGATCCGCTCCAAGGCCTGATGTGCCTTCCCATACCATATGTGTACATATTTACAGGTTGTCAGCCCCATGAGGGTATCTTCTTGAAAATCGGTTATGCAAGCGGTGAAGAGATTCATTTCGCTTTTGAATTGCGCATACATTTCTCGGAACTCACTCTTCAGGAGTACTACCGCTTGTTGGTCACTATAATTGCTTAATTAATTTTAAACAACTAAGTGAAACATAAATTATCAACTTAGGGAAGTCTTTTATTTCAAAGATAACCACGCACAATATATGCTCAATTCCAAAAGCAGCTTAGTGTTGTAGTAAAGAAATTATGCTAATTATTCTTGCTGAAGCTCTGAATTAAATCACAGGAAAGTAACCTCCCTATTGCAATTCCTTAAAGATCAATCTAAGAATCCTGGATTACATCAAAATAACACTTGCAATGGGAAAGACCATCTATTCTGCAATCAGAGAATAGGACCCTTACTCTCAACAAATACTTCAGCATTAACACTCTTTTCATGAAAACAATAATGCAGGAAACAATTAACTCTATCTAACAGAAAACAAAGCCACCTAGTTCCTTTCTTTCTGAGCAGGAGCCTTGAGCCTTACTTCTGTTAGCACACTTGTGAGGTTGAGGTTTACAGAGAACAGAGTAGTCTGATCCCTTCCTTTCTGAGCAGGGATCCCTAACCCAGTTTCTGGCTAGGACTAATGAAAGTTTACAGAGAACAGGATGTTTTGGTTCTTTCCTTTATGAGAAGAAACCCTTAATCCAATCCCTGGTTAACACATTTGCAGAGGTAAAGGAAATCTACAGAAGACAAGGTGTTGTGATTCCTTCCTGTTTGAGCAGGAATCCTTTAACCAAATCTATGGCTAGCACACTTGCAGAGGTAAAGGAAATCTACAGAAGACAAGGTGTTGTGATTCCTTCCTGTTTGAGCAGGAATCCTTTAACCAAATCTCTGGCTAACACACTTGCAGCAGTAAATGAAATCTACAGAAGTCGAGGTAATTGAATCCCTTCCTGTCTGAGCAGGAACCCCTTAACCGAACTTCTGGCTAGCACACTTGCARCAGTAAATGAATTCTACAGAGGGTATGATGTTCCGATTCCTTTCTGTCTGAGCAGGAACCTTTAACCAAATCTCTGCTAGCCTCATAAAATCATCACACAAGAAATTACAAATTCCATTCAATAAATTAAGACAGAGTCAGTTGTGTTTCAGCAAAGCGAAATTCATTAAAACAATGTTTCAACAAACAATAATTTAAACAAACTATGAACAGAAATTATACTAACACACTTCTAACTAATGGGTGAATCTTGTGATGAAGGTGGGCCCTCCCTTCTCACAAGATTCCCCTGGACGAGAGGCTAGAGAAGGATACTCAAAGCAGTCTTATATTCATCTGTCGAAATATCACATTACAAATTGGAAGAATAGAACACGTCCCGCTTCTCTGGAGTTGCTTCAATACATCAAAACTTGGATCCCCCGAATGGTGATTTCCTCTGATTTAAAGAGGAAATCCCTTCGATACAATCATTACAATGCATATCTGAATCCTATCCTAAGTTGGATCTTCTTTCTAAATCAGCATAGGATGTCTTAGTCTCACACAACTGAATGCTATTACAGGAACTGAATGAGATATTGCTGTTACGGCTGGTGTAACAACTTCTTCTTCATCGTTGTTGATGCTTGTTTCAGCATCGCAATTTGGAATGTGGAAGGTTCGATGAAAAACCCTGTCGTATGATGTCCTATCAGTTTGCTGATAAAAAATGAGTGGATCAATGTCGACGCTTTTCTTAAACGTTTTTCGTTGATACCTTTAGCTGAAAGCTCTGATGCTGACCCAAAACTCTGTACAGTGTCGACGTAGAAATGTTGACTTAGAGAGACGAACATGAGACAAGGAACATCAAGAGATGACGTAGGGAAAACAAGGCGTATCGTACAAACTGCTTACACGACAAAGACATGTGGCAGTTGATTTCGGCCTTTTCGTGGGAAACATTTCTTCGACATCAGTGATTTCTTTTAGACATAAGTCTAGTTTCTGCACCATATTCTACCGACGCCAACGTCGTAATGATGATCGAAGATCAGCGAAGTGTTAAAGTAAAAGTTTCCGCACCATATTCTACCGACGCCAACGTCGTAACGATGATCGACGATCGACAAAGTGTTAAAGTAAAAGTTTCCACAGTTTCGTCTCTCGAATTTTGCTGATGCCGAAGATGTGTCGACGATCGACAATCAACGATGGCAGTGTTTTTCATTTGCGATTTACCTCTTGAATCTTGCCGACGTCGAGGCATATCAACGATGTTAAAAGACTATCTTATAGGCCAAATTTCGTCGATCGCCGATTGTTAAAAAGTTTTTAACCGTGCACTTTTTGGGTCTATCGCGCATTGTTACTTAGAAAAATTGAATCCTTCAGAACCAAAAAAAATGGTCGATGATAAGGTTTAATGACATAAAATAAAAAATCTATTCATCCATGATACAAACTTTGAATTAGAAAAATGAAAAGTGGTACCCAAAAGAAAGAAATTTTCCAAATTCTTTAGGGTGTGTTGAGTGCTCAACAAATGGCGATTCTCTAGGAGAAAACATAATCTATGCTCCTTCCTTCGGGCTTAGCTTGTGTAAAACTGCTTGAGAAACCACACGATTGAGTTTTCATCAGAACCGTTCTTATAAATGTGTAGACAATTGCCTGAGTCTGTGAATCCAGATCCTCTAATGGGGTTCAAACATTTTTCCACCTTCATTCCTCTTGACTGCGATCCATGTCCTTCCTTGACAAGAGCCGGGTAAGACGTCTAATGGCTCGAGGCCTTATTTAGTTATTATTCCCTTGCTATGGTGTTTCTCCATTGCCAGTGAGTGTCCATAGCCCCGACGGAGTCACCCTGATATCACAGACCTTGCTCTGATTCCAACGAGAGTCCATAGCTCCGACAGAGTTATCTGCATACCCTCTCGGAATTTGCACTCTCCTTAATATAGGTCATTTTCTTCAGGAAAAAATGCCAAGAGTGAGTCGGAGAGGAGGATATCTATTATTGGTAAAGCGAACTATTAAGGTGGAGCTTTCCAGGGCTATGTCTAGAGGTACATGTGATCCTTTCCAACTAGCCATCTTTACCCTTCAGCTTTACCAGACCACCAGGCAGATGTTTCATCTCTTACCGAGGTAGTGTGCTCGCAAAAACAAAATGTGGATCCTTTGAAAATTCGTGTCTGCTCAGTATCTCTCATTTAGCATGTAAGTATAGGTCAGGAGTAGATCCTGTTTTACTATATTTATTAAAATCAACCACTGCTTTACAAAACATAGCTTAATTAAAGAAAATAACGAGCAAAAGAAAGAAAAGAAAAAGTCTGCAGTCGGTCTTCCCTAAATCCACACACTCAGCTTGATCAAAATGTATGCTAAAAAGAAAAGAAACTCAAACAAAACATCAAAGACATATGTATTTATTTATTTGTTTGGGAGAAGTGTTGTTTTAGGGCTTGGCCATTCACCAGGAGAGTGTCGGATTCGCCCCTTAAATTTTGCAACCGGTATGTGCCTGCCCCGATCTTGTCGGCCACCTGAAAAGGTCCGAGCCATAGATTTAGGAACTTTGAGTGTTTTCCTTTGGACTCATTTGCTTTATGCCACTTCAAGACTAGGTCCCCTACTTAAATTTTTTTCTCTTTAGCCTTATGTTTGTCGAACCATCTTTTAACCACCTGATAATGAGCTATGAACTTAACTTTAGCCTTTTCCCTCTCTTCATCCAACATGATAAGGGTATCAATCGTTTGTTGTAGAGTAGAGGATGGCTGACGTCTTGATGCCTGGGGAAGATGTAACGATGGAAAGTACAATCTATTTGGAAGAATGGCTTCTTGCCCATATACCAGAAAATACAGAGAGTTTCCTATGGCTTCTTTAGGTGTCACTCTATCGGCCCATAGGGCATTATGAAGTAAATTATGCCAATTTCTCTGATTTTCAACAACTATTTGTTTTTTAAAATTCGCACCGGATTTTTATTAGTTGACTCTGCTACTCCATTCCCTTATGGATAATAGTTTGCAGAATATCTTATTATGATCCCTTTATCGAGGATGAATTCTGTCAAGTGTGTGGAAGAAAAATAGGCAGCATTGTCAAAAACGAGGATGAAAGGCATCCCAAACCTTGTTATTAGTTGTTGTTCTAAAAATGGGATGACTACCTTTTCATTAATGTGCGTGAGAGGGATAACCTATGTCCACCTTGTGAAATAATATGTTGCAGTCGAGATATACTTATGTTGTTTTGAAGAATTGGGAGTAATTTCTCTGATGACATAAATTCCCCATTGGTCAAAAGGTTTGGATATGGTCACCGACTGGAGTGGAATGGCTGGTTTCTTTTCCCTATCGGTGCTCACTTGACAAGATTTACATTTCTTGGCATATGCATGAGCATCCCAGAATAAAGTGGGCCAATAATAACCGACCCTTAATATTTTGTGAGCCGTGGTTTCTCCTGCAAAATGTCCACCTACCGGGCCGTCATGGAGTTCTTTAAGTACCTTTTCCACATCATTATGTTCAAGACAACTAAGGAGTACTCCATCATAGTTTATGAGGAAAAGCACATAATTTATGAGGCGATATTGAGCAAATTTTAACCTGAGGGCTCTCCTTTCTCTAGGGTTTAGGTTTTCCGGACAAGTTCCATGATGCAGAAGATAGGACAAGTTTCCATACCAGGATTCTTGCCCGGGAGGTATGTATAAGGCTTCTCCACACCATAATGATAGTTCATTTTCCCAACTGGGGTCTTCTATGTTAATCAGATCTTGGGCCTCAGCAACTAGTTTATACAATCCTTGTCCTTTGACTATTTTGGAAGGTTTTATGTCTAGATCAAATCTTGAATGACTGCCATCCAATTTCCCCTCCTTTCTCCCATCTCTTGTTGAGTGAATAAAGATCGGACCGTTGGATGTGGTACTATGACCTTAGTGTGATTCTTCAGGATATAGGCTCTGAAATGTTTGACTGCTTTATATACTGCGTAAGCCTGTTTGTCTATAGCAGGGTAGTTTGGTTCATCTCCTTGGAGGTTGGTACTCATAAAGGATATTGGTGCTTCATTGTTCTCATCATCCTTTTGGGTAAGTACTAGAGCCAGGGATTGGTTAGACACAAAGTTATAAAGGAAAATATCCTTGCTAAAGTTAGGGCTTCGCAACACTCGTGCTTGGGATATTGCAGTATTGATGTTATTAAAAGCTCCTCTCCTTTCTTCATCCCATTTAAACTCTGGATCCTTGCGAATCATTTTTCGTAAAGGTTTAATAGTTTCAGTGAAGTCAACAATAAATTTTCTCACAAAGTTATTTTTCCTGAAAAAAGATTGCATGGCATTTTTATTGTGGGGAAAGGGGAGTTGAGCTATCGCTTTTATCTGCTCGGGGTCGATGTTGATTCCTTCCTGAGATATGATATGACCGAATAATTTTCCTTCCTCTACACCAAAGATGGTCTTCTTAGGGTACAAAGATATTCCATACCTCCTACAGCTTTCAAAGATCTGAGTCAAATGCTGAATGTGGTCTTCCTTATTTTTTGAGTATACTGTAACATCATCTAAATAGACTACAACACATTTGTTAATCAATCCTTGAAAATCTTCATCCATTGCCCTTTGAAAAGTTTCCCCTGCGTTGATCAACCCAAAAGGCATGCATTTATAAGCAAAGGTCCCCCACTTGGTTCGGAAGGTAGTTTTTAATCGATCATCTTCTGAAACCAGGACCTCGTTATATCCCAAAAAACCGTTTAGGAGAGAAAAAATTTCAGAGCAAGATACTGTCTGTAAGAGTTGTTCCATGGGTGGTACTAGGTAGTTATCCTTTTCTGATGCCACAAGGTTTCTAAAATCCACACACAAACGAATTTCCCCAAAATTCTTTTTAACATGCACCAGATTGGCTACCCATGCATAATGTCTTACCTGAAAGATAATATTAGCATCTAAAAACTTCTTCAACTCTTGATACATTAGGGGTTCCAGAGATGGGTGGTACTTCCTAAGATTCTGTTGGAAGGGTTTTATTTTAGATTTTACTAGGATCATATGTTGGATAATGCGAGTATCATACGTTTTCAATTCTTGGTAGGACCAAGCAAAGTCATCTTGATATTCTTTAAATAGTTTAAGATAAGGCTTCCTGTCTTCTTTGGATACTGCCTTACCTAGGTTTACATTCTTGGTATTCTCAAGGGTACCTAGGTTTATAGTTTTGTATATAGGGCATGAGCTCCTTGTTTTTGCATTCTTAGGCCCTCTAAATCTTTCCCTTAGGTCGAAAAGGTTCTCCAGATTGGGCACTCCTTTTGGTATTGTGTGAAACTTTGGTTTGTTATCAGAGTGATCTGTGCCCCTCTTATATTCAAGGAGATTCGATTCTGTGAGTAGTTCTGGGAATATTTCATCATCAATGGCCAAATCCTTAAAATTCTCCTGGATAGTTAGGAAATCTACAATCTATTCATCCCCTTCAAAGACTTTCCAGTTATAAATGTTGTTAGGCACTGATGGTTTGTAGAGTAGTTCTACTGCAAACCTTGAGGCTTCATAGTCTTCTAAAGGAGATAATCTTGAGGCTGCGGTAGCTAAAGAATCGACAAGAGTATTTTTTTGTCCTGGGAACAATGGTAATGTTGAAGGCCTCAAAATTGTCGATTAGCATGTGTACCTATTGTTGGTAGTTTCTCAAGTGAGGTGAATTGCAATGAATGGTATTCTTTACTTGTCTAACGATAATTTATGAGTCTCCAAAAACTTTCAATTCTTTGACGTTTAAGTCTATGGCCTTCTTTAGTCCTTGGACTAGAGATTCATATTCAACAGTGTTGTTAGTGCATTCAGATTCTAATTTGCAGGATAAGAAGTTTAGTTTCCCTTTTGGGTCAATGAGGATACATCCTTCTCCCGACCCCTCTTGCGATTTAGAACCATCAAAATAAAACGTCCAAATTTGTGGGGGGAAGTTACTAACTTCTTCATGCCTAGCCATTTTCTCACTTTCATCTTCCTTGTCTGCTACTCCTGATGGAGAACCTTGGTAGAAGCTGCTTTATTCTGCGGCTGCCATTAGGTTTAGTTGAAATGTCATTTCATATTTTTTTGTGAGAGGTCTGTTAGACAAGAGAGGGGCGAAATTGTCGAAATCAGAACCGTAGGAGTAGTTTCCTAATAGAGGGAAATCTACCAACGAGGGTTCGTTTGGAGTCTCTAAGTCGGTGATAGTATGTTTTAGATATCTTTCTCTGTCAATCTTAATCATGTTTGTATGTCCCTTGTTTGTCAGTACTAAAGTATCCATTTAATTTCTTGGACCAATCTCGGCTAAGTAACAGTCCATAGGCCTCTGAGATGTCTACTACGATTATGTCAATTACTTGAACAAATTTTGGGTGTGTAGCCATCCTGATCACGACATATTTAAGTTCCCCAATAACCTTCACCCGAGTCCTATCTAGCTGTATAACGTGTTTATCAATTTTGAGCGGGGTTGTATTCAATTTCTTGCAGATTGACAATGGCATGACATTGGAAGATGCCCTTGAATCGACTAGGCAATTATGTAGGTTTTTGTTAAAGACTTCAAACGTTAAAAGGAAAGGAGGAACAAAAGGCTTTACTCTTTTGTCTAAAGAGCAAGCATTCACACTTGGTTTATTTGTTAAATCTATGGGAGATGGGACCTTACCTAGGTCAGTGCTTGTTATAGGGACCTCTATTGATTTTAAGGCCTGCAACAAAAAATCCTTTTGTTGATGGATCCTACACATGCCCATGACAGACACATTAGCCTTCATCTTCTTCAAGTCTTAAACCACATTATAGTCTAGCTTATGAGCTTCCTATGTCTGTATGTTTGTGGGATTTTTTTTAGAAGAAAATAGGGGTTTTGGGTGATCGACCGCTTGATTCCCTTGAGATAACTGAGTAGTGGTGGATTGCTTTGGACAGGTTGAATTCTACCTCGCGTTTGTACAACTAGAACTTCAACGAGAGGTTCTTGCACTTAAGTGGTGTCATTGAAAGGCATTAGGTGGTTGGAATCCCATAACAGCATGGTTGTCTCTTCCGGTGGCTCTTGACTTTTCTGATTGATGGCATTTATTGCCGAGCCACTAGGTTGTTTAGTTAGGGAACATTCATCTAGGAATCACTTAGACATTAAATTTATAGCATGCAACCATTGGGGGCAGTCCCTTTCTGAATGATTCTCTTGGTGGTACGTGCATAAAGAGTCAGATGCTACAATCCCTAAGTCGATGTTTAGGTTAGCTGTGGGAGGTTCTATAGCTTTGAAAGGTGGATTTCTTTTAAAAAATGGTTTATAAGGTCTTTGATTTTGGTTTTGGCATAGAGCCCCTTCCCTCCAAAGGGATGCCCGACCTCCCGGTCTAGGATTGTTCAAGTCACCGAATCGAATGGCTCGTCAGGTTCTTAATGGGAACCAATTTAGCTTGACACATGCCCTTCTTCCTTCTCGACGCAGGTTGTGTGGCACCCGTGAACCCTCTCCTCAACGCTCTTCAACTCTTAACGCCAATGAATGCTAGATATCTATGCTAGGCTCCTCCCTTCTTGATGTGACCATGAACTAAAACATGGGCTAGCTCCCTTCGCGACTCCGTGCTTCGTAACTTTCGCGAGTTGCTTACTCCCTTTTTCCCGATTCCTAAATCAGTGAATTCTTCGGGACCAAATCTATGGTCCACGTTCTTCTCGCACTCGACGATTGAGATCAAATTGCGAGTTCAAACTTCCCGAGTCTTCTCTTTTCTCAACTCTATACTTCCCGATTTTTGAATCGGCGAAGTGTTGATTTCTCGCCACGTATCCTGTCTCAACGAACGACCAGGATTGCTTTGGCTCTTAGCTCTTCGAGTATTTTCTCCTTGACTTTTCTCCGAAGGGTTCTTCCTCCGAAATACGTGAATCTCTGCCATGAGTCTTCCTGGATAAAATGGTCCAGAATTACTCCACACTTCACCCTTCGTGAAGTTTGAATTGCTTTCCTTGCAACTCTTCTGAAGTACGAATCCTCGAACTCTCAGATGTTCTTCCACCTGTCTACCTGAACGATGGATGATTTTTTTCTCTCTTCAGGACTTTGGCAAGTCCTCGAATCCTTTGCACACTTAGCACACTTTTCCATTTCGAGACTTAGACTATTCTCGAGCTTCTTCTGCACTCCTTGCAGAGTTCTGCGCAGGCTCTTCTGTGACTTTTCTCGGCTTGAAAACCTTCAAGGTTCCCCGTTCCTCTATGTCCTTCAGTGAATGTTCTCTTTCCCTCCTGGTAACTTACGATCTTCCTCCTAAGCTTGTAGGATGGAATTACAGTCTCTTCGACGTACTCCTTACGCTTGGCTAAGCTTTTCGACGGCTTCTCCCTTAGCCTATCTGAGCATCTCAAGGCATCTCCCTTCCTTTGTCGATGCACTCTTGCAAATCTTTCCTTCCTCAGAGTGTTCAACAACCCTGGGGTTCTCTTAAGTATTCTGACATTTCTAGATGTGTTTTTCTTGTACACTCTCGTACCGACTAGATGCCCTCTTGGCAGAGTGTTTTAGAGTGTTCAGTAACTCTGCGCCGTGTTTCCTCCTACACAGTCTTTCTTTCCAAGGTACTTAACCACCTTGAAATATCCTCCCAAGTCTGTGAATTAATCTGGTATGCCCTCCTGACAACTTCTCTTCTGACTCCACTGAGTTCAGACACACACTCCTTGTGTCAGCTCACAGAATTTCCTCACTCTCTCGCGCACTCCTTGCACTTAGCCTAGAGAATTAGACTTAATCCCACACACTCAAATATAGGAAACCGTATCTCTATCCATGCAGACGATTTCTAACATTCATCTACAATTCACATGCATACAAATGACATTCGACACAAAATATCCATTACACATAAATTGATAATAGGATAAATTGTCATTTTCTATTAATGGCAGAATATCAAATTACAAATGTTTGAGTGTAGACTGCAACTGAGTCTCGACCCTCTGTGTTTCTCTCCCTATATTCTATGCATCTGTGTCTCCTTGGTCTCCAAATACCTCTACTTGGCAACAATACAAATATTTTCATAAGAGGGGCTTGACGAGCTTCCCTCCAAGCTAAGTTAGTGGTGTCAAATCACCATTCAAAAATCCTGTCTAATGGGAAAATTACAATGATGGAAATCTACTCCAAATCGGATGCAGATCCCTCGTACCGTCAACCACTTAATGGTGACCTTATCTCCAGCTTGTGCGAAGGCACAACTTGGCTCTTCCAGTTGGTCATCCTTAAATGCCTGGATCATGCTTTTGATTCTCAAGGAAAAAATGAGAGGGCGACACCTCTCCCTTGCTTGAATGCGCACCACTTGTGTCAATCGGCTGGCGCGTGATGAGGTGGAGTGATGTTACTATATCATACTCCATGGCTAAGAAAAATCACGAGGTCTTTCTCATGATCTTCCCAGCTTGACTGGAATCCTCCTAGATCCCAAAATTTTTCTTGGAGCTTTCTTTCTGCTCCTCTGCCTTGCTACTATTGCTCCTGCATCTTTTCTGTGGCTTGTGCAGGTTCCTTTCTGTCTAGCTTCTCCTTGCTGACCGCTTCTTCTACTGACCCGAACATCAGCTTCCTTATCTCCTCAATCACCTCATCTAGTTGCTCCATTGGTTGTTTCTTATTTTGAAGTCTAGCTTGCTGCAGCTCCTCCTTGTTAATGGGTAAATCACATTGATCTCCCAAGTTCTCTCCTTTGTCTCTTATGGCCTTAGCTTTCCACTCTCCTGCAACTTCCACTCCTACATGCTTCTCATTACTTGGGTTCTTCTTAGCTTCTTCTTGTGCTGGTTCAACTCCAACATCCCCCAGCTGCTCCTCATGCTGGTACTCGACTTCCTCTTCGACTGCATGCTTCAGCGTTGCAGTCATCTCCTGTTCAGTTCCTCGGCTGAAATTTCTGAGAAATTCTGCTGAATGCTCTTCTCCTACGATCTATATGATTTTCCTTTGGCATTCGTTTTTTGGTTCCCGGTCATTCAACCAATCCTACGACATCTCTAACTCTTTCTCCCATGGAGTGAGCATCTTAACTATATGCTCTTCTTCTTCTACTAGGGCATACATCAATATCTGCTCCTCCTCCTCCTCTTCTATGAAAATCTTTGTTTGTTTTTCCTCTGCCGCATCTGCAACATCTGTACTAGTCTCTCCTCGTCCTCTTGGTAGGAATATCTCGACTCCTCCAGTGATCAGAACGCTCCTTTGATCCTTCTCCTCGATGGTGGAAGTTTTTAACTTCTCATCATCTTCATTCACACAGTCCACAATTCCGCATGAAATTTCTCCTTAGTGAGGTCTTCTTTTTGCCTCCTCTTCATCTGTCAACACCCCCTAATGAAAACTCTCAGTTGAGCTCACCTCTTTTCCCTTGCCAAATGGAAATTTGGGATGTCTCCTCTGCCCTCCTGGCAGTTTACGAGATCCACTGATCCCTTCTCATTGCTCACTTGACAACCTACGAGACCCCTGCCAGATCTCTTTCCCTCATCACTGAGGTCTTCAACATACCTCAACCGCCTTTTTAACACCTATTGCTACAATCTAGCCAGCAACATTCGAACATGCCATTTATTCGTTCTCTTCAAAGGCCACTCGTACCTCTAGTGCACCTTTGCCTCCTGCTGCATATTGAATGCTAGCCTCTCCATCTCTATCCTTTATCTCGCTGAGCTCTTTCTCCACTTCAGCTTTGCTTTTCTGTTGGTTGTCTTTTCCTCGGCCATGTCTATGAGCTTCAGTGGCCATCTTCACCTACATTCCACCTGGTTGTTTATCATATACTGCACACCTTGCAACAATTTCAACAGAGTATCACATTCTGTCCCCCTTGCCTACAAATATCAATTATGCATTAGCTATGATACCACTCATGGCGCAAACCCCCTTCCCTCCAAAGGGCTGCCCGACCTCCCAGTCTAGGATCATTCAAGTCACCGAATCGAATGGTTCATCAGGTTCCTAATGGGAGCCAATTTAACTTCACACAGACCCTTCTTCCTTCTTAGTGTAGGTTGTGTGGCACCTGCGGACCCTCTCCTTAGCACTCTTCAACTCTTAACGCTAACGGATGCTAGCTCTCTATGCTAGGCTCCTCCCTTCTTGATGTGACCATGGAATACGACATGGGCTAGCTCCCTTCGCAACTCTGTGCTTTAGAACTTTCGCGAGCTTCTTACTCCCTTTTTACCGATTCTTGAATCGATGAATTCTTCGAGACCAAATCTACGATCCACGTTCTTCTTGCACTCGACGAATGAGATCAAATCGCGAGTTCAACCTTCATGAATCCTCTCTTCTTTCAACTCTATACTTCCCAATTTCTGAATCAACGAAATGTTGATTTTTCGCCACGTATCCTGTCTCAACGGACGACTAGGATTGCTTCGGCTCCTAGCTCTTGCGGTATTTTCTCCTTGACTTTTCTCTGAAGGGTTCTTCCTTTGAAACACGTAGATCTCTACCATGCGTCTTCCTAGATCTAATGATCCAAAATTACTCCACACGTTGCCCTTCGTGAAGTTTGAATTGTTCTCCTTGCAACTCTCCCGAAGTCCGAATCCTCAAACTATCGGATCTTGTTCCACCTGTCTACCTGAATGATGGATGATATTTTTCTGTCTTTAGGAGTTGGGAAAGTCCTCGACTCCTTTTCACACTTAGCGCACTTTCCCCTTTTGAGACTTAGACTATTATTGAATTTCTTCTACACTCCTTACAGAGTTCTGCGCAGGCTCTTCTGCGACTTTGCTCGTCTTGAAAACCTTCAAGGTTCCCCACTCCTCTACGTCCTTCAGTGAACGTTCTCTTTCCCTCCTGGAAACTTACACTCTTCCTTCTGAGCTTGTAGGATGAACTTATAGTATCTTAGGTGCACTCCTTATGCTCAAATAAGCTTTTCAATGACTTCTCCCTTAGCCTATTTGAGCATCTTAAGGCATCTCATTTCCTTTGTCGATGCACTCTTGCAAAGCCTTCCTTCCTCAGAGTGTTCAACAACCCTGGTGTTCTCTTAAGGATTCCAACACTTCTAGTTGTGTTGTTCTTGTACACTCTCGTAACGACTCGACGCCCTCCTGGCAGAGTGTTTCAGAGTGTTCAGTAACTTTGCGATGTGTTTCCTCCTACACAATATTTCTTTCCAAGGTACTTAACCACCTTGAAATTTCCTCCTGAGTTTGTGAATTAATCTGGTATGCCCTCCTGGCAACTTCTCTTTTGACTCGACTAAGTTCAGACACACACTTCTTGCGTCGGCTCACATAGTTTCCTGACTCTGTCGCGCACTCCTTGCACTTAGCCTAGAGAACCAGACTTAATCCGACACACTCACATATACAAAATTGTATCTCTATCCCTGGAGACGATTTCTAACATTCATCTACAATTCACATGCATACAAATGACATTCGACACAAAATATCCAATACACAAAAATTGATAACAGGATAAACTGTCATTTTCTATTAATGGCAAAATATCAAATTACAAATGTTTGAGTCTGGACTACAACTGAGTTTCGACCCTCTGTGTTTCTCTCCCTATCTCCTATGAATCTGTGTCTCCTTAGCCTCCAACTACCTCTACTTGGAAACAATACAAATATTTACACAAGAGGGGCTCGACTAGCTTCCCTCCAAGCTAAGTTAGGGGTGTCAAATCACCATTCAAAACGCCTGTCTAATGGGCAAATTACAATGATGGAAATCTACTCCAAATCGGATGCAGATCCCTCCTACCTTCAACCACTTAATGGTGACCTTATCTCCAGCTTGTGTAAAGGCACAACTTGGCTCTTCCAACTTGTCACCATTAAATGCCTAGATCACGCTTTTGATTCTCGAGGCAAAAATGAGAGGGCGACGCCTTTCCCTTCCTTGAATGTGCACCACACGTGTCAATCAACTCGCGCGTGCTGAGGTGGAGCGATGCTCCTGCATCATATTTCCTTCCCCAATACTCATTTCCATATCTATGATCTCGTTGGAGAGTTTTTTTATCATCCGCTGCAGATTTTCTAGATCTCCTCCTTCTTTATCAGAACCTGGTTCTGTTGGTTTTCCCGGGGTCTCGTTAACAAAAGTCCTCTCTTAGGTAGAGGTTGGGTTTCCTTATTAATTAGTGAGATATGACCTTCTTTGCATCCTTTCATTTGAAATTCAATGGTTTTAGCTTCTTCAAAATTTTTAGCTATGGTATGTTTGGCAGCCCTTTTTACGAACATGGAAATTGAAGTTGGGAGAGCATTAACATATACTTCAATTTGCAACTTCTGGGTAGGTTTGGCTTCGGGTTGAAATTTGTTCAAGATAGTGGTAAATCTTTGGTTGAAATCTTTAACCTTTTCTTTTGGACTCATAGTGGCGGATAAAAGTTCAGCCATTAAAACTCCTATGGCGGTTTCTTCCAAAAATTTGTCTAAGAAATCCTTTTGAAACTTTGTCCAGCTAGTTATGGAACCAACTGGCATGTTGAAATACCAAGTTGAGGATGAATTTTCAAAGGTGTAAGGAAAAATTCTACACACTACATCTTCGTGTTGCACATTCATCAACTTTATAGCTAATATGAACTTCTTGATATGGTCCTCACGCAATCCAGAGGTCTCGGGGTCAAATTTAGGAAGTGATTTCTCCGGATGTCGGGGTAGGTTATGTACCCATCCCAGGATTTCCAAGGCATCTCTGGCCACCCATGGTTGATTATCTTGAGGTCGATTTCCCTTTTCTTCTTTGTTGTCATTATTATCCTCGATGTCTTTTGATTCAGAAGCTGAGCGATCTAAGTTAGACCCTTCCCCGTCATATTAAAAATCGTCAGGTTCAGAGTAGTTACCAACTTGTGTTTCAGGTATCAGATTAAGGGGTTATTCAATCTCAGTAAGAGAAAAATATATCAAGTCTTCTACTGTGTGAACAAAAACCTGGTCATGGGTGTAAACAACTGGTTTGCTTACTTGTTTTCTACGAGGAAGTAAAGGATCTAAAGGTAACACTCCAAATTGTTGGGCGTAAGCTGTTGTGATTTGTCCGAACTTATTCAACTCCTCGTGGAAAAGAGCATAAGGTATATCAGGGTACATTTGTTCTTCTTCCTCGTATTGATATGAGTTACTCATATCAAGAGTACTCTCTGTATGTGGGTTGGATTGAGAATGACTAGCCATGCATGTTGGTCGTTTTGAATCTATATGATATGTAGAATATATTATCAGAAATATTATTAGCAATTCATTCATTAGGTCCTCCTTTCAGCGCCAATTTTGTTGAGGAGTCTAAGATCCCTTAAACTCAACAACAAGAACCAAACTTGCCTAAGAGGCCCAATTAGACTTGTAAGAGTTTGATGAGTGGTAAGATTCTCCAGATTTGTGATCTGGCTGGGTTTATCGATGGGCTTTAATTGTGATTGACATATATTTATTTTCTATTAAGCCTTTTCCTCATGCTAGGCAATTCTCTTTTTGGTTCTTTTTCTAACGTTATGACAAAAAGGAAGATAAAACTCTAGACTAGATCATAGAGAGAAGGTAACTATGTGTTTTGGGGGAAGGGTGGGTTTAGGATAACCTTTATACCCTAGCATGCAAAAGAAGAATATCTAAATAAATTCAAACTAGCATTAATACCATTTTAATTAGTGGACATTCAACATCGTCTGAGATAACAGTTACATAAAATAAACGTACATGTGACAAGAAGTTAGTGCAAGAAAAGTAATTTCCAATACTCTATTATCAATCACAAGTTAACAAAATCGATTTCTAGTCACCAATTAGAATAAAAGAACTATTACATCATCATAAGATAACTTTAAATATAGGTACAACAAATCTTACTCAACAAATCAACAAATATCAAATCTGAAGACAGAGGTAATCCTCCTCGGTCTAAACACATTCACGCCTTAGATGATAGAAGTGTCGTTGGTTCTAAACAAAACTTCTTAATTAAAAATAAACTTGCACATAAATAGTTATATTATAAAATTTCAGAAAAGTCTTTCTCTCCAAAACCATCGACCCTTGGTGCAAGGTCGATGCCTTTATTTATAACAAAAATTAACTAGTCTAAAAATAGCCACTACAGTGGTATTAAACTGGGAAAATGCCACATGGTGGATTTCATCTATTTGTTCTCTTCTGCTTCTTTGATGGTTCTACTGGAGTGGATTTTTCTTCTCATACTGTGACCACTTGACAAAGAGATCTTGGCATGTGTTTGCATATGGAAACCTGTGCTGATCCATCTGAGCGAAGAAGACCTCTTTTATCTCTACTGTTTGTTTCTTGTACTTGATTAAATTGTCACTTAAGCGTTGTAGGAATGTGAGAGCTTTGATCGGGTGTTCCATGAAAATCTTTACTTGATTTGAGGTCATGCTTGAAATCTGTGAAATCTTTGTTTCCCATGTTGAGTCTTGCTCTCTGTGTTGTTTGACTATGTCATGCAAATCGACGAAATCTTCCAGTGGACAAAACTCTGGTAGGTCGATGCTCTTCATCTCCCAGTTGACTTTCTCCCAACTTTTCTCACATTCTCCCCATATTTCCTATATCTTTTGCTGAGGTTCTTGGACCTTACTTACCCAGTATTCAGTTGCTTTCATGATTCAGGAGATGCTGTTATCCATCAACATTCGGATGCCATGCTCCTCTTTGTCTTGACCTTTCTTCACTTAGCTTATGTAGTCGATCTGCTACAAGGCCCGATGTGCCTTCTCATACCATCTATGTATGTCTTTATAGGTTTCCATCCCCATGAGGGTGTCTTCTTGAAAATTGGCTATGCAAGAGGTGAAGAGATTCCTTTCGCTTATGAATTGCGTATACGTTTCTCGGAACTCACTCTTCAGGAGTACTACCACCTTTGTTGAATTTTGGTAATACTCTACTTGATGGAACAGATGGTCCAAATCTTTCTTCATGGCGATTACCTCCCTTTCATCCCTTCTTTCCCTGTCCAAAGTAGCATTGGTTATAGCCAGACCTGCTGCAATTAGCTCAGTTATCTTGGCATTTTCTATGTTGAGCAACGTCTCATCTATGGTGAAGAGAAGTCTGCTATCGAGCGTGAACCTCCTTTTCTTGGTCGTTCTTCTCTTCACAAGTTTCCTTTTTCTATCATAAACAATAACATGTATATCGACGATTTCGTCTACTGGTTCAGGAATTTGTTGATCTCCCCAGGTCAGAGTGTTGCCTAGGCTTCCTGCCATGTAGAAATGTTCTATGACCGGTTCTTGTAATTCCTTAGCAGGGAAGGTCTCAGTATGCTCTGGTGACTTAGCCTCCTACTGGTCTTCATCGGCTGGTGGAGTCTTTGTCCTAACTGGAGAGATAGACAAAGGATCATCCTTAGTTGGGGGGTCAGCTGTTGAATTGTTGATTTCTGGTTGTTGTGTTTCCTTTTCTTGTTCACCAGTACCCAAGTCATTCTTGGGGTTATCATTCTGAAGCCGTTTCCCCACTTGGTCGAGAAATTCAGTGTCTAGAGTGCTTCCACCCTCATGGTCACCTTCCAGGGGATCTGGGATCACAACGTCGGAAGTTCGAGCAGGTGTTTCCCCTGGCTTTTCTTCTTCTGTGATTGGTACTGGTGTCATGCGTGGCACATCTGAACTTTCTGTTGATTAATTGGGTTAGTTTCCATTGATGTCAACCCTTGAAGAAAGTTCAATTACAAATTTCAGTAGCACAAAGGTTTGGGTAATGGACCCAAGTTTATTTGATGGATAATGGTATGAGTTTTGATATATTTGCAGGTAAGACTATTCTAGATGGATAATAGATGCCATGCCATTTCCGGTGGTATGCAGAACGTCACATAACTCCTCACGGTTAGAGAGTTATGGCCATGTGAAGTTGGAGAACCCTCATGAGTCATCTAGAAGCCTCAAAAAGTCAAAGTGTTTGAAAAGGAAATTATTTAAATATAAAGTAAATGGAGAACTCCCTAAAATAAGGAAAGTGGGATGCTTCATGAAAGTATAAATAAGAGGCAAGGCTCTCTCATTTAATCATACTTGAATATCATTGAATATTTTTTTTGTGAAAGGTTATTTGGGAAGGTATTATTGATAGAGAAAAATTGCAGCAAAAAAAGTGTGGCAAGAAAAGTGCGACAGAAAAAGTGCGGCAGGAAAACTGCGGAAGAAAAAGTGTGGCAGGAAAAGTGCGGCAGAAAAAGTGCAGTAGAAAAATCGCGGCAGAAAAAGTGCGGAAGAAAAAGTACGATAGAAAAATTGCGGTAGAAAAAATGCGGCAGAAAAATCATGGAAACAACATGATTGAGGTCTATTTATGAGAGATATGGCACATCTTGTTTGAGGTATGTTTTGTGAGCTAGGGTTTAGCTCTTGAGATGTTATTGGATGTTCAATATTGCTACATATATCAGATTTGTTGAGGGATACAATTGGTATTTTTTTGTTGGTATTTGACATATGGGTATTGGTTTTTTGGTTGTGCTGTGTTGAAGAAGTTGTTGGTTTAGCTTGAGGCTACATAATAGTGAGGTTGTGGCACATGGTTTGATGTAAGGGTTTATGGTATTTGGTTATGGATAATGTGATGTATTGCTAGAGAACTTTTGATGGTTATATTGGTATATGTACTTGGTGTATGGTTGAGGTACATGGTTGAGACAAGTAGTTGATGAGTTGGCACATACATGAGGTGTATACTTGATGAGGTTGGTACATATTGATGAGTCATAGTTGATGTGTATTTGATGCATGATTGGTACATATTTGGTGCATGGTTAATGCAGTCGTTGATGGTACAGGTTGAGGTATAGGTTGGTGCATGGTTGATGCATTTGTTTATGGTACAGGTTGATTACATGTTGTTTGGACAGGTTATTTGTATAGGTTTGGGGCATGGTTGATGCATTTGGTTATGGTATAAGTTGAGGTACAGGTTGATTGGTACAGGTTTACATTAGTATATCTCACAATGATAGTGTGATAGTGGTTCCATCATTCTACTTCTACGCCAAGGGGGTTGGACAGGGCAAGGACAGGTGGTTGCAGCCACCTTCCGGTTGTAGCTGAAGAACATAGGGGGTTGTAGCCTCCTTCTAGTTGTAGCCAGAGAATTGGGAAGTTGGAGCTTCCCTAAGGTTGTAGCCATAGAATTGGGGAGTTGGAGATTCCCTTAGGTTGTAGCCTAAAAAACTAGGGGGTTGGAGCCTCCTTCTAGTTGCAACTGGAAAACAAAGGAAGTTGGTGATTCCAATGAATGTAATTCTTCAAGACATATAAGAAAAAACATTATGTGGTTTTCTCTCGCTTTGCGTTTCCACGTAAAAACACTGTTGTACTATGTATGTGTATGATTGCTCATTTGTTCATTGTTTATTTACTCTGCAATTGTTGGATGATAATGCTACATTGATATAACACTTGCATTATATGGTTGAAAAGGTTTAGATTGCTCTATTAATGATTCACACCCCCTCTTAGTAATCCAACACCTTCCTCATAATCATATATGGTAATTAAGTCTACGAGGACATTAGGCACACCCATCCCACTTGATGCTCTTGTTATCCTCCGTTGAGTTGTAATGGTCACCGACGATCCTTCTTGTGGGAAAACAGAGTTGGGGTTTTCTTGATCTGCGGTTTCCTCTAGGGGAGTTGTCTTTGAGCCGTTTAGCTCTTCTTTGCAATTGCTTGTGTCGGTCGGGGTAATCCTCAAGGGTTCTATCAAAGGGTTAAGTGGGGGATTTTCTTCTACTCTTTGGGCTTCTTCCAGTAACGACATCCCCCTCCTTCGTGCCTCTGCTGCTTCTACTGCTCTGTTTTCATCTCTTACCCTGAGAGATTCTTGAGTTGTCTGCTCTATTGTCTCAAACTTTTCATCCATGGTCATCGCTTTGAATTTGGTCATATTTGGGTTAGCCCTTCTCTTGCGTACTTCCTCCCAATCATGGGCACCCTCAGTGAATATTTTAGCTTCAAAACTATCATGAGCATACAAACAATAGGAGGATACTTGCGCCACATGTGTGGGGACTAAACCCTTGGGACCGTGCTTGCGAAAGTGACTTGTGTGAAACCGGTACTCGAACAAATTCAACCCTTCTTGTTTAGCTTGCCCAGTGTCTCTAACCGTATAAAAGAAAAAATCCATTCATCCATGATACAAACTCTGAATTAGAAAAATGAAAAGGATTATCCAAAAGAAAGAAATTTGCAAAATCTTTAGGGTGTGTTGAGTGCTTAACACACGGTAAAGGTAGCCCTAACTCCCAAAGAAAATAACAAAGCAAGGAGGGCCATCCCCAGGACAATCAAACCAAGCCACCAACAAAGAAGGGTAATGAGAAGTCAAAGAAGGACATTGGAAAGTGGTGTGAGTTCCAAAAAAGCGTTAGTACAACACCGATGAATGTCTCTCTAAACAGTCATTGTTGGCTGAGACGAAAGCCTCAAAGTCGGATGGCAACTCAAACTCTTATTCATAACCAAATAAGGGAAAACGAATCATTGACATCGTACCTAGTATCATTGTCGCTACCAAAAAATTCCAACTAGAGGAGCCTAAAGAAGGGGAGCACTTCTTCCACTCACAGATGTCGGTGAAGGGGACCCCCTCCATTTCATTGTGGAAAATGGTATCTAGAAGAGCCTAATCTCATTGGAGGTCGTCAAGAGGTTGAACATAAAAATGATGCCACATCCTCAGCCATACATCTTCGGTTAGCTCAGCCAGGGATGAGACATCCGTGTCAGCCAACAATGTCACCTGCACTACGACATCGAACCCTTCAAAGACGAGGTATTGTGTTATGTTTCCCCCTTGAAGTTTGTGATGTTCTTTTAGGACAACCATATATGTGGAAGTGTCATGTTATTTATGGATCTATCCCCCGTAATGTCATTATTACTTTGGGAGGTCAACTTTATAGGGTATCGGAGGCAGTCCCAAGGACTGTGATCTCTTTGATCTTCGCAAAGATGGTCTCTCAGACCAGGAGGTTTTTCCTCTTTATGGTTTGATCGAAAGGTGAATAAAAGGTCACTACAAGTGCCAAAACCTCTGCACGAGGTCTCTCTACACAACAACAACAGGTGGACAAGATCGTAGAAGATCACAAAGACATATGTTCCTTGACTACTAGGGTGCCTTTGCACTGTTAGGTAAAGCACTTGATTGATTTGACACCTAGGGATACTCTCCCTAACGACCTTGTATACATGCATTCTATTATGGAGAATGAAGAAATCAAACGCCAGATCCAAGAACTAATTTTGAAGGTCCACATCAAACCAAACTTCTCACCTTGCGGGAGCCCAATTGTTTTGGTACAAAAGAAGGACATGACATGACAACTTTGTATTGATTACAGATCCCTGAACAAGATGATAGTAGAAAACCAATAGCTAATCCCACAGATTGATGATCTTCTCAATCAACTTAAGGGATCCAAAATTTTCAGTAAGATTGGTTTAAAGTCAAGCTACCACCAGGTGTCGATTGAGAAAAACTGATGTATGGAAGACAAACTTCAAGTCTAAGGTAGGTCTCTTCAAGTTGTTGGTCATGCCTTTCGACTTGACTAATTCCTCGACCACATTCATGTGGATGATGGATGATATACTGCGGCCATTCACAAACTCCTTTTTGGTCATATATCTGGATGACATCCTCATCTTAACCAAAACCTAGGAGGAACATTTGAATCACATTCAATATTTCTTAGGCACCCTGCAACAGTACACGTTATATGCCAATTTGGAGAAGTGTTTCTTCGCCATGTAGAGAATCCAATATTTGGGATACATCATGAATGAACAGGGTGTGCACATGGATACAACCATATCCAAGTCATCCATGATTGGTAAGCCTCGAAGACACTAACAGAGCTTTGTAGCTTCTTCGGCCTCGCCAACTTCTATCGCAGGTTTATGTTGGGGTTCTCTCATATTGCTTGGGCCCTAAGCCAAGTGACCAAACGTGAAGTGAAGGCTGAGCTTATTTGGACTGTATCTCAACAAAAAACATTTGAGGATTTTAAATTCCTCCTCCGCTCAACACCAGTCCTTATTTTGACAGACCTGCAACAATCGATTAAGATTGAGACATATGCTTCAAATTATGTTATTGGTGCAGTCGTCACTCGACATGGGCATCCGGTGGCCTATCACAGTGAAACATTATATGATGTTGTTCACAAATACCCCACCTACGACAAAGAGATGTACTCCATTGCATAGGTGTGTTGACAGTGGAAGCATTACATTCTAGGGAAGGAAACGATCATCCACATCGATCACAAGCCTATACAATTCATGTAGACAGAAGGAACTTTACATAATGATCACCATCATAAGTGGTCCATGTACCTAAAATAATTCCACTTGAACATCAAGTACAAGAAGGGCGACACCAACCATGTTGTAGTCTGCCTCAGCTGACCCTTGATTGTGGCGCTAACCACGATTCTAAACTCTTGTGGGCATGGGATGTCAAGGTGGTCATAATTATACAATAGTGACTCTAAATTTACCACTCCCTATCAGACATTGAGTGCAAGAAAACAAGTTCCAGACTTCCATCTCCAGGATGGATTGTTGTTCCATCTGAGTTATCTATGTGTTCCTTCGAGTGAGTGTGCAAATCTTATTTGGGAAGCTCATTATATTTTGGTTGCATGACACTTTGGTGTGGAAAAAGCAATGGTAGTATTGTAAAATCATTTTTATTGGCCGAAGATTCGACAATATGTCCACAAGTACATCATATCTTGCATTGCTTGCACCATTGTTGAACCCACCATCAAGAATTAGGGGCTATACACCCCTCTGCCTACACCTAATAGGCCTTGGGAGTCCATCTCCAAGGATTACATGTTTGGTTTGCCTACAACCAAGCATGGGAATGACTATGTCTTCATGGTCGTTGATCCATTCTCTAAGATGGCAATTTTGGCACCCTGCAAGAAGAGCATCACAACTGAGGCCATCGCTAAGCTCTTCTTTGAAGGTGTCGGGGTTCATTTTGGGATCCCACAGACCATTATTTTAGATTGAGACAATAGGTTCCTGAGTAGTTTTTGGTCCAGCCTATGGTCGATGATGGATACCTAACTGACGAAATCGACTACCTTCCACCCAAAGATTGATGGACAAATAGAGTTAGTTAGTAGGATGATTGTATATGTCCCGAGGATGTACAATTCCAAACATCCATGCACATGGGATGGGAGCCTTCCTTGTGTTCAACATAGCTACAACATATCACTCTACAATTCTATTGGCCACATCCCTTTTCATGTGTGCTCGGGGTTTCAGCCATTGGCCCCCATTGACGTAGCTCTCCCCATTGTAGCTACACAGGAAGAGTCCTTCCATGCTTGAATCGAGGTTGATTGAGCAACCAAATTTGTTGAGCAGATCTAACACATTCAAAAATAAGTCCATGCCATTTTGTAGAAAGCCAACGCCAAATACAATCAGCGCCATGATCAACATCGGGTACCACACAAGTTTTAGGTGGGAGATAAGGTATGGTTTTATCTTCAGAAAGAGCACCTCACAAGACCCCATTAGAAGATCCTCCCACTCCAATATGGGCATGTTTATGTAAAATACTATTTTATGGTCTCTGATTCAACCTCACAAAGATAAAATCCCCCTACGTTTTTTAAGAGGTGGTACTCCTCTATTCTAATATTGCATGGATAAATATAAATAATGCTTGAGAAGGACTAGGCTTATTTAGGTATCTTATAAAGGAAATTATTTAAATATACTACATAATTCATAAACCAACCGAGTATAAAGATGAACAAGATGACATTTCCATCACAACATTAATCAAGATATAACACAATGTCCAAGTAAAAAGAGCAAGAAAGTATAGTCTGCATATGGAAGAGAACTTTAAATGATTATTTCATTAGGCACAAAAAAGATTATGATAGATACACATTTCTAATATCAAGCTTGAAACCAATGTCTTTGAGATTGCAATAATGTAATATCCCAAAATAATTCTCTCAAAACCTTTCAAAATAATAAATGTGTCTTTAAAGTTCAAGGTAAATGTCTTGAAAATAAATATTTGTGTTTGTCCTTCAAAGAGGATTGGGATGGGTCTCCCACAGACCATAAAATGAAAAGACTTGGAAGATAGAAAAAAAACAATCAAAGATCAACCCAAGTTTCACAGATTACTGGGAAATGGAAGGCAATGTGACAAATGATTGTAGAATAATGATAACAACAAGAGCGAAAAAAATTGTTGCTTGACTCATTGTGATGATTTTTTTTATGAACTATTACTTTCTTGGAGGTGCCTCTTTTGTAGATGCTTGTTGTTGTTGAGGTGGCATAACTGTGGCAACCGTTTCTTGTTGATCTGATTCTATAATTTTGATTAAGCTTTTTCTTGAACAATCTTTAGTGGATTCCCTCATGGGGGCCACCTTGATCTCATTCCTTGTCTTTATCTCAAACAATTCATTCTCCATCTCTCTCAAGTCCATGTGTGATTGGTGCAATATGTCATCTACTTCATCATTTCTATTGATGTATCTGACTAGCCACCTTTCGACTTCTTCTTTGGATAATTCTATTGTTTCGATGAACTCATTTTCCCATGGAACTTTCAAAACATTAAGTTGGTCTAACAATTGTTCTCTTGATGAAGGTATTGTATCCATTAATATCTTCGGGCCATCAAGTTCTTTCATGAGATCGACCAACTTAAATAATAAGTCACCTCTTTTGTTTTTCAAAGCATCTAATTCACTTATCATTTCTCTCAAGTTTTTTATCCTCTTTAACCAACATGCATTTATTTGTTTCATCCAGATATTTGAAGGAAGGTTTTGCTTTGTTTTGTAGTTATCACTCAAGCTTGAAACTTTGGCAAAGAATGTACCCACAAAGTCCATGTAGAAATCTTCATCATTCTCTAGATCTTTCCGAAGATATTCCTTGAAATTTGTATTTCTTGTTGCAAAGTTAGTGGAATTATGTGCAAGTGTAATGTTCCTGACTTGGCTAGTCTAGGAAACACTGCTAATGTGTGTGTAGGATCAAAGGTTCACAACATATAAATGATCATACAAATAATAAACGCGACAAAGGATTGCAAAGTTTGTATTATGATATCTCTGTGGATTACAAAATGGTCGAATGCAGCTGAATAAACTGACAATACTCGACTAGATCAACAGAGAAAGGATCTTAGCTAGAATACCAATAAGCAACTGCGGCTGAATAAAATAACAACACTCGGCTAGATCAAAATACAAAAGGATCTTAGCGGGAATACAAATAAGCAACTAAAATATAATACCCAGAATATGGGAGCACTGCAGAATCAATGAAGAATGATGGAAGACCTGAATGATGTTCCCTGTGACTAGGGTGTGTCTTTCAACATCGAAATCAACCAACTGGTGTCTTCCTCCTGGAATACACTGAACTATCTCTCCTGAGATGCGCCTCTTCTCCTCAATGACAAGTCATTATCTGCATAATGATGAATTAGGTCGCTGACCCTTCCTTTATAGATTTCCAAAACCCTAAATCATGCTGAAACCCTAATTCACTGTTGACTTCCAAAACCCTAAATCACTGCTGAAACCATAATTCACTGTTGACTTCTATTTTTAGCTCATAATTACTTAAAAGTGCTTTTAACCCTTTTTAGCTCAATGTCACTTTCCGAATATAACACCTGTGATTGGAGTGACCTCTAGTAACCCTGTTTACCCCTCTTTGGCCCTGGCTATAGTCTAACGAGGTGGTTTAGAGCATTAATATTCCTCTCTGGAGCTCCTATTTGGAAAGGAACATAAAAGTCCTCCCTTCCTGAAATTGCTTGTCCTCAAGAAATACCAGTCCAGAGTGCTGCAACACCTTCTCGCTCTCCCAAGTAGAGTCCTCTACTGGAAGTCCTCTCCATCTGATCAAACACTCTCTTATGACCCCGCTCCTCAGTTTTTGCTGCCGGAACTCCAAAACCTCCTCCGGAACTAACTCCAACTGTCCCTCCTCATCCAACGGGGGAAGCTCCTTTTATGTGGTAATGAATTGTCCCACTACCTTTTTGAGGCAAGACACGTGGAACACGTTATGAATCTTGCTCCCCTCTGGAAGCTCTAGATCATAAGCAACCTCACCTACTCGGCGCATGATCCTGTAAGGACCATAAAATATGGGTTTGAGTAGCCCCACTATTCTTCAGAGATGACTGTCTATAGGGTTGGAGTCTTAAGAAAACCAAATCTCCAACCTCAAAGCTGTGCTCTATCCTTTGCCTGTTCGTACTTATCTTCTGTCAGTTTTGCACCATCTGCAGGTTCTCTTTCAACAATTTGAGAATCTCCTGACTCTCTATGATCCAATCCTTGGCCTTGGGAGCTCTGCTCTCCCCGAAGACCAAGTCTACCAAAGTGGGAGCATCATATCCGTACAATGCTTGGAAGCATGTCATACCAATGGACATGTGGAAGGTGGTGTTCTCCTAAATGTAACCACTTTACCCACGTTCTCTGCTACCCTCCTACATAGTTCCTCAAATACCCTTCAACCCACTTGTTGACAATCTCGATCTGCCCATCTGTCTAAGGGTGATAGATGGTGCTAGGTGTCAACTTTGTCCCCACCAACTGAAACAACTCTCTCCAAAATGTCCCTATGAACCGACTGTCCCTACCACTGACGATGTTCTTCGGAAACCCATGAAGTCTGAAGACCTCCCTGAAGAAAAGCTCGGCTACCTGAACTGCATTGTACTTTGTCGGTATGGCGTAGAAGTGAGCAAACTTGGTCAATCTTTCGACCACTACATAGATACAATCCTTACCTTGGACCTTGGGTAGACTCATGATGAAGTCCATAGATATACTCTCCCATTTCTGCTCTGGAATGGGGAGTGGCTGAAGTAGCCCTGCTAGAAGAGCATGCTCTGACTTATTCTGCTGGCAAGTCACACACTCACTGACGTGTCTCATAATGTCCTGTTTGAGGCCCTTCCATGAGAACCTCTCTCTGATCTGTCTGTAGGTTTTGAAAAAACCCTAATGGCCTGCTAGAGGTGAATCATGAATTGTAGTGAGGATCTTCTTCTTAAGCCCTGAATCTGGCACCAAGTAGACTCTATCCTTGTAAAATATGACATCATCAATGACCCTATACCAATCATCCTGTATCTGCCCATCCATCACCTCACAAGCGAACTTTTTCTTGGAATATTCCACTAACAAGTGGGATTTC
>JZKD02S1713875.1:164049-178514 GCA_000966675.3 Picea glauca
GGAGTGACCTCTAGTAACCCTGTTTACCCCTCTTTGGCCCTGGCTATAGTCTAACGGGGCGGTTTAGACCATTAAGCCTCCTCTCTGGAGCTCTTATTTGGAAAGGGACATTACAACAAGTTCCCAAATTTCTTGAATCAAATATATTCTTTTCTGGATCTCGTCTCCAACATCTTTTTGTATTGCTTGCAGTAAACTTGATGAACCTTTACATTTGTTACTGGTTTTCAGGATATCTTCTAAAATGAGTGTTGGTTGAATTGTGTTCAAAGGTAATGGAAACAAAGAACATGGAATTAGCGGTGGTTTTAATTCTTTTATTCTTTGGTTCAATTCAAATTTTTCCTTTTCCATAGTATTGACAGACTGTTTTAGGGCTTCTTCGGTTGCATCGTGGAATTGTAAAAATTTTAGTAATGCAACCCCGTCGAAATCAATTGTTGATTTCTATTTCTCTGCTGACCTTTTTTTTGTATTGACTTTTCCAATTAACATTTTTTTTGACAGTCGATAATAGGCCACGTGGTACAAGGTAACAAGGTTATAGATTCCTCTTCGAATATCTCTGGTTCCTTGGTGATTGGGGCTTCGAAGATTTCTCAGGTTTCTAGCAATCTTTGCACAAACCAACTAGGTTCTTCGATAAGCTCATCCACATCCATAGCTCGTGGGATTTCTTGGTTTTCAAGTATGCCTAACCCTGTTGTGTGTGTATTCCTTTTTCTCTTGGCAGAAGTATATACGGTATGAAATTTTCAAGGTTTTTCTTTGGTGGGTCTTTATCACTGCCATCGTCTAAACTTTCAGCTGATGTTTTTCTAATCTCTATACCATTGCTTCTAGGATTTGTTCTTATTGGGGTTGTTAGCACCTAATTTGTAGTGATACAATTTGTTCTTACCTTCTCCAAAGTTCTATTGGGTTAGTATGGTCTATCTGAGTCAGTTTGGTTTGTTCGGTCTAGTCTATTGTAAAAATTTACAAGAGTCTGTAATAAGTCTTAAGGGGTGTCTTCCATGAGTCACAATCAGGTAAAAAAAGTAAGTATGTTTTATGAAAAGCATGGTTTCCCAACAACAAAGTTACAAAGTAAAAAATCATTACCTTTTTTGAAGTTTTAAACATCTGGTAGCGAATTGTCGCTACCGGAAGTTCTACATTAGGGTTTAATGGGTAATTAAAGGTTATATCTATAATGAACAAGTCATGCATATCTTGGTTGGTTACTCACTCGAAAGGTTATCATACGATGGTACATCCCTAGATTGATAGTTATATCCTCCAACAAATCATCATCGATCTTTGACTTGTCAATTTCAAAATTAGTTATCCACACTGCCCAATCATTGTAATGATTACGCATTCATGATGCGACTTCGATGCATATTGGTTGTAGTGTTTAAAAATTATTAATTTTATGCCCTTTTCTTACCTTAAACTGTAACCCTATCCACTATTTCTTCTAACTGTCAGTTTAGCGAGTTAGAAAGACATAATTTCCAGTTTGCAGAAAAAAGTGTAAAGGAGGAAATGTTGTACGTGTGGAACCAGAAGCCGTTGAGTTGCTTGATTCATATTCTGAGTTTGTTGATCAATTCAAACAATCTGGTTGGTTCTCTCTATGTGAAAAACTTTGAGGATCTAATCCACAGGTTGCCAAAGCAATTACAGAAAAAATCGATGGAGGTAAGGCCCAACTTGGATACTTGACTCTACATGTTTCAAAGACATCCATTGCAACTTCTACTAAGTTACCCATGGATGGAGAAAAATGATTTAAGAACCAAACCATTACCCATACAAAAATTAATAAGTTTTTAAAGCCAAAGCATCAAAACCTTGACTAGGGAAAAGAGATTCCAAGGAGTTGGCTCAAGGATGAATGGGGAAAACTGTTGAAGATGGGTCAGAGGTACATTACGTGTGAAGGTAGATATACTATTACTTTGATGTATCACATGAGATTTTTACTGCATTTTATAAGAGAAAGGAGAACGAGTCTTCCATTTTTTTGTTAAAATGCTTAACAAAAATGTGAGCTATGGTTCAAACTCATCCATTAAACACCAAAGATAGTGTCATCCATCAAGGTTTAATCAAATTGTTGATCATGGAGGAGTTGAACAAAAAAAAAATGACTTGGGAACATTTCTTGGCTGGGCTTAAAGAAGAAATTTACAAACCTCAAGCTACAGAAGTAGGTACCCCCATTGAAAGAATTAAAATTCTTAAAAACCCTAGAGATATTATTATCGAGTCTTCTTCTGTAGAACACGAAATAAAAACATTCACAAGGATGACTAGGAGCAATGCAAGAAGTATCGACTTTGAAGAAAGGAGCGCATCAAAAGAGACAACATAATTTGTGCTAGAGCAAAGAAGTCCATCTCCTAAAGTTAAGAGGGTCTATAACAGGAAAAATAAAAGAACACCTACTATTGATCCCATTACTACTGAGCCAATCATTGAGAAGCCTACCAGTAGTACGACAATTAAAAAAGGATTCGGGAAATCCTCTCAGAAAGTAAAATAGAAAACTCCACAGGAAAAGGTGTCTAGAAGACCACATACACGTATAACCAATAGATTGAGGTTAAATGAAAAATCAATTGCAAACCCTACTTTGAAGAACACATTCCTCACCATAGAATATGATTCAGAGGGATCCTTGCCAGAGAATGAGGGAGGACAAACAGCGTCAGTGTCCCCTAATCCTATTCCAGATAAGCTGAAGAAGAAGAATAAGAGAACAACGAAGACAGAGGAAAGCATTCATGAACTTGAAGAATTCAGTCAATCGTTGGAATTGGGAAATGTGGAACTTCAAAGTTCTTTGGAAATTGAAGTAAATGTACGTGTTATACCTCAAATAGCTACAGATGAACACATAGTTTCATTTCATCGAAGTCATGGTAAGAATATCTTAAACTTACCATATTCAGATAGTGAATATTCTAAGCCAAAAAAGAATGAGCATAACAAGGAGGCGCCAATACATGAACTGTTACGAGGAAAATTTCTCTATGGCATGGGGTACACCACAACAGACAGAATGACACGCATAAATACACTCTAATCCCACATATGTTATATAAATGAAATGATAACAAGACAACGCCAAGAACCCACCTCGCCTGGATGTTCGATGAAGACCACCATTGAGCACACAACTCAAAGATTTATACTTTTGTAATGGCACATCTCAGAACCAAGAAACTAAGTCCCTCCAGTTGGGCGTTCACCACTTGTATCCTCCACCAAAGGCAAGCTCATATAAATAAGACAGTGAGGTTCTCCATCACAAAGAAGGAGGAATTTGGGGGCTTAGAAACGAGTTCAAACTTTCAAGAATAAAGGGATTCAGACTCAATATGAAGTGAAATTTCTCCAAAGTATCTTTTCTCTCAAAGTTGACTTCTCTCCTCCTCCCAAAGGCTTAGATATGGCTCAATTTATAGCCTTCAAATGGAACTAAAGGGACGAGTTAGAGTGTTTCTAGTATATGGAAGGTCAAGGCTCATGGATCTCATGACATGACATGGAAACCCGACGTAATTTTTAATTTTGAGCACCAAACCCAATGTACAGGGGCTGTAGTGGAGAAACCTATGTATACGCTTGTTGTCTAACTGATAAGGCATGTATATGTGGAAAAATGTGCTTTTTTTGCTTCGGAAGGTACAAAAGGGGACTTCAAGTATGCATAGGGAAATGGAAAGGCCATCCAAGAAAGTTGCATGGGGTGAGGAAAAATTTGTTGTAACAGATGCCCCCTAGTGTGTGAGGTCAGAGGAGTATCTGTGATGGCCAAAATACATTATAATACCTAGAAGTGGAGTAATGGAGACTCAATTAGAAGTGCTAGTTACTCATGAGAATATTACAATCCATAATGACTTTGTACACATGGCTGCCTATCTGAGTTGCACTACAGATCGATGTGGAAATATACCAAATAGTTGTTCATGGCCATGAGTAGGCAATACAAAGAAGACACAAGCCATAGGCAGTCATAGTCATGAATAAGGCCTAGTGGAATCCAATCTCAAAATCAATCTGAAGATATATGTATACAATGGATTACAATATGATCTCCCATGATCACTAAGGTCATATAGGTACTGGTCCAATGAAAGACAACAACACAGTAGGAATGTTGCGACTGTAAGCTGGAGGTCTTCTACACTATCCGCCAAAGGTGGAAGTCAACATCATGTGAATAGAGGAGTTGATATCAAACACAATGAGACTTCGTTTAATTACCTATCATTAAGGTATACTGTTAACAAACGCGAGATAACCTATCGATAATGAAAGTAGGTATCAAGGAAACAAGTACATTCTTACAAGTGTGAATAAGGGTGTTGAGGTCAAACACTTGAAGAATCCATCGATCATGAGACATTGATGTATTCTCAACTGTTGATGGTGGGAGAACCTGCCACTAATGACTGCAAGCCTCTAGGTACTCATAGGACTCTAGGTCTCATTTCCATAATAGATGAGCTGAAGTTGATGGAAGGAGACCCGCTGAAAGGAGAACATTATGGAATCTCTCATCAGTCAACACATGGTACAAAGCAATAGCTTGATTATTAGGAGGAGCTCGTATGAATAGGATGTGCATGAACCAATGAACCTGTGCGTCTTTCGCATGCACTAGATGCAAGTAGTGCATGAAAAAGACCCTCTAAATAACATCCAATAAGGAAGACTGTCGATAAAGGCGAGGAAACCATCGATAAGGATAATGACATCCAAGGCACTGCACGAATCCCATTGTGTGAATAGATTTATTGTCGTCAAACACAAGGGAAACCCTCCAGTCAACGACCAATAAGGAGATGTTGGCTGCTGGGTTCAAGGTTACCTACGCATAATGAAAGTAGGACTAGGGTGCATGGTAGGACTACAACTTCATGTGACTCTGAGACACACTAAGGGTATGGCCGACATGCAAATTCAAGAGTTCTGAGAAATGGTTGACGCAGGCTTATAAACTTCCTTTGAACAAGGGCATGAGACATATGGATAACTCAGGCAACATAGATTTGATGATGAAACTTTGTGATGCAGAAGGTATCAACAAACTCTCCACAAGGACTAGAAGAATAACTATTTGGAGGAGTAAACTCTAAGTAACGAGCTCAACTTCCTAAGGTCATGATAAACCCAAACTTTGGATGATAGTGGACTCAAAAGTTTGTGCTCTTTTCAAAGGCAACACGACTATTTCCAATATGAGATATTATTCTTTTCTCGCCCGTCTTTTTTGTTTTTTCATAGGTAAATAAATGTTATGATACAAGAGAGGAAACGAATGTCGCGAGTACATTACTAGCTCTAAACAATGGAACATACCTATGATTAATGCAAGGAAGTGCATGCGGGGCACAGACACTCGGGGGAATGTTTCCTCTTAGGGTATAAGGTGTCAAGCTACAAAGGATATAAACAAGTCTCTGCTTGGCTAGTGATGAAAATTGGTGAGGTAAGAGGCTTACAACTAGAAAACGAGAATCGACAATAGGCTCAATACTGCAAGTAGGAGGATGGAATGTGATTACAACTTAACTCCAAAGAATGTCCTTTTTCGTAGATTTAGTCCCCGAGGCCGAAAAAAGTATAAAATAATATCCAGGAGAACTCTTCTAGCCAAAGTTGACTAGAGTGTTACTTTTTTCTAAGTAGTCTACTTGGTTTGAAAAAGGGTTAAACTTACACTAAATTGACGTCCTTTCAAAGCCATTTAACGAGTGTGAAAGAGATAAGATCACTTGACAATCTTTTCACTTTTTTAGAGAATTGAAAAAGAGCTTAACCAATACTCAGGGATGTTGTTCTAAACAACATATTATGGGGGAGGCAAAGGCTCCCATGCAAGATTTCTGTCAAAATCCCGCAACTCACTGGTAGTTGACACAAGCTTGGGAGAACCCAAATCTTGCCAATCCAAGGAGGATAAAATGCTTGCAGAGGATCCTTGTAGAGAAGGAAGCCGAGACTTTACAAGATCATTCCAATAAAAAGAAACCATCCTAGGACTTGGAGGGAGTGTACTCAGAGAGAGTGAAATGCTCCCTTGTTCAGAAGGTATAGAACTAGAAATTCTAAGGAGATGGTCGAAAGACGCATCACCCCTGAAAAGAAGAGTGGGATTGACTTAAGAATGCATCAACAATGTCACTTCCTTAGACTTGTCACTCTCTAAGAGAAGAGTGGGATAGACCGAATATTGCATCGACACGATCACTTCTTCAACTGTTGGTTGAATAGGATTTGAGACAACAAGGTCAAGAGATGCACCACTCCCCAAAACAAGAGTGGTGTTGGTCGAATATTACATCGTCATGGATGCTGTATCAACCAAAGAAGCTTGGTAAACCAAAGACGACTCCAAAACCAAAGGGCCACTAGATAAGGATTGCGCTTCTCGTACCACCGCAGTAGCAGGGCACAAATGAGTAAGTTGATATCCTTTGCAAAGCCTGCAAAGGAACTTGGGCTGACGTCCTAAACGTCGAGGCTTCTCAATCGTATGAATGCCCCCAACATGACTTGCAATGGTTGGTGACATGCTCCCAACATGACTTGCAGAGGCTAGTAGCTTGTCTTCAACATGATGATGCATGAACATCGCTATCAAATCAAAACAAAGCGGACGTGGAAGCGATGTCAACACATCAACACATTGAAAGAGCCAAACCGTCTCTTAACCAACTTGGTAGCGATGTGAAGATCTTTTTGAATCTCTCGTTAATTAATTAGATGTAAGTAAAGTCGGCCCACTGTTTTGAATTGACGGATCATTGTAAATCCTTACACGACTGTAATATATTACAGGTGTATGATATTAGCTCGTATTAGTCATTAGGTTGCATTAATTAAGCTGAGTAGGTAAATGCTTGAGTAGAGTGTGATAGAATTTATATAGGAGGAAGAAGAGCGAGGAAGCTCTGGGTCCTTAGACAAGTTTTCATTGTAGTTTTGTAAGAGACATAAGTTGTAATCATGTATTTATTTCTGAAATGAATAGAACAGAGGAAATTCATCCAATTGTACAGTGTTGATATTGTTTTACAGTTTTACTTTTGTTATGTGTTTTGTGGATGTATGATGTTCATGGTGAAGGAATGAATTTATGAAGGATTGAATAAGTTTAAAGTGTTTTGTCTTCTGTAAGTTATGAAAGGAGTGCATACCAAATGCAAGGATTGCGTGTGAGGGAGTCTTTTTCGACTTGAAGCTTAGAAGAGATAGCGTGGAACTTTTGTATGCAGAGTGTGCATATTAAGCGCAAGGAGTGCGTATGCGAAGTCTTTGACTTGAAGAAATAACTCAGGTTTTTCTCATAAGAAAGTGCAAAGGTCAATTGCAAGGAGTGCACAGGACCAAAAATCGACTAAGTGTCGAAGAAATCCTTCAGAAGAAGAATTTGCGGAAGTTGGACAAGATAAAGGGTTAAGATCTATCGAAGAAGACCCAAAGTAAATATGGATCGTTAGATCTAGAGGGATGTGTGGCGACAGATTGCGAAATTCAGATAATAATACTTTGGGAAGTTGAGAATTGAAATCTCTGAACCCCGAAGGTCGGAAGTTAATTATAACCGTCGATTTGAGGAGGACAAATGTCAACGGATATTTTATTTCAGGAGATAGCCATTGTGGAGAAAACATGAGTTGAGATTTGAAACTCCCGAATCCCTAATCACGAAATAAATCACAACCATTTATTTAGAAGGGTTAGTTCTGATCCGTAGATTAGGAAAGGAAAGATCTGAACCATTAGGTTCATAAGCGCTGTCGAGATCTTGAGATCGACGATCATGAAGGATTGCGGGGACAAAAAGTACTCGGATGTTAAAAATTTGATAGCGGGCCACAATTGAAACCATGGTATTGCAAAAAAGATGTGTGGCGATTGGTAGTGAAATGCGGGGAGAAAAGTGGGTTGATCCCAAACCACTTTCGATCATGCTTGAAATCGTGTGTGGACATAGCCCGAGTTCACATGCGGGAAGGAGTTAACAGAGGAGGAGCTAGCGCCTGAGTCATGATCATTCAGTGGTGAGAAGAAGAGATCGCGAGTGTTACAGAACTTGCATCGAGAGACAGAAAAGGCTTGTGTTCATTTACACGCGAGACCATTAAGGTTTCAGAGAGCTAATTCAGCTCCGAGAATTGAAGATCCTTGACCGAGAGGTCACACAACCCCATTTAGAAAGGGGGGTTTGCACCACATGACTTGCAGAGGTTGTTGATGAACCTCCAACATGACTAGTAGAGGTTGGTGATGAATCCCCAACATGACTAGCAGAGGTTGGTGATGTATGTGCAGTGTGACTAACAGTCACTAGAGTTGTGCTCCCAACATGACTTGCAGCGGCTGGTTGCATGTCTTCAACATAACTTGTAGAGGTTGTTGACCTATCTCCAACGTGACTAACATGGGTTGTTGATATAATGCTAGTATGACTCGCAATGACTAGACTTCTGTTTACAACATGACTTGCAACAAATGGTTGCGGTATTTGAGACCAAGGTTTCGAGAAAGACTAGTTTTGAGAGATCGTAGACCAAGCAGGGTTCTGGTGTACACCATGGCCCTGTCTGGTAGGATAGTATCCTCCTCCAAACTGATTCATAAAAGGTTGTAAGGGCATCATAATTGAGGAAGCTGCTTGCAAAGAGAAAATGACTTGACAAGGGTTACTCAAGTGAGGATATATGTTTCCCCCAGACGAAGGAAATCCATGAAGGGGGTTTCCCATACTATGAAATTGACTCCCCCTGGATGAAACACAAGAGGACAAAAGGAGGTCCGTGATGGGAAAAGCGTTCATAGGAACTGACATAACGGAAAAAGGATAGATGGACATGATGTAATAAGTAGAAGGACCTCCCATTTGAGCACTTGATCCTGGAAAAGCGAAGCTAGGATTGGGTCCAGAGGTGGGAGGATTCTAACCTCCTATCGTAAGAGTTGGTTGTGGGATATGAATCCCACCAAACAAAAAGGGAGAATAGGGAGGCATCATGCCCCCATACCCAAAACTAGGATTCACATAAGATGACGAGACAAAGGATGGCAAGTGAGAAGACATGTCTGGCATACCAAAAGAAAACAGATTAGAGGCCCAAGGTATTGGCTGAGTATTATGATTCGATGCACCACTCGAAAATACAAAAGGATTTGTCCCCATGGAATGAGAAAAGACCATGGGCTAGGTAGCACTAACTGATGGAGTCATGGGGGCTCCACTAACCATAGCAATGAAATCTCATGACACAATACAAAGTAAAGCAAAAATCCCAATGTACACAAACAAGATATAATGGCTGAAAAGGGACCTCCCTCACTAGAGTAGATATGTCTCACCCAAGAGGGGCTTGAGACTCCCTTCAAAAGATTGGAGGTATCGAAATCAATTATAAGGTCCCTCGTGGGATTAACAGTGCAGTTGGTCAGATCCCCTCGGAGAGGTAATCCTCCATAAAGGCTGTGTGTTTTCCAACCCTTATTTGACTTAGGGTACTTGCAGAATAACCCCTCCAAGTAACCTATGTGGATACCTATGTCAAGCAACTAGAGTCACCGCAACATAACCAATGCACATGTGAACATTCGTAAGTCTAGTCCACCGTATTCGCAGGGTAAAAAAGCCTGAAATCTTGAAAGCACCACCTCTCATGGAGGTAAAGGTACTAGAAAGACCCCCAAATACGAATAGAACCATATAAATATCTTTGACGCTAAGAAGGTATTAGAGGGATATCTCTGCAACCAACTTAGTGCGACCTCGTGCTTAACTCTGGTGTGAGCGGAGCCTCCCGATGTCACTAATTTCACAATGGGTTTCACCACTCCCTCGTCAGACACATATGTTTAGTTTAATAACCTTGGAGAAGTTTTCTCACAAAATCTTATTCCAAGGCCCTATGTCTTATACTTGTTTGTGTACTCTGAAAATAAAATTGTTTCTAATCAATTTTAGTTAATTAGCGTTACTTTTAATGGATTTTGTTTACTCAAGAGGTTTGGTTGTGAAACTAATGGTATTATGACTCAACATATAAGAGAAGCGAATACAAAAAAACACTCCTAAGTCCTAATCGTTAATTCTCAAGATATGGTAAGCTTCTAAATGCAACTTTCAATTCATTTACTACAATTTCAATGAAATGCAAGCTTTCCACATGTGTCAAAATCAATACTAAGTAATCAAAAGAGCAAATTCCATAATGCAAAATGAGCATTTTTTTTTGTATTTTTGATATAAAGAAAAGAAAATGCAAGGACTGAATAAGAACTTCACATATAGACCCTACTACAAGCAAAAAGAGACAAGCAAAGCAGGATACCAAGAGGCAAACATTGAGACCAATGTGCAAGGACAACCAATGAAAAAGATGATAAGAAAGAATACCACCCAGAAATACAACAATAAGAAGGTTTCCTATCACTCTGTAAGCACTTAATATCTAGGACAGAGACCCAAGAAGACTCAATAACCAACCAAACTTACCCTACAAACACCAAACTCAGCTAGTAAGCCTAAAGAGCTGACGTACGTGATTGTTTGAACAAAACTTGCATATGTATGCGCCCTACAGAAGGACAGCTCGTGTATGTATGCGTCTGCCAAGGGAAAAACTACATATATATAGTAAAACACTGCCAGGGAAAGGATTAATCCAAGAAACTTAGATGCAAAATAAAAATAGGTTGTCAACTAATCAGACGACAAGGAAACTCAAGCTAAAAAAGAGCAAGTCAAGGAGAAAAACACTCCAAACCCCAAAACAGAAGATCATTCTGTTAGCGTCAGAAGTCACTCCTGTATTGCTTGCAGGAGCAGAGCCTGACACCCATCAGTTTAATGTCATGATTTGTTTGAGAGGGGTGATTAAATGGAAGCAAACTCGGAACAATCGTCTCAACTCATAAACTAGGCCAGGTATGCACGGGTGAGTGAGGTCTTAGATAAACTTCAAACAGTGAGTTGTAGTAGGGGTGAGTAGGGGGAAGACTTGTATGAGAAAAGTGCGAAGGTCTATCGTAAACATCAGGTTTGTAACAGACTGAGGAAGAAAGCATTCGAACGCAAGATCCTCTTACATTCAAACCCAAAAGACCAGAGAATACAATAATGTCACAACAAATCCTTTATCATAACATCACTGCAACAATCCATATGAATCATTCGTTCATGAACTCTCTGATATGAGACGAAACATAGATGGAAAAAGGAGAACTGTTTGTCATAAAACAAGAAATCTCAAACATAGATACACAACCCAGAGAACCAGGATGTTTCCTGAAACTTTACAGTCGGGAGCTTAGCTCTACCATCGATAGATACAAAAATGGCGTAAACACCTTCATATACTCAGAACAACAACAACAGCGAAATCAAGACACTGCATTGAAAGCTTTGTGTCTGCATGGCTTTCTGACAGTCAACCTCTGAAAGATCGTGCAGCTTATGTCAGACGCAATCTAACTCTTTGACAGTTCCAACGACGAATCGACGTGCCTTTAATTCATGCTGTACTTTCCCATTATGGCGGAGACGATGTCTAACCACCACCAACCGCTTCAATAACTGCTTCATCGAGATTGAGGACGGCTCGACCAACTCAGCACTTTGGGATGTGGAAAACTCCTCGCGCTGCCACCTGGCATAACTGAATGGCTTGACGAACAGACGTGGAGGCCAGCGCGAAGGATGGGGCGCATGACAGGAGTGGTGGCGTCGGATCATGAGGGCGTAAACGAAGTGGCGAGGTGTGAGAATGGTGACAGAGGAGGGCACATGGCGGAAGACAACAAGCGGAAAAAAGGGGGGAGGACGAGAGATAGTGGACTTGCTCTTTGGCGAGAGTCTGACGTGGAAAGGAGCGGGACACATGGCAAGCGACGAGTGGATGATGAGAAGGAAGGAGGACCACGCGAACCAAAGAGGGGAGGTAGATGGATGACACACGGCAGCAGGAGAAAGGTGATTCTGGAAGATGACATGACGAGAGAAGGCCCCACGCAGGCTAAACATAGGGCAGCTGAGAATGATGGGATCGCACGAGCATCGTTGATACAGGCGCTAAGATCTCGGCCGTCGAAAAGCTACACGCCTGATTCCGGACCCCCCCCTCCATTTAAAGGTAGAAAGGCAGGGGGGGTCCAGAATTGCCTTTATCACCGTTGATCCGGGCGCGCTGATCTGGACCGTTGAAGAGATGCGCCCCCGATTCCGAACCCCCCCCTTCCGCTTAAAGGTAGAAAGGCCGGGGGGGGGGGGAATCCCATATGCACCGTTGATCCGGGCACGGGAATCACTGGCGCTCGGACTTGCTTGCCGCTTACCACAGGCACATTTGCGTTCAAAACTTAGGACAAGTGGGTTTTAACCCATTCTTTTGCATTCTAACCCCCTTACAAGAAATATCGCTAACATTTGGCTCCATGGGGGATAGAGTCATCCCTGTGATGCTCTAAGAACTCTTTTGCAGATCCAGTGCCTTTGCTGTTGGGATATGGGGTCATTTATTAGTCTGAGAAAACAAAACAGAAACAATATTTACAAAACAAAACAAAAAGAGCCGACTGCGGCTCACAAAAAACATTTTTTTAAGAAACACCCATTTACTGGGCCATTGAAAACTTCTTTGCCTTCCATATCCTGCAACCTGTAAGTGTTATTCGAAAATACTTCAAGAATCTTGAAAGACCCAAACCAGAGGGCATCAAATTTAATGTGTTTGCCCTTTTCCTACCTAGGTGCATCCCATTTGAGCACCAGATCACCCTGCTCGAATTCTTTCTTTTTGCTCTTCCTGTCAAAAGCCTGCTTGATCTTCTGCTGATGATTGCAGGCTCTATCCATGACTTGTTCTCTGATCTGCTGCACTTCCACCATTTGATGAATTCTCCTGACCACATGGTTAGGCTCTCCTTCAAAATCTTGGAGGAAATTCGCCACAGGTAAGGCGAGTTGAGTGGGGAAAACGACCTGTATTCCGTAAACAAGTTGGAAAGGTGAGAGACCTAGGGATTTCTTTGTTGTTACCCGATCGGCCCAAAGGGAAAATTTGAGCTTTGAGTCCCAGGCCCTCTGATTGTCCTCCAATAGCTTCTTGATGAGCTTGATTAGGCTTTTATTGGAGGACTTTGCCAGTCCGTTTCCTCGAGGGTAGTATGGAGTGGAGTGAACCAGTGAAATCCCAAACTGTTCACAGAACTTGACCAGAGGCCCAGACCTGAAGGGGGCGACATTATCAGTGACAATCCTACTTGGGCAGCCAAATATGACTATGATGTCTTCGAAGAGGCTGATGATTACTTTGTGAGAAGTGCTCCTGGTGGGGACAACCTCTATCCACTTGGTGAAATAATCAGTAGCAGTGAGGATCCATCTGTGCTAGCCACTTGAGGGAGGATGAATCTCTCCGATGAAATCCAATCCCCACTCCTGAAAGGGTGCCGAAACTACTACAGGATTTAATGGCAGAGATTTGAGTTGCTGTTTACCTGAGAACTTCTGGCATTTGATGCAAGCCCTGACTTCCCTGCAGACATCAGTAAACAAAGTAGGCCAGTAATACCCAACCCAGAGGATTTTGTGGGCTGTGGTCTTCCAAAAATGATGACCTCCGCAGAAACTGCTATGAAAATCAAACATTACCTTCTGGGCTTACAGCGGGTCCAGACATCTTAGTAGTATCCCCAGAGGGTCTCTCCAATACAAGGCTCGGTCAATGAGACAGTACCTGACCGCTTTGAGCTTCAAAGCTCTGGCCCTACTCTTTCCTAATCCATCAGGGGGCTTTAATTCTTGCAGGAAATACAAGATATCCTTGTACCAGGGACATGATGCAAGGGGTATGATGATCTGAGAATTCCTGTCGGATGACTCAGCTCGCTCATTGATGAAATTAATCCCCAAAGTCTTGCAATTGGATTCAACCAACATCTTGGCCAAACCTTGCCCCTTTATCAACTCGGTGGGCTTAATCTCCAGGTCAAATTCCAGGATCTTGGCGATCCATTTACCCCTTCTCCCGTCTATGTCAGGTTGTATAAGAATGTCCTTCACAGAGGTTGAAGGGACATATGCAGTGATCTTTGAGTGCAAAACATAGATCCTGAAAGCTTTGAGAGCTTTCACCAATGCACAGGCCTGCTTCTCCATGATCTCATACCTGAGTTCAACATCTCTCAACGCTTTGCTATAGAAAGCAATAGGTTGCTCTTGCCCTTGATCATTTTTCTGCAACAAGACTGCTGCTACCGAATCACTAGAAGCAAATGAGAAAATCAGGAAATCTTTAGAATAATCGGGACTGATTAGCACAGGTGCCTCGGTCAATGCTTTCTTTATTTGGGCAAAATATTCCCTGGGTTCAGCAGTCCATTTCACTTCATGGTCCTTCCTGAGCATGGCTGTAATGTGTTTCACCAGCTCA
>JZKD02S1713875.1:191223-203175 GCA_000966675.3 Picea glauca
CCAGGTTGTACAAGTTTGACAACTTTGGGTCATCATCTTTTTCATTAGTTTTTATTGCTCATAGCGATGACTTGAGCAAACTTTGGCATGAGCGGTTTGGTCATCTAAACTATCGGTCATTGCAACAACTATGTAATCAACAGATGGTGATTGGTCTTCCTCTTGTTTCATGCAGAGATGGTGTTTGTGTCGATTGTGTTCTCGACAAACATCATCGAGACAATTTTGAAAAACGTGCCTCTTGGCATGCCTCGGGCCCTTTGCAGCTTGTTCATAGTGATTTGTGTGGTCCACTTTCTTCTCCTTCTTTTTCTAGGTGCAAGTATTTCTTAACTTTCAATGATGACTTTTCCAGAAGTACTTGGGTTTACTTCTTAAAACTTAAGAGCGAAGTTTTTGACAAGTTTTTGGCCTACAAGGCCCTTGTAGAAAAGTGATCTGGACATCAAATTCAAAGGTTAAGAACATATAATGGAGGTGAATATGTGAACAATAATTTTACAAATTACTGCACTACACAGGGAATCCAAATGCAACACACTATTCCATATACACCACAACAAAATGGTGTTGCTGAGAGAAAGAACCACACATTAAAATAAATGGCTAATTGTATGATCCAATCTAAGGGATTAAGTCCAAAGTATTGGGCGGAAGCCATCAAATGTGCAAATTACATAGTAAATTGCACTCCCACAAAGGCTCTTAAAAATATAACATTGGAAGAAGCTTGGACTAAAATTAAACCAGATGTAAGTCACTTCCGTGTATTTGGCAGTGTAACATGGGCTCACATTCCTGATGAGAAAAGGAAATCATTGCAGTCTAAAAGTGAGAAGTGTATATTTGTTGGTTATTCTGAAGATGTCAAAGGTTATATACTTCTTCAATCACATTGTAATGAAATTATTATTAGAAGAGACGTTAAATTTGATGAAAATCTCTTGGCCTGCGAGCCTAATTCGATGTTTGTGCCTTATTTGGCCTGCGAGCCTAATTGACGGTTGTTCCTTCTTTGGCCTAATAGCCATCTTCGACATTTGTGCCTTCTTATGATCTGGTTTCTTCTTCAGATGATGACAGTGAGGATGAAAATCCACCTCCGCGTGCTCACCCTCCTCCAGATGAGTCCTTTGAACCTGAACCAACACCAGCTCCACCACTTCCTAGATGGGTCCGTTCAACACGAGAAGCAGCTGGTGATCTTGTCGGTGATCCTTCAGATCAACATCAGACACGTTCACAGTTCCAGCGAGCCTCTTCTCTTTTGGTTCAAGTTTCAGAAAATCATGATGCAAAGACATTTGCAGAAGCTTCAGGTCATCCAGATTGGGATACAACAATGAATGAAGAGTATCGTTCTTTAATGGAAAATGATACTTGGGATCTTGTACCTCTTCCAAAAGGAAGAAAACTTATCAGATGTAAATGGGTCTACAGAACTAAGTATGCATCAGATGGAAGTGTTGAAAGACAGAAGGCTCGTTTAGTTGCCAAAGGAGTTTCCCAAGTTGAAGGAATTGACTATCATGAAACCTTTGCCCCTGTAGCCAAAATGATTTCCATCCACTTTGTTCTTGCCCTTTTTGCTTCACATAAATGGGAGGTCCATTAGATGGATGTTAAATCCGCCTTCTTGCATGGAGATTTACAAGAAGAAATATACATGGAACAACCTCCTGGCTATGTCTAGAATGAATCTAGCCTTGTTTGTTGCCTTAAGAAATTTCTTTATGGTCTCAAGCAAGCTCTCCGAGCTTGGTATGCCAAAATGGACACCTTTCTTATTGCCACTGGATTCTCTAGATGCCATTCTGATCCTAATGTCTATACCAAGAAAGTAGGAATCCATCTCATAATCCTTGTCCTTTATGTTGATGACCTTTTCCTTACTGGTAGTGACTGTAAACTTTTAAACCATGTGAAAACCAACCTTAAGAAGAAATTTGAAATGACAGACTTAGGATTTTTGCAATATTTCCTTGGCCTCCAAGTTTTGCAAACCAATGAAGGAATTTTTCTTTCCTAGTCTAAGTATGTTTGTGACCTTCTTCATCGCTTTCACATGGATGATTGTAAACCAACCCCTTCTCCCTTCCAGTCTGGAGTCAAGCTTACTGCCACATGTACTTCTCTTGAAGTTGATACCACCCTGTACAATCAGTTAGTTGGTAGCCTCTTATACTTGACTCATACCCATCCCGATCTTTCGTTTGCTGTTGGTCTTGTTGCCTGGTATATGCAAATGCCCCATGAAAGCCATTGGAAAACAACTAAAAGGATACTTCACTATGTTCATGGTACAGTTCAGTTCGGGATACATTACAGTTCAGGGGGGACTCCTTTATTGGTTGGTTTCACTGATTTAGATTGGGCCGACGATCCTGATGATCGGAAGTCTATTGCAGGTTATGTTTTCAGCCTTGGTTAAGGACCCTTCATTTGGGCCTGTAAGAAACAACAGGCTATTGCACTTTCTTCAGCAAAATCAGAGTACCGAGCAACGATAAATGTAAGTCAGGAAGCCTCGTGGCTTCAACAGATCCTTTCAGAGTTTGGATTCCAGCACCAGCATTCGACCAACCTTTGATGTGACAATCAAAGTACCATCAAGCTCGCCAAAGACCCAGTTCAACATCATCGTAGAAAACACATCGAGCTACACATGCACTTCATCAGAAAGTTCATTCATGATCAAGTTATTGAAGTTCTCTTTTGCCCTACAGAAGATCAAGTTGCAAACATTTTCACAAAGTCTCTTACAGAAGCGAAGTTTTCCAAACTTCGATCTATGTTAGGAGTTCAAGAAGTTGTCATTAAGGGGGGATAGGCTCTAATGCCTCCTTCCTTCTCCTATTGTGTCACTATTCTAAATCCTTCAATCCCATCCCAAGTTGTTCTTAAGGGGGGATGTTAGGATATTTAGACACTTAGGAGTTAGTTAAGATCTACTTGGTCTATTGTGTTGTTAGGTAAAATTCTGTTTTCTAGTGTGTTTCTTTAGTATGCATTTGTAGTTAGGAAATCCAACGGTCACTATATGTTCCCGACATAGAGTGATTCAACGGTTCATACTCTCCTCGATCTTAATGACCATTGATCCGTGCCTTAACACCCGATTGGTCCATGATCTCTATTTAAAGAGCATGGAGGGTCATTTGCTGATGATCGATTGTGAGAAAATCTCTTGTAAAATCTCTCTGTAATATTTTTCTTTTCATTAATAAACTACTCCAAGTGGCTGTGTTGGCTGGGGCCGTGGATGTTTCCCCGTACGGGTTTTACCATGTGAAAACATCTGTGTGTTGATCTTTGATCTGGTTATGTGAGTGGTTACTTAAGGTGTTTATCCTTTGTTGGAATACCTGTGTTGTCGAACAACGGTGGGAAAAAAAAATCCAAATCAGTATAACAAACCGAATAATACCCCTCAGATCTTATAGAGAGAGAAGGAAAAACGAGGATCAAAAAATCTTTCCCCATTTCCAAAATAATGCAGTTGAGGAGATTGAATAAAATGATGACACTGAGGATAATTATGAGATTCTTTTTAATGAAGAAGATCTACCTTCTAGCCATTTGACCCAACATGACTATGAAGATTCTTTGGTATTGAATCAGTCCTATGAGAACAAATAGGAGGAATTTTTTTTTCAAAATGAGCCTCAAAAGAAATATGATTTGAGACCTAGGAAAAATAGAGCAAAGTCAAATCCACAAATGCAGATTAAGAAAGAAAATTCTCCAGCTAAGCAAGGGCCAATCAAAGATGTAGGAAATAAACTAGATCAACAGGTTATCAAGATTGGTGTTTCAGAGGTAAAGGAGACAAAGAGATAATTGATTCATTTTAGTGGGAGTTGTGAGCATGTATATGAACAATCCAGGTAAAGAACATTGGGAGGCAGTAAAGTGGATTCTCAAGTATTTGAGAGGTACTGCTACTCATGCATTGTGTTTTGAAGGTTCATAGATTATTCTACATGGATATGTTGATTCATATATGGCAAGTGAAAAAGATAGTAAGAGGCGCACCGCAGGGTATGCTTTTACTGTAGGTGGAACAACAGTAAGTTGGATTTCAAAATTGCAAAAGGTTGTTGCACTTTCAACAATAGAAGCAAAATATGTTGTTGCTATAGAGGCTGGTGAAGAGATGATTTGGTTATAGAGGTTTATGGAGGAATTGGGAAAGAAGCAGGAGAATAACAAGTTGTACTTTGACAATGAGAGTGCCATTCATCTTGCAAAGAACTCAACCTTCCATTCAAAGACTAAGCATATACAACTCATGTACCATTTCATATGATCCATCTTGGAAGATGGACATTTGAAGTTGGAAAAGATACATACTAGCCAGAATCCTGCAGATATGTTAACAAAGGGAGTAACTTGGGAGAAACTGAGTTATTGCTTAGTTTCAATTGGTCTTCAAGCATGACAGTGAAGATGAGAAATTTTCCAGGTCTAAGGTGGATCCTACTCCAGCAGGTACAACAACAGTGGAGTTGTTGTGATTGGTCTCCACGTGGGATATTGTTGGTTATGCAGCCTGATTATCTTCCTAATTCATATGCAGGTCAAAGAAAATGTAGGATACACAATTTTTTTTTCGTAATTCAAATATTGAAATTTCGTAGTCAATCAGGACCGTTCATTATAAGGTCACAGATTTGACGGTAGAAGTCATGTTAGGGTTTTTTTCCCTAGAAGGAAAGCCTCTTTTATGAGCGAATTGTATTGCAACTATGTATTATTGTGAATATTGTATTTTGAGACAGGAGACTGTGAGAGAAAGAAGATGAAATTACAATGGGTGTGTTGTAGGTTGTATCCCTTCATTTGTTGGATAATAATAAAGGAAGGACCTGGCAATTTCTCTGGTGGATGTAGACCACACTGGGTGAACCATGTAAATCTATGTCTCTATTGTATTCTGTATCTTCTGTATTTTATTTCCGCATTTGTTTTTATTTTATTTCTCTGTGATGTTGTTTTTCTAATAGCATGAAATTAGTACAATTAAAATACTTGTGCCTCTGGTAGAGTTAACAAAGGAAATGTCTTTCAAGGATTCTATCTTGAAGATTTTGCAGTCCCCTGCATCTCTTATTTCCTCAGACACAACAAAATTACAATATGAGAATCCTACTATCATGATTGGCCCACATATCCAGGAGAAATCTGATTCTTCACCACCTTTTTATATATCACTGAATGTACATGACAAAATTTTGCATAATTGTCTCATGGAACCCAAAGCTTCTCATAATGTAACTCCAAAGGTAGTTATGGATGAGTTGGGATTGGATATCACAATACCTTATCATGATCTATATTCTTTTGATTCTAAGAGGGTTAAATGTTTGGGAGTTATTAAACACTTGGTTGTGACATTGCATCAACTTCCTATGAAAAGTGTTGTTATGGATATTGTAGTTGCTAACATATCACCAAAATTTGGAATGCTCCTATCCAAATATTGGGCAAAGAAGGTAGGATGATCTCTGCAAATGGACTAACATAGGCTATCATTCATATTTTTGGAGGAGACCACATGAAACTATATAAATAAGTCTGACTAGATTACATAGTCAGTGATCATGATAACCCAGGGAATCATCCTATTTATGTAGTTGATGACGAAATTGGTTCTTCTATCTTACACATCAATGATGATTCTCCATAATTGGTAAATTTTGATAGCATGCTTATTTGTAAGAAGAATAAAGCTATGGATAATGGATTATGGAATTTGTTTTTTGATGATTCATCTTCTAAAGAAGGATCTGGTGCTAGATTGTGATTATTTTTCCTTCCAAAGATGTTATATCTCTGTCATATAAGCCTGAATTTAACACCACTAATAACATTGCAGAATATGAGGCTCGGTTGTTAGGGTTAAGAGCTGCTAAAGATATGGGAATCGACAAATTGGCAGTCTTTGGTGACTCATAGTTAGTCATTCATTAAGTTAGAAATCTCTATCAAACCAAGCGTCCAAGATTAAAGCAGTATAGAAATGAGGTATGGGATGTGGTTGAGAATTTATTTTTGGATTTCGACATAACATTTGTCCAAAGAAATTTCAATCAACAGGCAGATTCATTGGCATTAGCAGCTAACAACTTCAGGACTCCCTTGTGTCCTAAATTAAGGTATGAAGTTAAATTAAGGCATATGCCTTCAATCCCTGATAATATCAAATATTGACAAGTTTTTAGTTATGGTTGTGAATTGAAAATATTTTTAGAATCAATAGAGGAATTTTTTGCATCTCACATAGATCAAGACGAGGATGTAAGTAGAAATCAAAATGACAACAATTTTCTGAATATGATTGCAAATCACGAAATAATTGAGCTAAAAAAAAATCATATTCCTAAAGGCCTAGTCTCATTAGAAATATTGTTTAACAAAAATGTTGTGTGTGTGAAACGCTCTATTCAGTCTTCTAAAGAGAAAGTTATTAGTTGCAACATAGGGACTGAGTCGAAACCTAAACTTGTTAAGCTGTCAAAATCATTGCTTGATGAAATAAAACATAATTATGTTGATTTGATGAAAGAAATTTCAAATGTCTTTGCTTGGACACATTAAGACTTAAAAAACTATGATACCAACATCATCCAACACATGATTCCTCTAAACAAGAATACAAATCCTTTTAAGCAGAAATTAAGACATGTTAATCCCGTGTTGCTTCCCGTGATTGAGAAGGAAGTGAAGAAATTGTTGGATGCAAAGATCATTGTCCCATTAATATATTCTGATTAGATTGCTAATTTAGTATCTGTGAGAAAGAAAAATGGGAAAATTAGACTTTGTGTGGACTTCAGGAACCTCAACAAATGCTCCTTAAAATATAATTACCCATTACCCAAGATGGATCACATTTTGCAAAGGGTTGTGGGTGCCCATAGAATCTAAATGATTGATGGCTTTTCTGGATACAACTGGGTATCCGTACATGAAGAAGATAGGGATAAAATAGCCTTCACTACACCATGGGGTACTTTTATGTATGATAAAATGCCCTTTAGCATGATGAATGCAGGAAAAATATTTCAAAGGGACATGGACATTGCATTCATAGGAGAGAAAGATAAATTTATTGTTATCTATTTAGATGATATAATTGTCTTCTCCAAGTTTGATGAAGAACACCTACAACATCTTAGGTAGACATTTAGGAAGTGTAGGTAATATGGGCTCTCATTGAATCCTAAGAAGTCTCACTTTTCCATGACAGAAGGTAAACTCCTTAGCCATATTGTTTCTCCAGGGGGTATAATGATTGATCCATCTAGATTTGAAGCCATACAAAATATTAACATACCAAGGAACAAGAAGAAGCTACAATATTTTCTAGGTAAGATCAATTTCCGAAGATGGTTTATTCTCAATTTTGCAAAGATTGTAAAATTTATAACTACTATGCTTAGAAAAGATAGTGATATTAAATGGACTTTGGAAGTATGAAAATATTTTGACACCATCAAGCATGCTCTTACTAGAGCACCAATTTTAATCAACCCAGATTATTCCAAGGAATTTCTAACATTCTCTTTTGCTTTTGAGGACATTACAGTTGTTGTGCTTTTGCAGAAGAACTCTGATGGACTTGAGCATGCAATTGAATTTTTTAGCAGGGCATTACGAGATGCATAATTTAAGTACAATATCATTGAAAAGCAAGGATATGCTCTGGTAAAAGCATTAAAATCCTTTAGAACTTATATTTTTCATTCTAAAGTGGTTGCTTATGTGTCCAATAGTATTGTGAAATTAATCTTAACACAACCTGTCAGTGATGGAAAAACGGGCAAGTGGATTGCGAAGATCTTGGAATATGAATTTTATCGGACAAATCGGTAAGAACATACACAAACTAATCTCCCTAACTTCCACATGAATCTAGAAAAAATCACGACAGAATACAACTTCACCTTAGACTTCATTGTCATATAAACTAGTTCAGAGAGGGACGAGTGACGTACCTTTTAAATGACACTTGATCCTCGCTAGTGTCATGCTTGTCGCTCCATCTTTGGATTTGCGGGATGGTGAACCTGTTTAAGAAGAACAAACCAATAAAGAGAGAGAACAAAGATCTATATATTCCAATGAATTCTATGTATAAGATCAAGGAGTTATACAATAAAAGTCAAGACACCTTTATAGGGAAGAAATGTATTCCTGCATTATATTAAAATGGAAGTGGAGAATACAACCCATGCCTTGATGTTTCAAGGTCCCTTCCAATGGTTCTTTTCTCCAACACACACACCTTTGCTCCAATGCCTTTGATGGAGAAGATTCACAATATGACTTAGAGAGCTAAAGCAAAGCTATCTCAAGTATAATCTAAAGCATAATTCTTCATACATAAACCAACCTTAGCCTTTTCCATAAGAGATCCCTCTTTATATAGGGTGAAAGAGGGATGGATGAGGATATTAGGATGATCCCACTAAATTAGAGAAGCGAGTAAGATCCAAACTGACCGGAGACCACCTCATATTCTAGAAGTTTCCCTTCTAGAACTTTTGCGAATTTCACTTTTCCTCTTGTTTAAGCATCGTCACACCCTATGCACAGGCAACATGCGATGATGTCGCAACCCAGTTTGGTGCAACATGCGACGATCAAGCATTGTCACACCCCAATTATAAAGCAGGGTGCGACAATCATCTTTGACATAGTTTTTAAGGAAGAAAAGATAACCCACTTTTCTCATGGAGAAAGTCTCTTTTAATGTTTTCAGGGAACATGGAAGTGAGTTATACACATGTCGTGAGTTGATCACTAAGGTGACCAAAATAATGTGTAACAATGAACTAGAGATTAAACCTACCAAGTTGGTGAAGGGACATGGTTTGGCAAAGTTGTTGGCAGAGTCAACTTGTAAATCTCTTGGAATAAATTATTTTTCCTCAGTTGATGGAGTTGCTCAGACTGACGGAGTTGCTCAAAATGATGGAGATAATTTTCAGGTACACCAAAAGTTTTCTGATTCATCATGGTATAAGGATATCGTATATTTTCTACAAAATTTGCAAGCTCCACTTGACTTTGACAAAGCAAAAGAAATATATTTGAAATTGAAGGCTACAAAATACTGTATCATGAATCAATATTTATGCCGGAAGGACCCCAATGACATGTTACTTAAATGTATTGATGAAGAAGAATCCCACAAGGTAATTTCAGAATTCCATAAAGGTGAGTGTGGAGGTCATCATTTTTGGAAGGCCACAACATATAAAATTTTGAGGGCTAGCTATTATTAGCCCACACTGTTCCCATATGTTTTTGCCAAGGTCAGGGCTTGTGTTGAGTGTCATATCTTTTTTGGGAAGCATAAATTAAAGCCCATACCTTTGAATCCTATTGTGGTGAATGGTCCTTTTTAGCAGTGTGGACTGGAATTTATAGGTGGGATACATCCTCACTCAAGTGGACAACACAAGTGGATCCTCACAACCATATACTATTTTACAAAGTGGATAAAATTTATTCCGACTAGGAACACAACAATCAAGGTAATTATCAATTTTCTAGAAGAAAACATTTTGGTTAGATTTGGGTGCCATAAGAAGATTGTTACTGACAATGCTCTAGCCTTAAATTTTGGTCCTATGGTCAATTTTTGCAATAAGTATAATATTACTCTGAAACATTCAACATAATACTACCCATAGGGAAATGGGTTAGTTGAATCTTCAAATAAAAGTCTGACGAGGATCATTAAAAAGTTGCTAGAAGAAAACAAGAAGGTCTAGGATTCCAAGTAAAAATATGTGTTGTGGGATGACAAGATTAGTACCAAATAGTCCATTGGAACCTCCCCCTTTCAATTGGTGAATGGAACCGATGTAATTTTTCATGTTTAATTAGGATTGCTAGTAATGAAATTTTTGCAAGATGAAGTTGAGGAACACAATGATATGCAAAGAAGGATTTGTCAATTGATATAAGTACAACAGACCAGAGAATTGTTGAATGAAAAGGCTCAAATCTATTAGAATAAAGTCAAAACCATTTTTGGCAGGAAGACAAAGAAAGATAATTTTCTCCTAGGGGATCTAGTCTTAAGGTGGGATGCTGTCATAAATGATAAGCGAAAACATGGTAAGTTTGATTATATTTGGTTTGGGCCATTTAAGGTTGCAAAAGTTTTGGAAAATAACACTTTTATCATGAAAAATCTTGAAGGTGAAGATCTATTTGGAGGCCCTGTGAATGAGCACTTTCTCAAACATTTATTTTACTAAAAGTTGGCGGTGGATTAAATCCACTGTAAATACTGGTGTGGTTTGAAATAGATTAGATGAATAAATACTCCATAGTCCAATGGAAAAACACTAGTAGAGAGTTTCTTATCATAATAATTCTTTAGTTTGCTTCAATTTTGATGGTTAGTTTGGTCGGTAATATTCAGTATGTCTTCAGCTTGGATTATTTAATAAACAAAGTAATTGGTTATAGTTTTGTAGACTGAGTTTGTAAGAAGGCATGTGGTCAACAAGTTCTTGGAGCCTCGCAGGAAGGACTCCATCCCGATTTGGAGCCAGGTGTGAGCACCTAATTTGTAGTGATGATTTTTTTTCTTACCTTCTCCAAAGTTCTATTGGGTCAGTATGCTCTGTCCGAGTCAGTTTGGTTTGTTTGGTCTAGTCTATTGTAAAAAATTACAAGAGTTTGTAATAAGTCTTCCATGAGTCATTGTCAAGTAAAAAAAGTCAGTATGTTTTATGAAAAGCATGGTTTCCCAACAACAAAGTTACAAAGTAAAAAATAATTACCTTTGTTGAAGTTCTGAACATCCAATAGCGAATTGTCACTACCAGAGGTTCTACATTAGGGTTTAATGGGTAATTAAAGGTTATACTTACAATGAATAAGTCATGTAGATCTTGGTTGGTGATTCACTTTAAAGGTTATCATACGATGTACATCCCTAGATTGATAACTATATCCTCCAACAAATCATCATCGATCTTTGACTTGTCGGTTTAAAAATTAGTTATCCACACCGTCCAATCACTGTAATGATTGTGCATTCATGAGTGACTTAGATGCATATCGGCTGTAGTGTTTAAAAATGATGATTTTTTATGCCCTTTTCTTACCTTAAACTGTAACCCTATCCACTATTTCTTCTAGCTGTCGGCTTAGTGAGTTAGAAAAACATAATTTGTAGTTTGCAGGAAATGGGTAAAGGAGGAAATGTTGTACGTGTGGAACTAGAAGGCGTCGAGCTGCTCGAAGCATATTTTGAGTTCGTTGATCAATTCAAATAGGTTGGTTGGTTCTCTCCATGTGAAAAACTTTGAGGATCTAATTCGGAGGTCACTAGAGCATTTGTAGAAAAATTTGATGGCAGCAAGGTCAAACTTGGATACTTGACTCTACAGGTTTCAAAGGGATCCATTGCAGTTGCTACTAAGTTACCCTTGCATGGAGAAAAATGGTTCAAGAACCAAACCATTAACCATACATAAATTAATAAGTTTTTAAAGCCATACCATCAAAACCTTGACTGGACCAAAGGCATTCCAAGGAGTTGGCTCAAGGATGAATGGGACGAACTGTTGAAGATGGTTCAAAGGTACATTACTTGTGAAGGTAGATATACTATTACTTCGATGTATCACATGATATTTTTACTACAGTTCATAGGAGAAAGGAGAATGTGTCTTCCATTATTTTTGTTAAAAATATTAACAAAAATGTCAGCTAGGGTTCAAACTCATCCATAAAACACCAAACTGTTGATTAAGGTTGGTTGTCATTGATGTCAACCCTTGAAGAAAGCCCCGTAGCACAAAGGCTTGGGTAATGGACCCAATATTGTTTAATGTAAATATGACTCATTATTGTTTTTTCATGGTTGATAAGAAGTAAATATGGATGAACTCCAAAGTGGTCCCCTTATGGTGAAAGCCC
>JZKD02S1713875.1:209713-226255 GCA_000966675.3 Picea glauca
TGCTCATTATTGGATAATAATTCTACATTGATATAAAATTTGAAGAAAAAGGATTATAATTACGCTATTACTGATTCACACCCCATCTCAGTAATCCAACACAAACGTACTGTCATCCATCAAGGTTTAATAAATTTTTTGATCATGGAGGAGTTGAACAAAAAACAAAGGACTTGGGAACATTTATTGGCTAGATTTAAAGAAGAAATTTACAAACCTCGGGCTACAAAAGCAGATACCCCCATTGAAAGAATTAAGATTCTTTAAAACCCCAGAGATATGGTTATCAGATCTTCTTCTGTAGAACAGGAAATAAAAACATTCACAAGGATGACTAGGAGCGCTACAAGAAGGATTTCTTTTGAAGAAAGGAGCACATCAAAAGAGGCAACAGAATCTGTCCTAGAGAAAATAAGTCCATCTCATAATGCTAAGAGGGCCTATAACAGGAAAAAGAGAAGAACAATTACTATTGATCCTGTTACTATTGAGCCAATCATTGAGAAGCCTTACAACAGTACGACAATTAAAAAAGGATTTCGAAAATCCTCTCAGAAAGAAAAATAGAAAATTCCAGAGGAAAAGTTGTCTATAACACCACATACCCGTATAACCAATAAATTGAGGTTAAATGAAAAATCAATTGCAAAACCTACTTTGAAGAACACAATTCTCATCATAGAAGACAATTCAGAAGGATCCTTGCCAGAGAATGAGGAAGGACAGACATAGTAAGTTACCTAATCTTGTTCCAGATAAGATGAAGAATAATAATAAGAGAACAACGAAGACAGAGCAGAGCATTCTTGAACTTGAAGAATTCATTCAATCCTTGGAATTGGAAAATTTGGAACTTCAAATTTCCCTTCCAATTGAAGTAAATGTACATGATATACCTGAAATAACTACATAGGAACATGTTGTTTCAATTCATCCAAGTTAGGGTAAGAATATCTTAAAATTACCATATTGAGATAGTGAATATTCTAAGCCAGAAAAGAATGAGCATAACAGGGAGGTGCCAGTACATGAACCAGTTACAACGACACAACCAAACACCAACAAAGGGGACACGAAGATAACAGAGCTTTAGAAAAAGTTGAAGAAGTTTAGCAGCTTGATCAAGCACCTAAAAAATGAAAACTCTAGGTTGAGAAAGCATAATAAGAAGGTTAGGAAAAAGAAGGACAAGGTGGCTAGAAAACATAACAAGTTGTGTACTTGGGCTCATAAGATATACCAAAACAATGGTAGGTTGTTTAGACAGGGTGGGAAATAGAAAAGAAAGTGGTTGCAGGAGAAACTTAGGAATCAAGACAGGGACAACCTCAAGTTGCTTGCATAAGCTATTCAACATATTCTATGAGAAACAATACACATATTTCCAAAGGTAAGCACCAAATGCTATCAAGGATTGCATTGACAAAATATATCATTTTTGGAGAAGGGCATGACTCTATCCGACGATTCAAAATTTTGAAGACTGAACTTCCTGTAGCGACTTCTACATAGGAAAACTCAAAAGTGCTGCCAAAACTTCTGAGAATGACATTTTTGCACTATTTTGTGAATTCCAACTATGTAGTGATTCTAGAAAGTTATTGATCCCATTAACAACCCTCATTCATGTGTCTATCTGCTCTCTGAAGTTTGTATATGCCAAATATAGGATCAAAATATAAGATAGGAGGTGGTCAAAGAGAAAAGCTTAGAAAGTGGATCTAGAACTGAAAATCGGATTTCATGCTCCAAATTAGGAAATCCGATTATGATGTCTATAGATGCTATTTGTGTTTCTAAGTTAGGCTCAGATCCATTTATTTTGGATCTTAGATCTATTTTTGAATCAATGATGTATCTATAAAAGAAAAAATGAAAACCGAATAAAGGGTTGAGTTTTGGGTTCAAAAAATTGGTTGTAAAGATATATCTTGTACAAAACTACAAACTTAATGAATATGTTTCATTACTGAAGAAATCTTGTGAGTTTAGCATCAGATTGTGTCTGTTGTGTTCATAAATATTTTTTATTTCCTATTTGCATGAGATGATTGTTGATGTAGCATACATTGATGGTCCATGACGTATATATTCCCAAACAATAAATCTTTATTGTGATTGCCTGTATTTCATAAATTTCATTCAAGTACTTCAAATTCATAATTTAAAATCTTTTCTAGTTATAGAATATCCAATCCTGTGAATGTATTTTTTTTTCCTCAGAAAAAAGCGTAATTTTATTCATCTCGAGAGACAAAATTACATTTTGTAGGTGCTTCTAGGATCACAACACACCCCTTGTGTGTAATATGGACAAAGAGAATAGGTCCTCGACCTTGGCCCAAAAAGTGGTCACAAAAGGGGCTTTTTAAGAGCAATTTTTTTTTAGTATGACTGGAAGCCTATAATTACATCACCCAGAACAAGGTGGGGAATAAACTGTAAATTAAATAGCATTATATGTGCATGTATAAGGAGCTTCAAGAAAGAGCATAGATGCAAGCTGATAATCTATTTGAAACTGCCTAATAATTTCACTGTAGTGGTATATCATCTGCTAAAAGTTGCTTATAACTATTGTAAACAAAAAATTACGTATGATAAGTAACACACTGTGACCATAATGTGTCGATCAAGTAACTGTATGATAAGGGAGACAAGTAAAAATTCATTCTTGCATCTGTCACATAACCTCTATAAAAGGTCAGTGATAAAAAGCATGTGTTTCTTCCCCCTTATACTTTGTGATGTGCCACTGACCCAAAGTTAGTTGTAGTCCTGCTTTTGACAGGGCGTTCGCTACCACGTTCCTGTTCCTGTAGACATGGGAGATAACCATTGAATCAATTTCCTCCAACAAATGAAAGATGTCCTCCAAAATAGGAAAAAGAAACATATTGTGACACCGCTGAAGCTTTATTTCTCAGTTGATGACATTCATAGAATCACCATAGATTTGGAAGTGAAGAATTTCCTTCTCTTTGGAAAATAATAGTAGTTTCAGTGTGAGTAGTTCTGCATAGTTATTTGTACCTTGTCCCAGTCCCAATTTTAAATGAAAAGAGTGGTTTTCAGCTAGATGAAGAACTATTCCTCCCTTGCAAGTGTGATTCTGGGAGGCACCATTGAAGTAATCCTGTGAATGTATTGATTGAACAACTTGTGAAATTAACATATTTACATTTGTGCTTCTCCTTTATTCCCTCTTTCACCTATTTGATTTAAAGTGTCTGAACGTTGACCTCACATGCCTTCAATCCATGAGATGTAGTAAATGATACTAAGAGTTATCAATGATTTTAATATCCCAACCCCAATTATTTGATCCATCAACCAAATACAAACTATTATCTTTTGAGGTGCCTAGGATTTACTCTATTGAAGTCAAGAGTAAACTCTAGGAGCTAACATGGGTAATCTTCTAAGAAATAGTTGGTGAATTGATATTTTTATCCGCTACTTCTCTGCCATGTTGTTGGTATCCTTCATTGGTACTAATTAATTCTTCCATGTCATTTAAAGCTTGGTCGACCGAAGCCTCAAAGAGTTCTAAATTATCTCCACCTCCTTCTTTAAACTGCTCAATTTTGGTAAAGTAAGAAGAATAACCAATTTATGCCATATGTGTAGTAAACATATCATTCAGGTAGAAACCCTCAACAAGTTCAGCTTCTTTTAGGCCAAGTTGGTCAAAAGGACCTGCAAGTTCATCTAGATGGGATATATGTTTTACCATGATTTCTTCGATTTTCCAAGGCAGGGGAATGAGTTGATTCTTTCTCTTCTCGTTGAAGAAGTGAGCCCAAGTCCTGTACTGCTTGCAAATTTCCACAACAAAATGCTTGTCTGTTACATAAAATGGGAGAAGGAAAGGTTTTTCTTCACATCCAAATAACTTGATAATATTGAAATATTAATTAGTATCGAAAAATCTTTTCTCCACAAGAAAGGTGGCGACTTTAAGTGATAACCTCAACGTGTTAAGGCTAAAAACTAATTTTTTGAACTCTTAAATAAAATTATTGTGAACCGGGTAAAATTTATACTGAGCTTTGTGTCTCCACAAAGCTGTATACCAGGCATAAATTGGTTCCATATTAAAATCAATGCTCCTTTCCCTCGAGAAGTCCTTAAATACATGACAGTAAGCTATATCGAAAATGATATAGGATGTCATATAAAATTTCTGAACACTACATGGAGAACACCTTCTAGTGGAGGTTTTTGCAGAGGTTTTTAGTGTAACAAAATTTTGTGAAATTTCAAAAAAACCTCCCCTACAACCTCCTCTATTGGATGTGAAGGTTTTAGTGGATGTTCTATATAACTAAAAAATTTTGGGCGGGAGGAGGTTGTAGCGAAGGTTTTTTTTTGGTGCATTTCTTGTCAAAACGAGTTGGTGCGGTATAGAAATATATGCACTAGTGCATTAATATATTAAAATGCACCCCCACAGTAATATAATAAAAAATGTCTCGAAACTAAATATAATAAAAACATGCCCCTATGCGTTTATAACTAATGCGCATCGGTTCCCTCTTTTTCATCGTATGCAAAGCACCGATGCTCTTATAATTACTACGCACTGGGTCCGCGTGCTTCTCTTGTGATGTACCGATGTGCTTTAGTATGTGTACACCCCAGTGCGATAAGGTTATAGATAGGACCGATGCACTTTAGGATTAGTACATTCCAGTGTCGTTAAGTAACAATTAGCCCCGATGCGATAATGTTATTTTGAGACCCGATGCATTTAATATAGAATGTGCCTTGGTACTTCTGTAATTAGTATGTACCAATATGTCGACAACATTATTTTTAGTATGCATCAATGTGTATAATATAGTAAAGGCCCTGATGTGTAAATAATAGTTATCTCTACAGTGCGAATAATAAATATAACGCACCGATACGATAAAATTTTAGCGCCCTGGTTAATATTTCAAACATGATCATCGTACAATTTTGAAATGATAATATTATTGTACGTTATATCGTTTATGGAATGGTGTGTTTTCTCAACAATGTGTGCGGATGCATTATTATAATTAATATATACAAATGCGTATTCCTACTCAAAATGTTGCGATATGTATATTATGGCTCTAGTGAGTTCAAAAGAATACAATGCACTGATATGTATATATTTTAATTCATTGTTTTTTACAAATTTTCAATTAATTATTTCAAATTAAATATATATTTTAAATAATATTGTTTTATATTTATGCTATTGCATTAATGTGTTATCCAACCAATTAAAACTATGTTATTTGTATCAATGTAAATCATCCACATATTATTTATTCAGGAACACAACATTTTACAACATTCGACAATGCAATGAAGTAAGAAACCCATTTTATTATATATGAATAAGAAACCCATTGTCATACAAAAAAGGACAATGTACCGGTGTAGTACAATAATAAAATTGCAACCAATTTGTAATTGTTACACTTATTGGTAACATGTCCTCATGCAATTGGGACAATATGTCCAGTACATTAAATAAAATCCCTAATTTTCAGAGACAAATATTCCAAAACATACAACTTGCAGTAACATTGAATTATATTGATTGTCATTCATCAGTTGAACTGTTTCCATTGCTCGAGTTGCGTGCATGCCTCATTTATTTGTCTTTTGTAGGTGATATTGTACTTTTGTTTTTTAACATAATGTTTTCTTGTCGATCGACTTGTTTTTTTTATATTCCGCTCCTTCATCTTCCATTTACAAACATAGAAATAAAATGTAATAAGTATATCTACATTTATATATAGTAGAATATACATGATTGTGTAGATAAAAAAACATACCTTAACACCAAGTCTTTCATAAACAATACACATTGTTTCGAAGCCATGATTCATGAATTCTCTCAAAATCTCCTATGATGTCTGCATTCCATACTTTGTTTTCTGCATGTTTAATACTACACAACAAAACATGGTCGATATAATGAATACACAATTTTATTGTTTTTTCATTAATTATAAAACAAGGAAAGTTAAACGACATAGCTACTTACAAATTGTTGAATTAAACTTTCATTCTTCAACATATACTCACAATGCATACTTAACCCAATCTAATTTATCAATTCATGGTTTGTCTCCTCTTTGTATGTTAGCATCTAGTAGAAGACATCTATGGACAAGTGTAAATTAATTATTTAAATATAATTATCACAACAAACATGAAATCTTAAGAAAGGCCGAAAACTTAAATACTCACAAAGTTTGTGACCAACCATTTTATTCCTTGTCTTCCTATCTTATGTGATGAATGTATTCTATTTGTTTTTCCTTTCTGCAATAAAATAATTGAAAATTAATATTTCATGCGATACTTAAATTCAACGTACATAAAAGAATAAAAAAATGATTACATACCTCTGATACACATCGTAGTTGGGATGGTTGATCCGTTAACGAAAGGCGTATAGCCTATCCGTTTCACCAACATGAAATTCTTTGTAAAACAAATATAGCTTAAAATATTTTGAAGATGGAAAAAGACTCGACCAACCAAACCAAAAGTCGAGTCGGCTCGAATAAGAATGAAGTAAGCTACCTGGAAGTCTAGTCAGAATATGAGTTGGAATAGAGGCAAGTCGAGTCAGAATATGAGTTGAAATAGAAGCAAGTCAAGTCAGAATCCAAGCAAGTCTACCAAGTCAAATTGACCCAAGTTGGGTTGACCAAATGAGACAAACTAACTAAAAGATACCTTGGTCGAAGTGTGGGTGGATTGGGTCGACTATGGATGGTTGTTGGTCGAATGAGGAAGGGGAAAATCAACCAAAAAAAGAATCCAAGTCGAAGAGGGTCGACCCGTGGCTAAAGAAAATAACTAAGAAGCGTATTCGACAACCAATACAGAAGGGAAACTCTATGCAGTTGGAATCAATGAACACCAATTGAGAAGAAAGTCCTAGGGGTGAATTTGATCACCAGTGGTGTGTAAAAATGTTTGGGAGACTATTCTTAATAACCCACGATGCATAAAAATGTCTGGGGCAATTTTTTCCAACCCAGAGAAACTAAAAATGTGGGGGACTGGATTTGGGCCTTCGCTAACAAAGAAAAACATAAGGATGTCGACTTAGGAATTCACGGACAATGAAAAACATATAGAAATCAGTTTGGCATTCAATGACGGAGGAAAAATGTTTTGGGGGGAATTTGATTTTCGACGAATGGGCAGAAACATGTATATGGTTCGTGGTCAACTAGTAAGCACTACATCAATCCCAAACTTCGATATAAATGACGTCTATTCTTAGTGGGCAAAGGAAAACACCGAACGAAATCAAGAATTTTCCCAACAACTCTAAAATTGAAATTAGAAACTCCCAAATGAATAAAAACAACTCTGGAAGGAGGGATATCAATTTCCAAGCCAAATCAATGCGCCATTATGGTTAAAGAGATGTTAAGATGGCTTACAAACCCATAATGACCATATTCCTATAAAAATGAGCTCAATTCCGAATTGGTAAAAAATGCCATTTGCTAAATAAAATGTAGACAACCATTAAGTTACAGTGCACACATTAACTGTACATGAACAATGCAAACACAAACCATTATCGCACATAAACTCAGAATTTATAATGGAAACCCAAATAGGAAAACCAACATTATTTTGGCTCCGACGAGGCTCTTATTTATTCAACAATGGGCAATTTACAGGCTCTCTAGTTCATCTGTACGCTCCCGAGTGATATTTGGGTAGCCTCTCTACATCATTCGTAGCTAAAGAACCCATTTCTCATTGTGGGGATACACGATATAGAATGCTGAGTCGACTGGGAGGATAGATGGAAGGTCAGGCGTCCCCAATGCTTTAGCTTCTCTCCAATCCGCTTCTCCTTCTTTTGTTTGTTTGTTTGTCTTTTCTCCTATGTGGAAAAGGTTTTATGAATAAAATAATATACTTCTCAGCCTTAAATATATTACATACAAAATGGACATCACTCATGATGGCATGGGGCCCTTCACTAAAACAAGTTGATTTCCTTCATCGTCCATAGACTTAACAATGCCTGTGCTGATCATCTTAGAGTCCTGTGCCTATAACCAATTTCTCTTGTCGTATCTATTGATGTTTTGGTAGAAGCGAGAGGTATTCCCTCCTGGACAACTTTTCTTAGAGAGGAAGATTCCCATAATTCAAATGAAGAACATTGTACAATTGAAGAACACCTTGGAAGAGAAGTCAATCCACACAAAAATAATAAAGTGGAAATAGAATTTCCAGGAAGAGAAGTTGGCCCCAACTAAGTGACTGAACTACTATAAATAAAGGTGACACCTTGCTCATTTGAATACACTAACTCATCTCAGCTAAGAAGGAAGAGGAGGGACACGTTTGAGGCAACCCTAGGAGACACACCAATTAGGGTTCTTGGTGGTTTCTTGTGCGCTAGCTCTAGAAGATTTGCACTAGGGTTGTGAGGTGACTCAGTTGTCTACCCTCGCTAGGGTTTAACAAGAAGAATAGATAAGTACTTGTTATCAGGGTTTCTTCATTGTTGGTTTCACACTTGTGAATAGAGATCATTCATGGTTGTACTGTACTATTAGACATATTCTCTCTAAGAAAAGTTGGCTAGGTTTTTCCCGAGTTTGGGGTTTTCCCAAGATAAATCTTTGTGTCTTCCATTGCTTGTCTATTTGCTTCTAGATCCTGCTTATATTTTCAGTATATTGTTATTGAATGTTAAATGAAGATCAAAATACTCTGTTAAATCTACCGCTACTGATCTAAATAAAATCCAACATGGGATCATAGCAAGTTACGTTCAGAATAGTCTAATCATTGGAAGGAAGATCGTGAGCAAAAATGGAAGGCCACATTGTTGAGATTTTCCACTACACATGAAATTTTTCGATGCATATTTTTTTTGTCAAGCTCATTGAGAAATTTATTGGAGGACGTTGATATTAGTTTTTCCATAGATCAGCTTGCCCTAGCCTAGCACACCTCCCGGTTGTTACACATCAAAATTCCCCACTTCGACAATGTCGCATTTTCATTATCGTAAGTGTCACACTTTTGTCGAAAGTGTCGTAAGTATCGCATTGTCTTTCCCTAAGTATCACATCATAAACAACACCATGAAAACACCTACTACAACCCCTAAAACATGTTAGAAGAAGAATCCCCATATTCCCCTGCATCAGGTATGAAAGATCATAACCTTGTAACAATATTTATTGTTTTTATATGTTTTTTTTGTTGTACGACAAAGGATCTAAGTCATTTTTTTTTAATCATGTAGACATAGGTGCGTCACGTCTGATAGAGATTCTAGCACTAGGACTTCATGGAGATGCTCAGGCAGTAGCAGAAGTTGATGTCGGAGTAGGAGGACTCTGAGAGGTAGAGAGGAACCTCCGTAGTTTGACCATAGGCATTCCTTCCATGAGGATACAAGATGTACCCTTACATCTTCAGAGACATACCGTTGGGGTACCTGATGGTCTTAGTCATTTTCTACGACGAGTGGCGAGAGAAGTGGTGTGCTATGCTGAGCACAATGTGGTGCAGGGAGACAAGTAGAATCTCCTGACACTTTTTAGTCTTTTATGATGATACTATGGGCATAAAGGCCCACATTTTTTCCTTCTATGTACTTTTTGGACGATGTATTTTGAAAAAACTTTCTCTATTTATACTCAAGATTATATATATATATGCATTTTGCAGTGGTTACTTATATTATATTTTTTTGTTTTATGTGATGTTTTTTATTTACATGCTTCATATCCCAAATGTTTATCTATGCACAATATACCAATCCAACATATACTTTGCTAACAAATCTGTAGTCATATTAATTTCTCTTTATATATGTCTATATTGTAGAAATTCCAAAAATATTTAGAGATGACGAACCCTTAGATGGAGACGTAGCGAAATTGTATTATGAACAATGTATTCACGATTTAGTTGACGAACCACGAGTTTAGAATCAAGGTTGATAATCAATTGAGATATACTTAGAGAAGAAGCTTCGGTTAAAATTCCATTGACAACATTATATTCTGCAACGTTATTGGTTGCAAACCCGAGGCAAATTCCTCCTGAACTCACTAACTTTCTAGAGTGGTAAATGACCCAAGCTGTAGAAGCGATATTCTAGGTATGTCGTCTAGCTCCATCCACAACAGGAATTTCTATTATGGAAATATTCCCCTGCGGACATGTGAACTTTTCCTTAGATTATTGACCCCTATACCAAGACATAAACAATCATTTGGGCACTTCCATTCATATAAACTCATTTTTCTTATCGAAAAAGAGAGGAGAAGGTAAAGTAGGATGTACTCTATTTATGATGTTTTTCCCAGCTGCTCCTATCCACAAACTTGATCCAAATCCTGATGCAAATCAATACCTGCAATGAAAAACAAGAAACAAGCGACTTCCTTCTACTCTAATGGATTAGGCAAACCAAATTAATCTATGCAAATCAAATTAAACATAGACAAGCACATGAAACCACATACTTGAAGGAAATAGGCCAAGTATATTAAATGAGAACTTCAAAAGGAAACTTACAATCTTCAGATGATGTTGCAACAACCTCTCCAAGTCCTCCTCATCCAACCCTTGCTCGAAAGATCCAAAATCAAAATAACAATGTTTTGTTGATTTTCTCCTCTTGTTTCACCATGGGAATGCCTCCATTTATAGGCTTTGAGAGGCTCAAATACCTTGGGTATATTTGGAATCAATTGAGGATATGGCTCCAATAGTTGTGATATCTTCCTTAGATGCAGCCTTGGAGTTAGATTCAAGCCAAACTAACTGGATCCATCCATAGCTGTCTTTAGAAGAAAATGAGATTTCTTCCAAGATTTCCTCAACCAACTCAACACTCCCTTAGAATGGGCAATAAAGCTCTACAACGCTCCCCGTGAGATGGAAAAGGAGCACTAATGCTCCCTGTGTATGAGTAGGGGAGATTTGATCTTCAAAAAAGTTACCAAGATGAATAATTCCTTAGGAAAACATTTGTTCCATCTATTAGATGATGGGGCTTCTTATTCTAACATGTTTTAGGGGTTGTAGTAGGGATTTTCATGGTGTCATTCATGATGCGACACTTAGGGAAAGATAATACGACACTTATAACACTTGCGAGAAATGTCCAACACTTACGACACTTGCGAAAAAAGTACGACACTTACGACACTTACGATAATGAAAATAAGACACTGTTGAAGTGAGGAATTTTGATGTATAAGAAATTCCCCCCAAAGTGTGAAGTCAGAAAATGAATGCTGATGGCCGAAACACTTTGTAGATTCTTAGAAGCAAGGGTATGGAATTGGGGAACTTAGTAGAAGCTATAGGCAACCATCAAACAATGTTAATATGTGTTCCATTCCCGAGGCAGGCATACCTATGCTCGGAATAAAAATGACTCAAAGTATGGTTGCCAATAAATACACTGCAGATCCATGATGATATTGACTAAGGAAATGGCGACTAGAGATACAATGTGGATCCATATCTCTACGACCCGACTTGATCGCAACCATGAAAGAACACACAATGGAGCTACGATGTGATAAGAACATAGCCATAGACCAATACAAAGTGGATCTATGTTAAAACAAGTATATCAGTCAGATAGTCGCCATTGCTGTTGTAGGAAAATCTCCCTACGGACAGGTAGATTGCCTCAAAGAGCTAGACCCTAAACTCTAAGACAGAAAGTGTTCAACATGGACACTGACTTCCTTTCCAATCTATACAAACTAATGCATGAGGAGGAAGGAGAACAAAAGTACCTTTTTATCGACGTTTATCCCTGCGCGCTCCGAGTTGAGCTCCAATCTTTCGCTCCTCGATGAGCCCTGTAGAGAAACAAAGTACGACAACTTCCTACTCTATTGATATTAGCTTGAAAACAGATCTATCTATCAATGATAAGTTCATGTAAGATCAGACACAAACTAGAAAGAAACAGGCCAAGCGTGTCATATTAATGAGAATAATGACAACAGTACTTACAATCGTAGATGCGAATGCGATAACTTCGTCAAGTCCCCTTTGTCTAACCCTTGCTCTAAAGATCCACGACTTGGATGATAACATCTTCACTGATCACTCTCCTTTGGCTGACTGTGTGTTTCCTATGAGATCATAGGTTTCATGCTAGTAATTCTTCCCCCTTTTCACCATCATAGAGCCTGCTTATATAGGTTAAGAGAAGCTTAACCTCTTGAGGTATCTTTAGGGTAGGTTGAGGAATTCCCTCCTTAGATCAAGGATCTTTTGATTGAACCAAGAATTCGAATGCAACTTCCTTCCAAACTTGAAAGATCCTTCCCTTATTCTCCTTAATGGGCCAACCACTACCCAGATTAGGCAACACTCCCTCAAAAGGGGCATCAGGGTGCTATAGCACATCCTGGGAGGCTCAAGGGGAGCGCCAGCGCTCCAAGGATGGATAGCACTCCTTCAGAGAGGTGATTTGTTGTTATAACTCTCCCTCAGACCTTATAGGGGAGCGCCAATGCTCCTAAGGCTGATGTAGAGGAGCACTCTCCTTCAAAACCCTTGTTAAAGAGCTCCTTTCAGGTGGTAAGATTTCCTTGACTTTAGTTAATCATTCTCCCTCCTTCAAATCAAGTGTCTGAGGTATTCTTAGTGTCTCCTTGGTGTCATCATCATGGCAGTATGCTTTGTTTGATGTTTGTGACACTTGTGAATGACATGCAACACTTGCGACAGTTGAGAGGAACATGCGACACTTACGACACTTATCGAAGCGAGCAATATTGAGGTGTAACAGATTTCCCCCCAAAGTATGAAGTTAGAATATGCGAACTGATAACTGAAATTCTTTGTAGACGTTCAAGCAAGGGTATAGACTCAGAGAACCTGAAGGAAGCTGCACACAAACATCCAACAAATATCATGACATATTTCAAAACCCAAGGCATGCATACCTATGCTTGGGTGATCAATACTTGCAAGATATGGCCGCCATAAAATACACTGCGGATCCATAATTGTATTGATGAAAAAGGTATGGCCACCGAGGATACAATGTGGATATATACTCTGATGACCTAGACTGATCGTAGCCACGAAGAATACACAGTGGATCTACGAGATGACAAGACATAGCCACGACCAATACAAAGTGGATCTATGTAATAGTGCATGTATCATTTGTCCAATAGAAACTCCTTCGCAGCCTGGGCAAAGCATATATCAAAGTGATCACTCAACCCAGGGTCTCCTTATCGATCCCAATGTGGTACGATTCTAACCATGTGAGTAGATGTCCTGATGTCGAACATGGCAGAAACCACTTGATTACCGGTCAATGGTGTAAACCGTTAACAAGTGCGGGGGAGATCACCATTAATGTCAATGATTCCCAAGGTACCCTAGTACAGTCCAACGAATGTGAATGGATGAGCTGGAGTCGAACATCCATGGAATCATCCGATCAGAGGTCAATGATGTAAACCTACTTTCGAACGTGAGGAGGCCTACCATTGAGGCATGTAGGTCCCAAAGTACTAACTGGTTTCTAAGTTTGATTCCTGGATAATGTGTTGAATTCGATAGGGATAGACTCGTTGAAGGAGGGCCTTGATGTATCCCCCATCAACGACACAAAATGGACATAGAGATGTAATTGGCAGATCAAATGGACATGGACTGACACGGGTTTTGAGGCAAGATATTTGGGATGGATGACTCTCAAGGAAGATACTTCCCTTGAACACTGAGGCACAACAATAAAACATGACATGGACCAAAACTTGATGATGCAGTGGATGCTGTGACTTGCGTCGGGTGATCCAAAGGAGTGAAAGAAACTCAAAGGATTGGCTCAGTGCAGAGGTTCAACGGGTTATAATGCATGCTTATGACAAAGTGCCATGTTCAAAGGCGACTCTAAGAATTGCTTGATGATGTTCTCAAGAGACTGCTTGGCTTGCTTCTTTCAAATTTTCCCCCATCCAGATAGACGAGTACCTCTTTTTGATTTAATGAGCTCGAGGAGGATAACACATGCTCGATATAACTCACCTTCGGTAAGTTCCTCTTCCTTTGTTTAACGAATTGGAAGAAGTAAGGGTTTGATCTCATATGGGCCTATCGATGTGTGCTTTAGCGAGTCCAAAGATAGAAAACTTGAAGGTTTTTAAGTATTATAGAGTTTGGAAAAAAACTTAAAAGAGAACTCTCTTAGTTCCTTTTTCGTACAGTAGTCTAACGAGACTGAAAAAGAGATAAACTATCGCTCGAAAGATGCCCCTTCGAACCTTTTAACGAGTGTGAAAGGAAGAAAGATCACTTGACAATCTTTTCATATTTAGAGAGTCTGAAAAGAGTTTAAAGATGACTCCAGGGGGGTTCCTTTTTCGTGTGTCCGTACGAGTCCGAAAAAGAGATAAAAGTTTACCCAGTGCATTCTCATATTTTCAAGCTTGAGAACGAAGCAAGACTATGCTCATGAATGTGGCAAGGTAAACAATCGATCAGAACTGCCAGGAAACCTGCGATGTCAAAACTACAATCCAGAGGTTTAGTGAAGCCATCATATTGTTAGAGAAACCCATAAATGACTATACCTTATAAAAAATGGAAATTTATAAATAGTAATACAATGAAAATTTCATTTACCATTTCATTTTGCACAAGGATTTGTAGCAGTGGAGATTCTCATTTTGGAGGTGGATCTTGTTTCGCTTGATACCGGAGCTACGGTTAACCATTTATCTCATCGTTTGGACCAGGTAGATTTTCATCTCCACTTCTTTCAAACACATGGTTTAATGCTTATTTTCATAGCAGCATTTAATTTAAAAAATGAAGCCCTAAGTCACCCCAAAAAGATCAAATCGGCCTCTTTTAAAAGTGATGGGAATAAGACATTCTTTTTGCAAAAACGTTTTATGAAGTGATGGCCATTATGCCAACGCCTTAATACCTAAGTGGATGGGTCGTTTTTGTCAAAGAACCCATATATGCCCACACAGCCATAAGGGAAATCGTTTTCATTTAAAAACGTTTTAATTGTTGTATGATGGATATTGAATGGCTAAGAGAGGGTGTGGTAATTGTAAAAGAGGGCGTGGTCTCTTCAAAGAATGTGGGCATTAAATTCCATGTTTTTAAATTGCTTTTGAAAATTGCCGAAATTGCCAAAACGTTGAAATAATGAAATTCTTTATTTTTTTTGTTTTGTAGGTGATTTCGGCGACCATGATCGAGTGGAAAGAACGAGAGCATGAGATTGATGACTTGGATGCCTTGTGGAGTCCTCACACATGGGCCACATTGAGAGCTTGTGGCTTACTAAAATTCTTCAAATTGCAAAAAATGAAGAAGGAGATTTTGATGCTCGAACACATGATTGTCTTATGGGATGTCGCGGAGCAAGGATTCTGGATTGGCACACAGCTTCTAACCATAGAGTTGGAAGACGTGTATTTCCTAACTGGCCTCTCGAAAAGAGGGGTTCCCATATCTTTTTTCGGGCAGAGGGCGCTACCTGAGCAAGTGGATGTGTATTTGGCATGTCACTGCGTCCCAGGAGCAAGACTTGTAGGGGGTAGAATCCCTATCAAAGATATCCAAGAGCTACCCCTCCGGTCCATTTTGTTTTCCATCACAAGCATGATGGGTAGTACTAGCACACATCTGGCGTCAAGATCACATGTGGATTATGGTGAACAGTGTTTGGAACCAACACTGTTCAACTGGAGTGCAGGGTTCCTTCGGAATGTGAAGGAACAGGTTTCACGGTGCAGGATGGGACATAAACAGTTCGGTTACGACTCTTTTCTGGTCTCATTTTTCTTAGAGCGCATCCCCCAGATGCATCCTCAGATAGCACTGGCAGTGCGACCAGTGGATGAACCACGGATGGAGAGGTGGACTAGTCTGTCTCCGAGGCTAGTAGTGGAGTTAGAGTTTCGTTTCATCGGTGATTTCTTTGCTTGGCTGAGATGACAATATCTCTGGATAGAAGAATTCCCATATGCTGAGGTGGATTTCCGCAGGAGTATGGATTTGATTCTACCCGCGGGGGAAGATTGGGATGTGTCAGGTAAGAGACTGAGTAATGCAGCTGGTGTTAGCGAATTTTAATTGACAGAGCTAAATTTGGCTAACCGTCGCTAAAATTGGCATATCCATTATATTTGACAGAACCTCTATCGAATTGGCGGGTTAAGCACCTCTTGTGTTCTCTAGCACCCAACGGAAATCAATTTACACTTCATACTAAGCACCTCGGGACTATGCGATATGACCATAACCCARCGGAAAACACAATGTACAAACTTTTTGTACTTACCTTTACTTTCCGCTCCCACACAATGATAGACACGTGGCCTCAACGGAAGTCACCAAATGCTTTGGAGTTTGAGCCTCCACTTCTCCGCTGCGATCTAGGCCGTTGGTTCTTTGTTATGGGATTCCGCTCAGATCTTGATCGTTCATCTTCGGGATGATCCACACCGTTAACCTCTGATCCTCTCCAGTCCC
>JZKD02S1713875.1:239107-250708 GCA_000966675.3 Picea glauca
AAGTGGTTAGAAGTGGGTTAGCCCTAAAATAAGGAAAGTGGTTTAATATGGTTAGAAGGTAACCCCTTGAGGAAGCTACATAAAAGTATAAATAAGAGGCAAGGGTCTCTCATTTAATCACACTTGAGCATATTTAATATCTACAAGTGACTGAGGTAGCCAAAGGATATCTAAGGCGAATTTCAAAGGGAAGGTGAAGTAAAGAAGGCCGAAATTCAAGAGAGGATAAATTCTTTTGATGATGCTTTCTAAGGTATTTTATTTACATGTCATCTCACCATTTTCGCAATAGATTTTTTTTCTAGAATGATTCGGATCGCGAAATATGGAGGCCATTGAGGAAACATATCCAAGTATATGTGATAAATGTTTTTATCTTGTGGGTCGTTGTATTTTGGGAGTTGTTAGTATCCAGATACTAAATTTTCAAATTTTCTCCTTGTTGCAAGAATGGGGTTATTCCTGTAGCACCGAGAAGTGTCGTTCATGAGCAAGGATATCGTATATGCCATAAATAGTACTGAGCTTCTAACTTGCCTCGTTGGAAGGAGGTATAAGAAGGGTGGGAATCCTTATTCCATTCACCTTTGAAATAGTGCTATGATGCCTTGATCGAGACTCCACGATTATTTTAAAGTTCTTGGCTGGGAGCCAATCTCCAACACCCGTCATCAAACACAACACAAGTTAGCCACACCATTAACCAACATTAGATCCATTAAGCTCTAGTGTTGGTTCATATGGTTCTGGGTTTTTATCGTGTTTTTCATGGATCTAATTCTATCAAGGGAGTCTGCATCCATGGTACAACCTTCAACTCCTTCAACTGTAGAGAGATTTGTTTCTAGTGTTTTGGAGCCCTCTCTAAACACAAGGGAAGCATTGGACAAGTATCGATTTATGTCTCATTTCTAGGAGGTTTTCAAATACAAAGAGTAGATGTTGAATTGTGGCATATTTTCTGCACCACTGTAACATGAGATGTCTATGCCTTTGATGGAAATCAATTTGGTCAACTTGACACAGGTGGAGACCAAGTTGAGATGTTTCGAAGGTTTCTAATTGGAGGTATAAAATTCATTTTCAAAATAGATAAAAGGCAGTGCAACCATGTACTCATCTCGCTCTGTAATTTCTATATTCACACATCAACAACACTAGACCAAGCCACGAAGAAAGCACCATTGACACATGTCAATAAAAAATTGTTCTAGACCATTACTAAAATTGCCACGAGGAAAAAGCCCAAGTCAATAGCTCAGGGGCTGTACAAAAAGTAGATGAAAGAAGCAACAACGTTTTGGATTTCGAATGCAATATCTATTTGGAGATGGCTAGGGAGCCTGTGGTTACCTCTTGAGGCCATTTGTTTTGCTGGGCTTGTCTATATCGATGGCTTCATGTACACTTCAACACTAAAGAATGCCCTGTTTGTAAATGCAAGGTTACATAGATGAATATTACTCTAATTTACGACCGAGGTAATGGTAATACCGATTTTGCAACAGAGAATGAGAGCACGATTGAAGGAGAGCAAGGTGAAAAGATTCCTCCCCAGCCCTGGGCACACAGAATCAAGGGTCAACAGGAATTTATTCGATTTCAAAGGTCCACAAGGGCTAGATATGAGAGATTGGCTGCCGTGAGGACCTATGATGCTATGCTTGATACTTTGGCTATTCAGTCTAGGAATTACACCAACGATTCAAATTCCATGCCTCCAATTGGCGAACGACATGCTCAAAAACCACCTACACTTGCACTTACTATAGTGTCTGAGCCTAGGGATTCGACTTCAAGCACAAATGCAGTCATACAGGGCAGTAGAAGTGGAGATTCTATGTTGCAGCAAGAATTCGTGAGATCACCTTCTCCCCAAAGAATAAATGGTGCCTCTGGTTCTCTGGATGTGGATGTAGATGGTGGTTCAGTTCATCTGAGGAAAGGAGGAGGTTCAATTATATGCTCGAGAGTCCAATCTTTCCCTTTTGATCCTACTTATTGATGGCAACATTAATGTAGCCTTATGGACGACATAAGAGAAGTTTTTCTTGCCACCGGTCTTACGTTTAGTATACAACAAATCTGGAAATATATCAGAAAGAAGAAAAGACCTTGACTTCCCTGCTCACAAGGTTATGGTTATGATTGTTCATTGTGAAGAGATTGCTAATGAAAATTTTGCTAACTGGCATCCAATGAGAGTTGGCTAGAATTAGAGGAAGATTGCACAATCTTGTCCTGTGTTAGAGTTTGGAACATATAATACCAGGGTGTTTTCTTAGAGCCATAACTATTAGATTGATGCTTATGATTGTGTTTCTAATTTATATGTGATGACAAGTTCAAATCAAAATGAAGAAATGCCCAGATAAAGTAATACAGGGGCATATAAATGAGCTATTGGTAAGCTTGCTGCATTCAGAAGTTGTTCCGAGTATTCAGTTTTGGCAATAAATCACAGTTTAGGGAGCATGTTGTTTCCCTGTCATGATTAAGCCTGCATACATAAATTTCAAAAAAGTCAAAATCGAAATCCTGAAGAATATTAAGTAGTGGAAAAGAGAAATATGTATACATTTTCACTCTTGGTTCTTTCCTTTTCAACAACATATAATCTTACTCCAACAAGATATGAGTAAATCTCGTATCAATAGGGATACAAATGAGATATGTGGCAGGTGGATCCAATTTAAAAAGCAACATTAAAAGGGAATTTGACCTCAAGAGATCAACAGTTAAAGATATTTGGTAGTCAACCAAATCAATATTGCAAAAGGGCCAACAAATACACAGGTGGTAGGACAAATGTCAACCAGAGATATTATTTCCAGATTTTCAGCAGTAAATCATTAGTTCCACATCTCCAGATTTTAAGGATACATATGGCAAGGCATTTGACTTAAGCTGTCCCAGATTTCTTGCATAATATCATAGATTGTTTTTATTTTTAGTTCATTATTATGATTAGTTCCTAGCAGATAGGAATAATGTGTTTATTACATCTTTCTATTTAAAGACATCATTGGGTGGTAGACAGTGAGGGGGGAGAGGCCCGTGAGGGTAAGGCTTGAGAAGATATTGATGAAATAACATCCAGTCTGAGTTATTGTAAGCCTGAAGGCATTGTATTTCTGTAATCACTTCTGAAATTGGGGATATATGACATTTGTTTTATCAGATTGTGATTTTCTTGTCTAAACATTGTTTTTCCATCTTCCTTGTTTTATATTCTGTCTTTCGTCTTACTTGAAAGAATTACAGACATTGAGAATCAATGGTTGCTCATGGATGATATATTCCCGAGCGGTAAAGATTTTTCTGTGATTGCCTATCATCCGTGTGTTTTGTTTCAAGTACCGTTGCATCAATTTGACAAAGAGAATCTTGGTTTGATGAGGTGTTCTACTTTTAGTTTATTCTCTATTCATCTACCCATTTACATATAAACGTCTTATCTGATATACAATTTTATTACCTTCGATAAATAAGGTGTTTACTTGACTCCATGCCCAATGGTGTTTTTACTGATCGACATTTAACCCGTTTCTCTTTTCCTTTCTCTCCCCATCTACCCGATCCACCTTCTTTCAAAACCCAAACACATCCTTATTTATAAAATCATTGGAATAACTGAAGATGTGCTAGGCTTGACCCTATAGAAGTCTAGGGGCAACTTCTAGCACTAACATCTTTTGGCACCGTTGCCTGGGATGAAGCAACGAAGAATTCTTCCCTGGGAGAACGACAACGATAAGATCCACTTCCTAATGGTGAACAAGAAGAGGACATGTGTTTGACTGTAGATCTTTCACCATGGAGACTCCACTGTCTAAAGATTAATAGGCGACTCCACTTGATCCAAGCATGGAAGCCATTTTGGCTCAAAGGTTTTCTTTTTGTGATTTTTCATATATCATTGGTTTTCCAAACCCAATTATTAGCAGAGATGAATGGGAAGGTACCCTTCCTACATTTAAAGGTGGAGATTGGGAGGTTCTGGCTGAGCATCTGTTATATTTTCATGAGTTTATTCATGAACGTCAGATTGTGCATGAGGATGTCAAGATCAAGATTTTCAAATACTCATTGAAGGGAGCAACCCTTGACTGGTGCAGATATCTTCCAGCTTCAAGTATTAACTCATTGGCAAGTTTTCATAATGCTTTTAATATATTTTTAAAGAAGATTTTTCAGCTGAAATCCTTTTTGAAAATTGTTGTGATAAATTTGATAAGCATATTCAGCAGAAAGCAAATGTTTCTTCTGATTGCAAGAATGAAAATCATGTTGTTGAGGAAGTTTTTACAGATCTAATTGATAATAGGAAAGATGACTGCATAGTTGTGGATGCATTAGATTTTGTTTCTGATGCACTTGCTGTCTTAGATATGAATAAAAAAATAGTTGAAGAAGAGGTCTTTCCTCAACTCCTTCAAGTGGATTCCTTTGATATGTTGTTACATGTGATTAAGGAGGAAAATCAAGAGGCTGCTCATCAAGAACATATATATGAGGCAACATATGGCAATGTTAGATTTGATCAACAGGTTTATGAGAACATTTTGCTCATTTGTCATGTACAGTCAGAGCCAGTTTATGGCAGCCATCTACCAGAAGGGGAAGCAAAGTTTGAGCTGCAAGAAAAGGTAAACTTGTTTGGTTGTTCATCTATTTCTTTCTTCTATGATTCGGTAGCCATTTATATGGAATCATATTTCTCAGAAGATTCCAGTCTTGCTATTTTCAAAATCAAAGAAGACGGTGGTTGTAAGTATGTGTTACAAGTTAAAATTTTGTTACACATAATGAAGTTTTCTTTGATCTTATTCTGCATGCAAGGAGCTTTTACAGTCAGCTGGATGTTATCATGGTTTTATTGGAAACATGATTTCACTTGATCAAGTGATGGTATAATTGGTTAGAAGTAGGGCAGACACTAAGATCTCTTCTTGAGAATTTGTTTTTGTAGTTTTCTTAGTGTAATCAAATTTGTTGCGAGTTTGTTTTCAACATTTTGTTAAAGTTTGAATAAGTTGCACAGGTTTGGGGCCAGAATTAAAACAATATTGACTGATTCCACAACACAATGGACTAGGCATAGCATAGATGTGGATGTTTGTAGAGCCAAAAGTTTGCAGGCTGTGTTGCAAATATGCATAGAGGAAAAGGCACAATGGTCTGCCTGTTCTTGATGCCTCACAGGGAGAGAATCATCCCCGAGAAGGAGCCAATGTTAGTATCCAGATACTAAATTTTCAAATTTTCTCCTTGTTGCAGGAATGGGGTTATTCCCATAGCACCAACAAGTGTCATTCCTGAGCAAGGATATCATATATTCCAGAAATAGTACTGAGCTTCTAACTTGCCTTGTTGGAAGGAGGTATAAGAAGGGTGGGAATCCTTATTCCATTCACCTTTGAAATAGTGCTATGATGCCATGATCGAGACTTCATGATTATTTTAAAGTTCTTGGATGGGAGGCAATCTCCAAAACCTGTCATCAAACACAACACAGGTTAGCCACAACATTACCCAACATCAAATCCATTAAGCTCTAGTGTTGGTTCAGATGGTTCTGGGTTTTTATCTAGTTCTTCATGGTTCTAATTCTATCAAAGGAGCCTGCATCCATGGTACAACCTTCAACTCCTTCAACTGTAGAGAGATTTGTTTCTAGTGTTTTGGATCCCTCTCTAAACACAAGGGAAGCATTGGACAAGTATCGATTTATGTCTCATTTCTAGGAGGTTTTCAAATACAAAGAGTAGCTATTGAATTGTGGCATATTGTCTGCACCACTGTAATGGGAGATGTCTATGCCTTTGCTGGAAATCAATTTGGTCAACTTGGAATAGGTGGAGACCAAGTTGAGATGTTTCAAAGGTTTCTAATTGGAGGTATAAAATTCATTTTCGAAATAGATAAAAGGCAGTGAAAACATGTACTCATCTCACTCTGTACTTTCTGTATTCACACATCAACAACACTAGACCAATCCACGAAGAAATCACCATTGACACATGTCAATAAAAAATTGTTCTAGACCATTACTAAAATTGCCACGAGGAAAAAGTCCAAGTCAATAGCTTAGGGGCTGTACAAGAAGCAAATGAAAGAAGCAACAACGTTTCAGATTTCGAATGCAATATCTGTTTGGAGATGGCCAGGGAGCTTGTGGTTACCTCTTGTGGCCATTTGTTTTGTTGGGCTTGTCTATATCGATGGCTTCATGTACACTTCAACACTAAAGAATGCCCCATTTGTAAAGGCGAGGTTACAGAGATGAATATTACTCGAATTTACGGCCGAGGTAATGGTAATGCCGATTTTGCAGCAGAGAATGAGAGCACGATTGAAGGAGAGCAAGGTGAAAAGATTCCTCCCCAGACCTGGGCACATAGAATCAAGGGTCAACATGAATTTATTCAATTTCAAAGGTCCACAAGGGCTATATCTGAGAGATTGGCTGCCATGAGGACCTATGATGATATGCTCGATACTTTAGCTATTTGGTTTAGGAATTACACCAACGATTCAAATGCCACGCCTCCAATTCGTGAACGACGTGCTCAACAGTGGAGGCTAGACTTTATTGGGAAAATTCATCCTCCCTCAAGTGGCCAACACAGATGGATCCTGACTGCAACAGATTATTTCACCAAGTGGATAGAAGCTGCCCCCACTAGAAGTACATCCCACAAAGTAATTATCAGCTTCCTGGAAGATATCATAGCCAGATTTGGCTGTCCCAGTAGGATCGTCACTGATAATGCTGCTTCTTTCAAATCTGAGCCTCTCATTAAGTTCTGTGAGCAGTTCCATATCTCGCTAATTCACTCCACCCCCTACTATCCCTAGGGCAATGGTTTAGCGGAGTCCTCCAACAAGGGTCTGATAAGCATCATCAAAATACTGTTGGAGGACAACAAAAGGGCCTAGAATTCAAAGTTGAAATTTTCTTTATGGGTCGATCGAGTGACAAAGAAGAAATCCCTGGGCACCTCGCCTTTTCAGCTGGTTTATGGAGCAGAGGTGGTTTTTCCCACCCAACTCGCCTTACTTGTGGCAAATTTATTTCAAGATTACGAGGGAGAGCTGGATCATATGATCAGAAGGATTCATCAGGTAGTAGAAGTGCAACAGATCAGGGAACAAGTGAGGGACACAGCTCATAGTCATCAACAAAGGGTCAAACATGCTTTTGACAGGAAGGTTAGGAAGGAGTTTGAGATCGGGGATTTGGTACTTAAGTGGGATGCACCCAGACAAGATAAGGGAAAACATAGCAAGTTTGACGCCCTCTGGATCGACCCCTTCAAAATCTCTGAGGTCTTCTCAAACAACATGTACCAGTTGCACGATCTGGAGGGTGAAGAGGTTTTCAACAGCCCAGTAAACGAGCATTTTCTGAAGAAATGTTTTGTTTGAGCCTTAGACGGCTCCTTTGTTTGTAAATATTGTCCTTTAGTTCTTTGTTCATTTTCTGTTTGTATATTTTTGGCTTAGTAAATGACTCAAGAGCCCAATAGCAAGGCACTAAAACTGTAGAATGAGTTCTTAGAGAATCACAGGGACGACTATATCCCCCATGGAGCCTAATGTTAGCGACAATTTTTGTCTTGGGAACACAGGTACCCAGGTCTGTAAGTAGCATGGGAAGCGCCCGAGCGCAGCACGGGAGAATTCCTTTTCCAATTGCAAGTCAAGAGAGTAGGCGAAGTGTTGGTTGTAAGCCGCCGAGATTCAATTGCAAAGCGAATCGATGGTCACCAGGTTTTTCGGGGCTGTCAAGGTGCCCGGGATTTAGCACGAAGAGTAACGCCCATAGTTCAAGGAGAATCTGGGTAGTCCGATCCAATTGGGACAGGTGGCGGCCAGTCGGCGTATCGGGGATCAGTGTTTCGGGATACAAGGAGCCTCCCATTCTTTACAGCTTAAATCGTCGAAACGTCGGAAGCACTTTTGGAGCTGAGCCCACGGTCCTAGCACCAGGACACATCAAGCGAGCGTGTAAACAGGGGAAGCCCCCTTTATAATAGCGAATACTATCTGGGCCGTTCATCTGAAGGACACGTGGAACACATCCATGTCACATCGGCATTCAGGAGTTTGAGGGGCAAGCGAACCTTGTTATTTCACCTCTAGAAACCTTGAATCCTAAAACGCTGAAAGCGCGCAGAATTAGGCCCATGGTTTTGGTGTTTGGTCACAGAGGAGCAGGCCTAAAGGAGATGTGCTAATGTTTATCATTTGACGAGATGGGCCCGAAATATTTCCGAATCAGTTCAGAACCGTCAGATCAGTGGGGGGACGCGTGGCAACCGTCAGGTCCTCAAGGCATTTCACCCATCGCGATTTCGAAGAAAGAAGACTTGCTCCTTCCTATCCACGAGCCCCGAATCGCCGAAAGCACTATGGAAAATAGGCATAAGGTCATGACCTGTGGTCACTCGAGAAAGTAGAAAGGGCTGTACAAAGGGGAGGCCAAAAGCGCTGAATTGAGTTTCAAAATGGGGGCACTGTGTTCTCCAGACGCCGATTCGACGTGATCTAAATCCCGGTACCTGCTGGGAATGAATGAAGAAGAGAGAGGGTGGTTGAAACCTCGCCTCACTCATTAATTGCAAAGTATGTATGTTCCGATCGAAAGTCTGCCCGAGAAGGCCCTATGTACTGGTTCTTCTCATGGAAGCCACGCCGGGTCCTTGACTCACCACGGAAGTCTGCACACGCTAATTCAACATTTAAAGGCTCAACTACCCCCTGGTGCGAGCCATGCAGAATTAAGGTGGCGTATGACAGGGGAATGCATGACATATTTGATTGAAGAGACTCCTCGTCCCGAAAGTCCCGTGGGCTTCTGTTGGGCAAATGTTTAGGATTATATATACTTAATTTTGATATTTTTCAAGTATTGATGGTAGAGCGAAGCTCCCGATTGTAATGTTTTAATAGGCACTCTAGTTTTCTGGTTATGTATCTGTATGTAAGATCTCTTGTTTTATGAAAGACAGTTTCCCTATTCCATCTAGTTTTCATCTCATACTGAGGGAGTTCATGATTGACTGATTCACATGAATTATTGCAGTTGTGTTATGATAAAGGTTTTATCGTGGCACTATTGTATTCTCTGGTTTTCTGCATTTGAATGTAAGAAGATCTCGCGTTTAAATGCATTCTCCTACAGTTTGCTAGAAACTTGATGTTGACAACATACCTTTGCATCTCTCTGATACAAGTCTTCCCCCTACTCACCCTTACTACAACTTGTTGTCTGGAGTATGTCTAAGACCTCACTTACCCATGCATGCCTGGCCTAGTTTCGGAGTTGAAACAATATCGTGCAAGTTTACTTCCATTCGATCACCCCTTTCATACACAAATCGTGACATAAACTGATGGGTGTCAGGCTCTGCTCCTGCTGCAATCCAGGAGTGACTTCTGTCGCCAACATTTTTGGTGCCGCTGCCGAGGACGAAGTTGAAAATCTTCCCTGGGATTGAACGACATTGAGCTTCTGATTCTGAAGGTGCATCAGGCATCAGATCCCTTGAAGATTGCTACTGTGCACCTGGCGACTCCATTTTGACGACTCCACTGTGGTGAACCTACCGTGTCAATTGTGGGTTTCAGAGGCAGACACACGTGGTCCCATCCACAGCTGCCTCTAGCTACACCTGGGACTGATCGGGAGGTGGTCCTTGGAAAAGGAAAGGTCTCTGAAGGAGAAGCTGCCGCCGCCGAACCAGGTAATCCACCATCTCCTTCTATAAGAACTCCATTTTCTCCTCCTCAGTTTCCTAGCATACCACTTTATGAAGTTTCCCGTTTCCTGAATTTTGGGAGTGTTCCTGTTGAGGTTTCCTCCCCTGGTCTGGGATTGGAGGGAGAAATCCTTGTCACTCCCCTCTCCCCTAAAATTGTACCTTGGCATAGACCCAAGACCACTGAAGATTTCCCCACTCCTAGCTCTACCACTCCTCCTTTTGTTACTGTTGCCCCTTCTGCACAAAGAGAAGCATCCGTCGGCTTAAGATCGCTAGCCTTCTCCCTTAATCCCTTATTGTTTCCCACTCCCCTCAAAAGTTCATCCCTAGCATCCCCTTTTCGGGCTCCTTCTCCTCCGAGTTCCCCTCCATGTAATATCCCTATGGCAGGAGTGAATCCCCCTATGACCAGAATGGAGGCCATTATAGCCGCTAGGTATGCTCCCCTCGTGCTACCACAACCTCTCAACGCCCTCCCAGCAGATGGTTACCTCAAGCAGCTGCCCAAATTTACAGGTGAGGGGGACATAACTGTAGAAGAACCCCTAGAAGCCTTTTACCGTTTCACAGATGATAATGTCATCATGCATGCAGACGTATGGATGAGGATTTTTGTCCATAGCCTTCAAGGCGAAGCTAGAAAATGGTTCAAAGCCTTGCCTCTTGGATCTATTGATGGGATCAAAACTTTAGATAATGCCTTTTTAAGACAGTGGGGAGATAAAAAGGACTTCATGTATTACATGACAAAGTTTGGGTCTTTGAAGAGAAAGGAAGGAGAGTCTGTCTCCGACTTCTCCAAGAGATTTAATAAAATGTACAACAAAATCCCTATTGAGATAAAACCCTTCGAAGCTTCTGTAAAGATCACTTATGCTAGCACCTTTGATCTCGATTTCTGCCTCCTGTTGAGGGAAAGAAGAGCCGCTATTCTGGCCCATATGCAAGATGCAGTCGTGGATGTAAAATTTAATATATTGGCTGTTGACCGACTTAGGAACACTGCTGGTAGAAACATATCCAGGAAGATGCCTAAAGCTTCCCCATCCAGCTCCTATCCCCTGCCCCTTCAGACAGATGAGACAGCTAGAATACTAAAGTCGCTTTCTGCTAGAATGGAAAGGTGGGAGTCAGAAGGGAAGTCCATGTACAAAAATCCCCAGAATGCTGATAGTAGAGGTTTCAGGAGACCTGATAACAATGGACCATGGGCCTTCCCAAGGGAACCAAAGGGGAAAGACAGGGAAGATCAAAGGATCCAAACCGCTCTCCAAAATAACCTGGTTACTCATGAGGGAGGGGAGGAGATGGACGAGTTTGACCCTGAGATTCATTGTGTTGAAGAAGCTCCTCCTTTTCCCCATTTGACTCAGTCTGCATATGAAAAATCCCTGATGAACATCCAAATCCATGAGTTAGTTAAGGGAGAAAGGGCCGATCACACATCTAATAGATACAATCTTAGGTCAAGGAAGAAAGAAGGAGACTTTGACAGCCAAGACCAGCCCCTCATAGCAGATAGGCCTACTAAAGATACAAATACCACTACTAAAGAAAAGAAATCTCAGAGTGCTTCGCCAGAAGCCAAGGAGCCTGTCACTGAGGTAAGGGAAGCTCCTAAGCCTATCCCCTCCTTAAATTTTGAGCATGAGATTCAGAAGATTAGAATCCCTGTACCACTATCTGAACTCGTTAAAAATGAAGATTTCAAAAGGTCCCTCTCCAAGTTGCTACAATTTGAGCTCCCCCAGTCTTCCACTGACTCAATAAATCTCCAATATGAAAAGCCAACAGTTGTCCTAGGGCCCATGGTAGAAGACAGAGATGATTC
>JZKD02S1713875.1:250758-267108 GCA_000966675.3 Picea glauca
TGTTAGTGACGAAGAAAATCCCACCAATCACCCCATCTTTGCACTTGACACCGACTTGGGGTCTAGTTTATTGCAGCTCACCGATACTCCCGAAGACCCTCTCCAAGTCAGAAAGCAACCCAGTCTTGATTATCCGATTCCCCCTCCAACCCCCTCCATGTGGAAGATGTTTTTTGACGGAGCTTCTTCTAGTGAAGGCGCTGGCGCTGGGGTGGTTTTCATATCACCTTGTCAAGAGACCATATCCCTATCATACAAGCTGGAATTCGAAACCACCAACAATGTAGTAGAGTATGAAGCTCTTGTTCTGGGTATGAGGGCCGCAAAGGAAATGGGAATTAAAGAAATAACAATATTTGGAGATGTTGAGTTGATTATCCAGCAAGTCAGAAATTCTTATCGTGCTAATAATCCCCAGCTCAGGAATTACAGAAATGAGGTATGGGACCTGATTGACAGTTTCTTCTTGGACTTTAACATTTCTTTCATTCCGAGGGGGGAGAATACTTCAGCTGATTCATTAGCTGTCTCAGCTAGTTTGCTCAAAGTTCCTCTGCCGCCTATGGTCAAATATGATGTTGAAATAAGATATAGGCCCTCTGTACCGAATAACGTCAAACATTGGAAGGTATTTGAAGATGACTTGGAAATCAAAAAATTTCTCCAATCTATTGATGAATTTTCTGCATTGCACATTGATCAAGATCCTGACCCAGAAGGTGACCCTCACCCTGAGGTGTTTTTAAATAAAATTGCTAATCACCAGATTATTCAGCTGCCTAGCAATCACATTCCGAGGGGACTAATCCCTTTAGAAAGATTGTTCGATCGGAATGATGTGGCCATAAAGGGTAAGGTTTCAAATGAAGATGCTGATACAACCGAATGCAACATTGGCACACAGGAGGAACCTAGGTTTGTCAAAATATCAAGCAGTTTGACCAGAGAACAAAGGGACGAATATACTGAGTTGCTGAAAGAGTTTGCTGATGTGTTTGCATGGACATACTAAGACCTCAAGACTTATGACACATCTGTCATTGAGCACAAGATCCCACTAAAAGAAGAGGCTAAACCGTTCAGGCATAAGCTAAGATAGATAAATCCCATGTTGCTACCTGTCATGGAGAAAGAAGTGAAGAAATTTCTAGATGCCCAAATCATTGTCCCCTTGAGTTATTCCGAATGGGTGGCCAATTTGGTCCCAGTAAGAAAGAAAAGTGGAGAAATCAGGCTTTGTGTCGATTTCAGGAACTTGAATAGGAGCTCAAAGAAAGACAATTACCCCCTACCTAATATGGAGCACATAATGCATAGGGTAACTGGTGCATCTAGGATATCCATGATCGATGGGTTTTCTGTCTATAATCAGATATCGGTCATGCTTGAGGACAGGGAAAAGACAACATTCAGCACTCCTTGGGGCACATTCATGTATGCCAAAATGCCTTTTGGACTTATGAATGCAGGAGAAACATTTCAACGGGCCATGGGTATAGCCTTCATCGGGGAGAAATACCAATTTGTAGTGATCTACCTAGATGACATCACAGTCTTCTCCAGGTCTGATAAAGAGCACTGCCATCACTTAAGGAAAGTTTTCTTGAAGTGCCGGAGGTTTGGTCTCTCCCTAAATCCCAAGAAATCCTTATTTGCTATGATGGAGGGCAAGCTATTAGGCCATATAGTATCAGCGGAAGGAGTGAGGATTGATCCCAGCAGAGTGGAGGCAATTCAAACCCTGTCACTTCCCAGGTCTAAAAAAGAGGTCCAGGCTTGTTTAGGAAAGATTAATTTCCTGAGGAGATTCATCTCAAATTTTGCTGAACTGGTAAAACACATCACGACCATGCTCAGAAAGGGAAATGAAGTGAAATGGACCGCGGAACCTAGGGAATCTTTTTTCCAAATAAAGAGGGCACTAATTGAGGCACCTGTGCTAATTATTCCTGATTATTCCAAGCCTTTCCTAGTTTTTTCTTTTTCTTCCTTCGATACGGTAGCAGCTGTGTTATTGCAGAAAAATGAGGAAGGACGAGAGCAACCCATTGCCTTCTTCAACAGGGAATTAAGAGATGCAGAGATCAGGTATGAAATCATGGAGAAGCAAGCCTATGCTTTAGTGAAAGCTCTCAAAGCTTTCAGAGTCTATGTCTTGCACTCAAAGGTAACCACATACGTTCCTTCGGATTCTGTGAAGGATATCCTTGTGCAGCCCAATATAGATGGGAGAAGAGGCAGATGGATCGCTAGAATCCTGGAATTTGACTTGGAAATAAAGCCCACCAAGTTGGTTAAGGGGCAAGGTTTAGCCAAGCTACTGGCTGAATCCAATTATGAAGCCTTGGGCATTGGTTTCATCAATACCTGCTCAGGAATTCAACAAGCTGAGTTTCCCAGTCAATGCTCTCAGGAAGGCGTATTGCTGGCAGAGTGTGCCTGGTATCGTGACATTTTGTACTTTCTGCAGGAGTTGAAGCCCCCGGATGGAATGTGTAAAAGTAAGGCAAGAGATTTAAATCTCAAGGCAGTCAGATATTGCCTCATTGGGCAAGTCTTATACTGGAGAGACCCCCTAGGAGTGCTGCTTAGATGTCTGAACCCACCAGAAGCCCAAAAAATTATGTTTGATTTCCACAGAGGCCTTTGTGGGGGGCATCATTTCTGGAAGACCACAACTCACAAAATCCTCAGGGCTGGGTATTACTGGCCCACTTTATTCGTTGATGTCAGCAGAGAAATCAGGGCTTGCATCAAATGCCAAAGGTTCTCAGGGAAACAACAGCTTGGGCCACTACCACTGAAGCCTGTGATAGCTTCAACATCTTTTCAACAGTGGGGGCTAGAATTTATCGGGGAAATTCATCCTCCCTCAAGTGGCCAGCACAAATGGATCCTGACTGCAACAGATTATTTCACCAAGTGGATAGAAGCTTCCCCCACCAGAAGTACATCCCACAAAGTAATTATCAGCTTCCTGGAAGATATCATAGCCAGATTTGGCTATCCCAGCAGGATCTTCACTGATAATGCTGCTTCTTCCAAATCTGAGCCTCTCATTAAGTTTTGTGAGTAGTTCCATATCTCACTAATTCACTCCACCCCCTACTATCCCCAGTGCAATGGTTTAGCGGAGTCCTCCAACAAAGGCCTGATAAGGATCATCAAAAGACTGTTGGAGGACAACAAAAGGGCCTGGGATTCAAAGTTGAAATTTGCTTTATGGGCCGATCGAGTGACAACAAAGAAATCCCTGGGCACCTCGCCTTTTCAGCTAGTTTACAGAGCATAGGCGGTTTTTCCCACCCAGATTGCCTTACCTGTGGCAAAGTTCTTTCAAGAATATGAGGGAGAGCCGGATCATATGATCAGAAGGATTCATCAGGTAGTAGAAGTACAGTAGATCAGGGAACAGGTGCGGGACACAACTCATAGTCATCAACAAAGGGTCAAACATGCTTTTGATAGGAAGGTCAGGAAGAAGGAGTTCGAGATCGGGGATTTGGTACTTAAGTGGGATGCACCTAGACAGGATAAGGGAAAACATAGCAAGTTTGACGCCCTCTGGATCGGCCCCTTCAAAATATCTGAGTTCTTCTCAAACAACATGTACCAGTTGCACGATCTGGAGGGTGAAGAGGTTTTCAACAACCCAATAAATGGGCATTTTCTTAAGAAATGTTTTGTTTGAGCCTTAGACGGCTCCTTTGTTTGTAAATATTGTCCTTTAGTTCTTTGTTCATTTTCTGTTTGTATATTTTCGGCTTAGTAAATGACTCCATAGCCCAATAGAAAGGCACTGAAACTACATAATGAGTTCTTAGAGCATCACAGGGATGACTCTATCCCCCATGGAGCCTAATGTTAGTGACAATTTTTGTCTTGGGAACAAAGGTACTTAGGTCTGCAGGTAGCATGGGAAGCGCCCGAGCGCAGCATGGGAGAATTCATTTTCCAGTTGCAAGTCAAGTGAGCAGGTGAAGTGTTGGTTGTAAGCCGCCCAGATTCAACTGCAAAGCGAATCGATGGTCACTAGGTTTTTCAGGGCTGTCAAGGTGCCCGAGATTTAGCGCGAAGGGCAACACCCATAGTTCAAGGCAAATCTGGTTAGTCCGATCCAATTGGGACAAGTGGTGGCTAGTCGGCGTATCAGGGATTGGTGTTTCGGGATACAAGGAGCCTCCCATTCTTTACAGCTGAAATCGCCGAAATGCTGGAAGCACTTTTGGAGCCGAGCCCAGGGTCCTAGCACCAGGCCACATCAAGCGAGCGTGTAAACAGGGGCAGTCCCCTTTATAATAGCAAATACTGTCTGGGCCGTTCATCTGAAGGATGCGTGGTGCACATCCGCGTCACGTTGGCATTTGGGAGTTTGAGGGGCAAGCACACCTCATTATTTCACCTCTCAAAACCTCGAATCTCGAAACGTCGAGAGCGCCCAGAATTAGGCCCATGGTTTTGGCGTCTGGTCACAGAGGAGCAGGCCTAAAGGAGATGCGCTAATGTTTATCATTTGACGAGACGGGCCCGCAGTATTTTCGAATCAGTTCAGAACCGTCGGATTAGTGGGGGGACACTTGGCAATCATTAGGTCCTCGCGGAATTTCGCCCATCGCGATTTCGAAGAAAGAAGACTTGCTCCTTCCTATCCACGAGCCCCGGATCACCGAAAGCACTCTGGAAAATAGGCATAAGGTCACGGCCTGTGGTCACTCGAGAAAGTAGAAAGGGTTGTACGAAGGGGAGGCCAAAAGCATTGAATTGAGTTTCAAAATGGGGGCACTGTGTTCTCCAGACGCCGATTCAACGTGATCTAAATCTCGGTACCTGCTGGGAATGAATGAAGAAGATAGAGGGTGGTTGAAACCTCACCTCACTCATTAATTGCAAAGTATGGATGTTCTGGCCGAAAGTCTGCCCGAGAAGGCCCTCTGTACTAGTTCTTCTCATGGAAGGCACACTGGGTCCTCAACTCACCAGGGAAGCCTTCACACGCTAATTAAGCATTTAAAGTCTCAGCTACCCCCTGGTGCAAGCCATGCAGAATTAAGGTGGCGTATGATAGGGGAATGCAGGCCAGATTTGATCGAAGAGACTCCTCGTCCCGAAAGTCCCGTGGGCTTCTGTTGGGAAAATAATTAGGAGTATATATACTTAATTTTGATATTTTTCAAGTATTGATGGTAGAGCGAAGCTCTCGATTGTAATGTTTTAACATGCACTCTAGTTTTCTGGTTATGTATCTGTATGTAAGATCTCTTGTTTTATGAAAGACAGTTTCCCTATTCTATCTAGTTTTCATCTCATACTGAGGGAGTTCATGATTGACTGATTCACATGAATTATTGCAGTTGTGTTATGATAAAGGTTTTATCGTGGCACTATTGTATTCTCTGGTTTTCTGCGTTTGAATGTAAGAAGATCTCGCGTTTAAATGCATTCTTCTATAGTCTGCTAGAAACTTGATGTTGACAACAGACCTTTGCATCTCTCTGATACAAGTCTTCCCCCTACTCACCCTTACTACAACTTGCTGTCTGGAGTATGTCTAGGACCTCACTTACCCATGCATGCCTGGCCTAGTTTTGGAGTTGAAACAATATCGTCCGAGTTTACTTCCATTCGATCACCCCTTTCATACGCAAATCATGACATAAACTGATGGGCGTCAGGCTCTGCTCCTGCTGCAATCCAGGAGTGACTTCTGTCGCCAACAAATTACACCAATGATTCAAATGCCATGCCTCCAATTCGCGAACGATGTGCTGAACAACCACCTGCACTTGCACTTAATGCAGTGTCTGAGCCTAGGGCTTCAACTTCAAGCACAAACGCAGTCATACAGGGCAACAAAAGTGGAGATTCTATGATGGAGTAAGAATCCGTGAGATCACCTTCTCCCCAAAGAATAAATGGTGCCTCTGGTTCTCTGTATGTGGATGTAGATGGAGGTTCAGTTCATCCGAGGAAAAGGAGGAGGTTCAACTAGATGCTCGAGAGTCCAATCTTCCCCTCATGATCCTGCTTATTGATAGCAACATTAATGTAGCCTTACGGGCGACATAAGGGCAGTTGTTCCTGCCATTGGTCTTACGTTCAATATACAATAGATCTGGAAATATATCATAAAGAAGAAAATACCTTGGCTTCCCTGCTCACAAGGTTATGGTTATGATTGTTCATTGTGAAGAGATTGCTAATGAAAATTTTGCTAACTGGCATCCAATGAGAGTTGGCTAGAACTAGAGGAAGATTGCACAATCTTGTCCTATGTTAGAGTTTGGAACAAATAGTACCATGGTGTTTTCTTAGAGCCATAACTATTAGATTGATGCTTATGATTGTCTTTCTGATTTATATGTGATGACAAGTTCAAATCAAAATGAAGAAATACCCAGATAAAGTAATACAGGGGCATATAAATGAGCTATTGGTAAGATTGCTGCATTCAGAAGTTGTTCTGAGCATTCACTTTTGGCAATAAATCACAGTTTAGGGAGCAGGTTGTTTCCCTGTCATGATTAAGATTACATACATAAATTCCAAAAAAGTCAAAATCAAAATCCTGAAGAATATTAAGCAGTGGAAAAGAGAAATATGTATACATTTTCACTCTTGGCTCTTGCCTTTTCAACAACATATAATCTTACTCCAATAGGATATGAGTAAATATTATATCAATAGGGATACGAATGAGATATGTGGTAGGTGGATCCAATTTAAAAAGAAACATTAAAAGAGAATTTGACCTCAAGAGATCAACAGTTAAAGATATGTGGCAGTCAACCAAATCTATATTGCAAAAGGGCCAACAAATACACAGGTGGCAGGACATATGTCAATAAGAGATATTATTTCCATATTTTCAGTAGTAAATCATTAGTTCCACATCTCCATGTTTTAAGGATATAGATGGCAAGGCATTTGACTTAAGCTATCCCAGATTTCTTGCATAATATCATAGATTGTTTTTATTTTTAGTTCATTATTGTGATTAGTTCCTAGCAGATAGGAATAATGTGTTTATTACATCTTGCTATTTAAAGACAACATTGGGTGGTAGACAGTGAGGGGGGAGAGGCTTGTGAGGGTAAGGCTTGAGAAGATATTGATGAAATAGCATCTAGTCTGAGTTATTGTAAGCCTGAAGGAATTGTATTTCTGTAATCGCTTCTGACATTAGGGATATATGACATTTGTTTTATCAGATTGTGATTTTCTTGTCTAAATATTGTTTTTCCATCTTCCTTGTTTTACATTCTGTCTTTTGTCTTACTTGAAAGAATTACAAACATTGAGAATCAATGGTTGCTCATGGATGATAGATTCCCAAGCGATAAAGATTTTGCCGTGACTGCCTATCATCTGTGTGTTTTGTTTCAAGTACCGTTGCATCAATTTGACAAAGAGAATCTTGGTTTGATGAGGTGTTCTACTTTTCGTTTATTCTCTATTCATCTACCCATTTACATATAAACGTCTTATATGATATACAATTTGATTGCCTTCGATCAATAGGGTGTTTACTTGACTCCATGCCCAATGGTGTTTTTACTGATCGACATTTAGCCTGTTTCTCTTTTCCTTTCTCTCCCCATCTATCCAATCCACCTTCTTTCAAAACCCAAACACATCCTTATTTATAAAATCATTGGAAAAAATGAAGATGTGCTAGGCTTGACCCTATAGTAGTCTAGTGGCAACTTCTAGCACTAACAAGAGTTACACTCCATGGAAAATAGAGTTTGTTGCTAGTCCTGAAACTAGTCTAAAATAGGTGTTTCGGGTAAAAATGTCATAACTTCTTGATAATAGATCCAAATTAAGTAAGACCAAATTTATTGGTTAGAGTACAGTCTACAGTATGTTTGTACCATTTTTAGATCTATACAACAAATAAAATGTGTGGGGCATTCTCTACAAGTTCGATCTCTAGAATAAGACATAATTCATCAAGGTATGCCATTTTTGCTATAACTCCTTTTCTGGGAGGTTCCAAGAAGTGAAACCTGGAGAAATTGTAGAAAAGACACAAAAGAACATTGTGTACCATTTTTAGAGCTTTATTCATTACAGGTACATAGTTATGGTTATTACAAGTTAGGGTTGTTGACTAATCCAAAACTAGTCATGTGAGACTGAAGTAAAATTTGATGGAAATGCTAGTCTCTTGTTGAGGAAGGTTTGCAGGTATGTGATCATATACATCGGGTCTATTACAGAGTTACAAATCATATTTGGATGATGAAATTGATGAGGGTTTTTTTTTGAGGTTGAGGTACAGGTTGATGTATGGTTGATGCATGGTTTAGGTTATTGGTACAGGTTGTTTGGTGCAGGTTGATTGGTACATGTTTACAATAGTATATCTCACAGTGATAGTGTGACAGTGGTTCCATCATTCTACTTATATTTCAAGGCAGTTGGATGGGGCAAGGACAAGTGGTTGTAGCCACCTTCCGGTTGTAGCCGGAGAACATAGGGGGTTGTAGACTCCTTCTGGTTGTAGCTAGAGAATTGGGGAGTTGGAGCTTCCCTCAGGTTGTAGCCTGAGAAACTAGGGGGTTGGAGCCTCCTTCCAGCTATAGCTAGAAAACAAAGGAAGTTTGTGCTTCCAATGAATGTAATTCTTAAAGACATATAAGAAAAAACATTCTGTGATTTTCTCTCGCTTTGGGTTTCCACGTAAACACACTGGTGTATTGTGTATGTGTATGATTGCTCATTTGTTCATTGTTTATTTACTTTGAAACTATTGGATGATAATGCTAAATTGATACAACACTTGCATTTTGTGGTTAAAAAGGATTAGATTGCTCTATTATTGATTCATCCCCCCTCTCAATAATCCAACAATTGGTATCAGAGCAGGTTCCTTCATAAATTAGTTTAATCACTGAAAGGTAGATGAGGGAGAGTAACAACATGTATAAAAGAAGAATTCCACAGTTTGATGGACAAAAAGTATGCATTCTGGAGAAGGAGGATGAAAACATATATACAGACACAAGGATTTGAAATTTGGAAATCAGTAGTAGATGGATACAAAGAACCAACAGTTCCACCAAAAAGTGAAAAAGAAATGAAACTCAGTTAAAATAATTCCAAAGCCACAAATGCACTTCTGAATGGTCTTGGTGAATCAGTATATACCAAATTTGTACATTGTAAATCCGCTAAAGAGATTTGGGACAAACTTTAAAATATTTATGAAGGAGATTCAAAAGTCAAAGAAACAAAGCTTCAAACTTACAGAGGTCAATTCGAACAACTAAAGATGAAGGAAGATGCGGATATTGCAACTTACTTCTTACAAATCGATGAAACAGTGAATGCAATCATAGGATTGGGTGAAAAAATTGAAGAATCTGTAATTGTTCAAAAGGTACTAAGATCTCTTCCTATGAGATTTGATCCTAAGATATCAACACTAGAAGAAAGAGCAGATCTAGACTCAATAAGCATGGACAAACTACATGGAATCTTCACAACATATGAAATGAGAACTGAACAGGAAAATCCAAATATAAAAGAAGCAACTTTCAAAGCATACAAAAGGTTAAAGAAAAAGGGAAAGCAAAAGGAAAAAGAACATAGCAGGAGCGGTGACATCTCAGAAGATGATGAAGAAGTGGCCAACTTTGTCAAAAGATTGAACAAGGGAACCAATTACATATATAAAGGTAAGGTTCCATTGATTTGTTTTAATTGTGATGGTATTGGTCATTTTGATAACAAATGTCCTCATAAGAAAAATAATAGGAATGATGAATATTACTCAAATAGAAAACAAACATATAAAGGCAAAAGAACCACAAAGAAAGCTTTCAATAAAATCTTATGCACCAAAGAAGACATCTCCTCATTAGATGAAGATGAAGTTTGTGACAGTGAGACATAAAGAATTCTATTAATGGTCGTAGAAGACTCTTATAAAGAAGACACCAAAGAAGAATATGAAGAGGCATAAGTTGACTACCTAGAATAATTGTTGAGTGCCATAGAAGTTATAAGAAGAGAAAAGAAGAAAAACAAGAAGTTACAAGCAGAACTAGACAAGAAATAAGACACTCAGGAACTAGAACAAATGATCATGAAATTGAAGGTTCAAATAGAACAAGACAAAAGAATTGAAGAAGCACTCAAAGAATAGTTAGACGAAAGAGACAGGATCATTGGAAATTTGGAAGCAGAGATTGTCACATTGAGAAAGGATCTTCAAAAGAAAAATATGCAGAACAACTCAAAATTTTTGGATGACATTATCAATAGTCAAAAGCCTCATCATGACAAGTCCGGACTTGGATACAATTAGACATAAAAGGGATCAAGATCCAAAGAAACATAACAAGAAACATACCCAAAACTCTATGCAGAAACAATCAAAGGGGATATGAGGATATACAAGGAATATTACAAAGACATTCCTCCACCGAGAATATTCAGACTTCAGAATCAATGACATACATAAACAAATAGGCCTCAGGAAGAAGAAGGATTCATAAGAGTAAATCCTTTCAGAAGATATTCAACTCCCAGGTATCAAACTTCCTTTTTTGGTTTATGTTATGCATGCAATAATTTTGGAAGCCCCAAAATGGCTATCCAAGAAGGCCCAATGAAACAAAGAGAAGAAGCTACAACATGTTTGAATCATTGAGCACTGAAGTGGAATGATATAAGTGCAATAAATTTGGACACATGGCCAAATATTGTAGAATGACAGTCCCTCCTAGAGAACCACAAAATAACAAAAATAGTCACAGACAGGAACCTTAGAAGAGAACATGGATAAGAAAGCATAATCAATATAACAATGAAGAATGCACACTCACTCTATAAGCTAAGCAGAAGAAACATGGTTTGTATGTTGACAATGACTGTTCAAAACACATGACAAGTGATAAGGACATGTTTCTTACATTAATAAAGGAAAGAGATGGATCAATCGCCTTCAGAAATTATGATTCAACGAAAATCATTGGAAAATTCACAGTCAGAATTGGAAACAAGAATACCAAGGCAAAAAATGTTCTACTAGTAGAAGATATGAAACACAATATTCTAAGTGTAAGTCAAATGTGTGACCAAGGTCATAAAATTACTTTCGATTCATAGAAGTGCGAGATAAGAAAATAAGGTTAAGGAAAATTGATTGCAACAACTGCAAGAACTTCAATAAACATATATGTATTAAGTGAAATTGGAAATGAAAAGTGTTGTCTAGGAAAGGAATATGAAGGATGGCTATGGCACAGAAGAATGGGTCACATACACTTTGATAACCTTGTCAAAGTCAACAAAAAGGAAGCAGTTAGAGAATTTCCCTAGATCACGAAACCAACCAACACTTTATGCAAGCATTGTCAACAAGGAAAGCAAACAAAGACCAGGTTCAAATCAAAGGAATATTCAACGACAAGACCACCGAAAATTGTGCATACAGATCTAGTTGGACCAACTTCAACAAAGGGTTTAAAATGTGAGAAATACTTTATGTTATTAGTTGATGATTATACAAGAATGACTGTAGTTTKCTTTCTCAGGAATAAGTCATAATCTTTTGAAAACTTCAAGGTCTACAAGGAAATGGTTGAAAATGAAATGGATTCAAAAATCAAATGTTTGAGATCTGATAATGGAAGAGAGTTCACTTCAAAGTAATTTATGGACTACTATAGCAGACATGGAATAACAATACAATTCTCCGTTGCTAGGACACCTCAATAGAATGGAGTTGTTGAAAGAAAGAACACGACAGTATAGAAAATGGATCGAACAATGCTAATGGATTCAAATTGATAGATATTGTTTGGACACATGCAGTGCATACAAAAGTTCACATTCAAAATAGATTAATTCTCAGAAACAACAATGACAAAAATCCCTACGAGCTATGGAAAGGAAGACCAACAAATGTGAAGCAATTCAGAGTATTTGGAAGAAAATGCTACATCAAAAGAGAAGATGGTAGAATGGGAAAGTTTGACTCTCAGGTGGAAAAATGAGTACTTGTTGGTTACTCAAGTACAAGGAAAACATGCAAGTGTTATAATATGAGGTTGAACAAAGTTGTGGAAAGCATCAATGTAACAATTGATGAAACCGGAGGACGATAATTAAATGAAGAAGAAAATGAATCAATGGAACAACTTTACAAAGAATAAGTAGAAGGGGAAGATGAAGAGGATAAGAAAGAAGTAGAAGAGAAAGTTCAGCAATTGCCTCCAAAGACACCTACCAAACAAGTACAGAAGAATCATCCTTCAGATCATATTGTAGGAAACAAGGATGCAGGAGTTGAGATTGGAAGAAGAATCCGTTCACCAAAACAAATGCACCTATCACTCTTATCTACGATTGAACCAAACAGTTTTGAAGAGGCCAACAAGGATGAATTTTGGAATAAGGCCATGGATGAAGAATTGGATCAAATAGAGAAGAATGGCACTTGGGAATTGGTTCCAAGACCAAAGAATAAGAATGTGATTGACACAAAGTGGGTTTTCAAAAATAAATTGAATGAAGATGGACAGGTTACAAGGAACAAAGCTAGATTGGTATGTTAAGGATACACAAAGGTTGAAGGAATCGACATTGAAGAGACATTTGCCCCAATTCCTAGAATGGAAGCAATCTAATTGATTTTAGATTATGCATGCTCCAAGAATATTAAAGTGTATCCGATGGACGTGAAATCAACTTTTTTGAACGAGGAACTTGAAGAAGAAGTCTACATTGAACAACCAGAAGGATTTCAGTTGTCAGAGAACGTAGATTATGTGTGTAAATTGAAAAAGGCCTTGTATGGTCTAAAACATGCTCCTAGAGCATGGTACTCTAGACTGGATAAATATATACAATAGACAGGGTTCAGAAAAGGAAGTGCAAACAACAACCTCTGCATCAAGGTAACTCAAGATAGTATTTTATTAATTGAAGTTTATGTTGATGATATTATTTTTGGAAGTACCGATGACAAGTTAAGCCAGAAATTTTCAAAGGATATGCATAATGAATTTGAAATATCATTACTTCGAGAACTATCCTTCTTTCTGGGTCTTCAGATATGTCAAAGAAACCAAGGAATTTTTATTTCTCAAACTATGTATATCAGAGAAATGCTAAAGAAGTTCGGAATGGAAGATTGCAAACCAATTACCACTCCTATGCAAACCAATTGCAAGTTGAGCAAAGATGATGATTCAAAGTCTACATACCAGAGGCAATATATGTCAATGATTGGTAGCTTACTATATGTGACAACATCCAGACCAAATGTGATGCAGGCAGTTGGACAGGTGACACAATTTCAAGCAACACTAAAGGTATCACATGTATTAGCAGTGAAAAGGATTTTCAGATACCTCAAAGGAACATAAGAGTTTGAATTATGGTATCCAAAAGGAAAGGATCTATCACTTATTACCTACACAGATGCAGATTGGGTAGGTTGCATTGATGACCGATGAATCACCAACGAAGTAGCATTCTACTTGGGTGAGTGTTTAGTATCATGGCTAAGCAAGAAACAATCATCAATATCTTTATATACAATCGAAGCATAGTATATTGCAATAGTAGGATGTTGTACACAAGTTCTATGGATGATTTTTTTTTTGACAGATATACAGGTTGAGTATGATGAGCCCATTCCAATATATTGTGATAATACAAGCGCCATCAGTATCTCAAAGAACCCGGTGATGCACTCCAAGATGAAGCACGTTCCAATCAAGTATCAATTTCTACGAGAATTGGTTGTAGAGAAGAAAATTAGAGTTGAATATGTGGGCACAAAATAACAAGTGGCAAACATATTTACAAAACCGCTTGTAAGGGAAGCCTTTGAGTATCTTCGCCAGAGATTCATAGTAATTTCTACTCCAAAATGAATGCTTTTGAATGCTTATCTTATATGTCTTAGATTTACATGAGTAAGCACCATAAAGAGGACAGTTCAGGTTGGGAGATCAGTTTCAGGAAGAGTTCAGTGATGGGGAGTAGTCCCGGATGGAAAGATACCTTTTCCATTGATGACAAAGGGGGAGAGATTTATCATATGCAAAGGTAAATTCTTGGAGAAAGAGCACAAAGGCATGGTTCTAGGGGGAGCGATGGTCAGAGGGGGAGAATGAGTGACATGACTTCTGTATTACATCTGAGTGTTGCCATCAATGCCAAAGGGGGATATTGTTGATTATTTGGGTTGGTTTTCATTGATGTCAACCCTTGAAGAAAGTCCGGTAGAGAATCTCGGTAGCACAAAGGTTTGGGTAATGGACCCAAGTTTGTTTGATGTATAATGGTATGAGTTTTAATATATTTGAAGGTAATCCTAATCTAGATGGATAGTACATGTCATTCCATTTCTGGTGGTATGTGGAACGTCACATAACTCCTCACAGTTCGAGAGTTATGACCATGTGAAGTTGGAGAAGCCTCACGAGTCATCTAGAAGCCCCAAAAGGTCAATGTAGTCAAAGTGGTTGCAAAGAAGAAATTATTTAAATAATAAAGTGAAGTGATGAGTGTACTATAAGTCAAAGTGGATACAAAATATTTTTTTAAATAATAAAGTTAATGGAGAAGTTACTAAGTGGACAAGTGGTTAGAAGTGGGTTAGCTGTAAAATAAGGAAAGTGGTTTAAGATGGTTAGAAGGTAAATAATAAAGTGAAGTGATGAGTATAATCTAAGTCAAATTAAATACAAAATAAATTATTTAAATAATAAAGTTAATTAATAAATTACTAAGTGGACAAGTGGTTAGAAGTGGGTTAGCCCTAAAATAAGGAAAGTGGTTTAAGATGGTTAGAAGGTAAACCCTTGAGGAAGCTACATAAAAGTATAAATAAGAGGCAAGGGTCTCTCATTTAATCACACTTGAGAATATTGAATATCTACAAGTGATTGAGGTAACCAAAGGATATCTAAGGCGAATTTCAGAGAGAAGGTGAAGTAAAGAAGACCGAAATTCAAGGGAGGATAAATTCTTTTGATGATGCTTTCTAAGGTATGTTATTTACAGGTCATCTCACCATTTTCACAATAACTTTTTTTTTTTTATAGAATGATTCAGACCGCKAAATCTAGAGGACATTGAGGAAATATATCCAAGTATCTGTGATAAAAAGTTCATCTCRTGGGTCATTGTATTTTGGGAGTTACACTCCGTGAAAAATAGGGTTTGTGGCTAGTCCTAAAACTAGTCTAAAACAGGTGTTTTGGGTAAAAAAACGTCATAAATTCTTGATAACAGATCCAAATTAAGTAAGACCAAATTTATTGGTTAGAGTATATTCTGTATTATGTTTTGTACCATTTTCATATCTATACAACAAATATTCCGTGTAGGGCATTCTCTACAATTTCGATCTCTAGAATAAGCCATAATTCAACAAGGTATGCCATTTTTGCTATAACCCCTTTTCTGGGAGGTTCCAAGAAGTGAAACCTAGAGAAATTGTAGTCAAGACACTGAAGAACATTGTGTACTATTTTTAGACCTTTATTCATTACAGGTACATAGTTATGATTATTTCAAGTTAGGGTTGTTGACTAATCCAAAACTAGTCATGTGAGACTAAAGTAAAATTTGATGGAAATGCTAGTCTCTTGTTGAGGAAGGTTTGAAGCTATGTGATTATATACACCGGGTCTATTACATATTTGGATGATAAAATTGATGATGGATTTTTGTTGAGGTTGAGGTACAGGTTAATGCATGGTTCAAGTTATTAGTACAGGTTATTTGGTGTAGGTTGATTGGTACAGGTTTACAACAGTATATCTCACAGTGATAGTGTGATAGTGGTTCCATCATTCTACTTATATTTCAGGGTCATTGGACGGGGAAAGGACAGGTGGTTGTAGCCACCTTTCGGTTGTAGCTGGAGAACATAGGGGGTTGTAGCCTCCTTTTGGTTGTAGCTAGAGAATTAGGGAGTTGGAGCTTTCCTCAGGTTGTAGCCTAAGAAACTAGGGGGTTGGAGCCTCCTTCCACTTGTAGCTAGAAAACAAAGGAAGTTGGTGCTTCCAATGAATGTAATTCTTAAAGACATATAAGAAAAATCATTTCGTTGTTTTCTCCCGCTTTGGGTTTCCATGTAAAAACACTGTTGTATTGTGTATGTGTACTATTTCTCATTTGTTCATTGTTTATTTACTCCGCAACTATTGGATGATATTGATACATTGATATAACACTTTCATTTTATGGTTAAAAAATATTAGATTAATTTATTACTGATTCACCCCTCCTCTCAGTAATCCAATAGGGTCAAAGAAGTAGAAAGAATAGGGTTGGTTCAGTGCAGAGGCTTAATGGATTATCCAAGTGTATGGTAAA
>JZKD02S1713875.1:308903-322792 GCA_000966675.3 Picea glauca
CAAACTTATGCCTTGGTGAAATTTCCCTCACAGTTTTACCTGTGGGTTACCCTCCCAGGGGCCTGAGTGAGTTTGAGCAATGCCTATTCCAGGTACAATGAAGACTTCCCTTCACCGTCACCTCATGTAAGGACCCTAAATATTATGTCCACTAAGGATAGCAACTCACAGTCAACCTTTGGGTGGGTACAATTGACAATCGAGTCTGAATGTATGGGCATGATATCAAGTCCGAAATTCCTCACGAGAACTGAAGAAAAATGGACCAGTAAACCGTAGAGGACCCCGAATGGATTCAAAATTCATGAAGCTTCGAGACCAAATGAAAGCAATTTCTCCTCAAGAAGAACCCCCAATATATGATCGTACTACTATGATTGGTTAAGCCTCGAAGGGATAATCTCCATTTCTCTCCCACACATGACCTCATATTTAACCCTGTGTGAGAGGGGGGATCCCAACTATGCTTACACGAAGGTTGAGTTTTCTCTTCCTATCACTAGATTATGAGTTTGATTTGAATGCTTTAGAGAGTTATTCTCACAACCTATTCCAAATCTCTAGTCCTAGTCTATTGTTGGTGTAAAATAATAAAAGTTTCTAGTTCAATTTTAATTAGTGTTTATTTTTGTGGCTGTTTGTTACACAAGGGTGAATGATAACGAAACTAATGACGTTTGAGGCTCGACTCCAGAAGAAGGGAAAAATAATGATATGAAAATTTATTTTCAATGAATTTATAGCTATGGGAAGGAGAAGAGTTTATTTTCTTTCATCACTAGCAAACACTCAAGAATGCAAAATTTTATGCTATTTGTTCTCAAACAAGAAGTCAAAAAATTACCAAATTATAAAGAAAATGTTTTTAATATACAAACCAATACATATAAATACTTCTTTGTTTGATTGCAAATGCAAACTAAGATGTCCGTTCAATACTTCATTCTTTCACTAATAATGAAAAAAAGGGTCGCTATTGTGATAGGAAAAAGTAAGAATCATAAAACATACAAACAAAGACACTCTCAACAATAAACAAGAGACTGGAAGAAAAACATTTACCAAACTGTTTACTCAAATAAAAAAACTAAGAAACCAAAGGTCATACTTCATAGTCTTCAAGAATTGAGTAAGAGATCAAGGATAAAGAAAACAATAGATCCATGATCAACAATCTTCCCTGTGAAATCCTCCAATCAATCAGATAATCGAGAAGAGTGGAAAAAATAAAACAATTTTAAGAGAGAAAGGTCGATTTTGCAATCAGGAAAGACAACACAAACTCGATAAGTACTAAAAATAATGAAAGGTAGCAAGTTTGAGTCAAACAGAGGACAATATCATACAAAATAAGTTATGAGTTAGAGAAAGAGATCCAAAGACTATACCCAGCAAGCAAGAAACCCTGAAATTTTCCAAAGAAAGGAATATTGATTCTCTGGTAAAAAAAGCACAAGAGCATTGCAGTGATTCCTAGTAGACTCTAGGGGAGCGCTGATCAAGCAACAATTCTTTGACTTGAACTACAAAGGGGCACTAGTTCTGAGGAAATTTTGAGAAAAAGGTCAAAAATCTCAATAACTCAAGAAAATTCAGTAAGAGGCTATGTGGACAGCTAGCAAAGACAAAAGAAATGTAAAAACAAATTAAATTAGTATATAGGATGTAAGGATAGGCAAAATTCATAGATGAACCAAGGAAAGAACAAACTGAAAATTCCCTCCCAAGTGGAGTCGCCAATTTTTGTTACGAAAATATTCCCCTGTGGACAAGTGAACTTCCCCTTGGATTATTGACCCCTATACTGAGACATAAATAATCATTTGGGTACTACCATTCCTATAAAATCATTTTTCTTATTGAAAAAGAGAGCATAAGGTAAATTATGATGTACTCTATTTATGACGCTTGTCCCAGCTGCTCCTATCCACAAACTTGATCCAATTCTTGGTGGAAATCAATGCCTGCAATGAACAACAAGAAACAAATGACTTCCTTCTAATATAATGGATTAGGCAAAGAGAATTAATCTATGCAAATCAAATTAAGCATAGACAAGCACCTGTAACCAAACACTTGAAGGAAATAGGCCAAGTATATTAAATGCGAAATTCAAAAGGAAACTTACAATCTTCAGATGATGTTGCAACAACCTCTCCAAGTCCTCCTCGACCAACCCTTTCTCGAAATATTCACAATCAAAATAACAATGCTTTTCTGATTTTCTCTTCTTGTTTCACCATGGGAATGCCTCTATTTATAGGCTTTGAGAGGCTCAACTAACTTGGGTATATTTGGATTTAGTTGAGGATATGTTTCCAATAGTTGTGATATATTCCTTAGATGTAACCCTGGAGTTAGATTCGAGCCAAACCAACTCGATCCATCCATAATTGTCTTTAGAATAAAATGTGATTTCTTCCAAGATTTCCTGAACCAACTTAGTGCTCCCTTAGAATGGGAAACAAAGTGCTACAATTCTCCCTCTGAGATGGGCAAGGAGTGCTAGTGCTCCATGTGTATGAGCAGGGGAGTGTTGATCTTCCAAAAAGTTACCAAGATGAATAATTCCCTAGAAAAACATTTGTTCTGACTGTCGGATGATGAGGCTTCTTCTTCTAACATGATTTAGGGGTTGTATCAGGTGTTTTCATGGTGTCATTCGTGATGTGACACTTAGGGAAAGAGAATGCAAAGACACTTGTGAAAAAATTGCGACACTTACGACACTTACAAAAAAAGTGCGACACGTACGATAATGAAAATGCGACACTATCGAAGTGAGGAATTTTGATGTGTAGCACTGGTGGTATTAGATTACAACTTGGTGAAAGTTTAAATTTCCCACTATAGTTGTAGTTGCAGTTTCCAGTTTCCAGTTGCAATTGCTAGTTTCCAGTTAGTAGTTGCAAAAACCTTGAGATTAAAAGACAAGATGGATGGTACTACAAATTTTAGAGGTATGCACTTGTATATTAGTTATATCATGAGGGTGTTTGCAGGATATGTACACTTGGAAAAAGGACATTTGTTCAAGTAATGACAAAGGGATCCTAGATCTAGTCTACTCAGAGGAAGCTTAAGAGTTGGAGGTAGCAGTGATGATGTCTCCTATATTATATGACAACTCAAAACCAAATGAAACAACAACAACAACAAGAATCCATGTTTATAGAAGTTTTGATATTTCATATTGTTGCATCCTAGGTAAATGATGTAACTGGGACAACAATCTTTAAAGTTCTATTACTACTCAATACTTTTGCTATCAAATGTTTAGTAACACTTGAGTATTGTTGGTACGATGATCATTATGTAAATGCTCACCGTTTAGTACTAATGATGTGTTTATTTACAAGATGAAATTAATCTCCTCTAGGAGGTGTTGTTGTTTTTTTCCAAGAAAGTTACCATGGAGGAATAATTGGTCACAACATTAGAAAAGTGTTCTCATTTATTGTTCTTATATTTTTGTTTTGGCTCTTGTCCTGGGTAGATTACATGTGATAGATCGAAGAGGGAGCTATAGTGAAAATTGCAGAATGCAACAAATTGTATGGTCTCTAGTTTGAGACATGGAGCAATCTATCCAGGCATGGAGTTGTATACATGAAAATATACATCCATGTACTGAAGTGGAAAAGGATGAAGTTAGAACCCTCTGGAAAGAAGGATATTTTTTGTGGGATATAGAGTGTTCCACATAGGTATTGATAATGTGGAGTAGAAGGCTCTGTAGGATGACTATATAGTTCACTTGTTCACTCTTTAGATCATTAAGAAGAGTTAGTAGAGCCAGACGGACTAGTGGATCTACTGAGAGACGTGGAAGTGACCAACTAGAGGTTATCATGGCTTCATGATACTTTGCAGGAGGCAGTGAGACATGTCGTTCTTCGTGATACTCAATTTTTTTTGAGTTACATAGAGTCACAATTATGAGGAGGAGCAGGTGGCTCCACCATTGGTGAGGTAGATGACCCTACCAAGTAACAACTTAGAGGGAGATATAGTTTCTAGGGAGTCATCCCTCTGGATCCAGTAGGGAGGAGCAACCTCCCAGGATAGTTCATAAAAGATCTGACTTCAGATGAAGTCAGTAGATGCAGAGGGAGAAGATGGCTCCAAATATTGTACAGACTTAGAGGGAGTCAAGTTCCAAATAGAGCAAGAGACCACACAAGTTTTCTAGCTATGTGGCGCTAATGAATAAGACCATTGATTTATAACCTTCCACTTATGAAGAAGTTGCAAAGAAGAAAGCATGGAAGGATGATATGATGGAAGAATACCAATCCATAATGAAGAATGATGTGTGGGAACTGGTTTCGAGACCAGAAGGGGAGTTAGTAGTGACTTCCAAGTGGATCTACAAGATCAAGCATGCTGCAGATGGCAACATAGAGAAGTACACAGCTAAATATGCGACTAGAGGATTCTCCTAGAAAGAGGGAGAAGATTATGATGAGATATTTTCTCTAGTAGCAAGGTACACTTCCATTAGATATATTATTTCTATTGCTTCTATTATGGGTTGGAAATTACACCAGATGGATGTCAAGATTGCTCTCTTGAATGTTGTAATTGAAGAAGAAGTGTACATAGAGAAACCAAAAGGTTTTGTAATCTATGGAAAGGAGTCCCATGTTTGTAAATTAAAGAAATCTTTGTATAGGCTTAAGCAGACACCTAGGGCATGGTATGCCGGAATAGACAATTATTTGATGAGATTGGGGTTCAACAAAAGTGATGTAGATCCCAAACTTTACTACAAGGTTGAAGATGGTTTCCCATTGATATTGGTACTATATGTGGATGAACTATTTCTTATAGGGGATGAGAAGCTCATATATGGGTGCAAGAGGGAACTCACTTCAGAGTTCAAAATGAAGGATCTGGGTTTGATGCACTATTTCTTGGGAATAAAAGTGTGGAAGAGACCAGATGAAATCTTCCTTAGAGACCAGATGAAATATTCCTTAGCTAAGTAAAGTACACAATTGAGATCCAACAAAGATTTAGGATGATGGACTGCAATCCATGGCCACACCTATGGTTACAAATATGAAGTTATCAAGTGATTCTTTTTCATATTTGTTTGATCCCACGATGTACAGATAGTTGATCAGATCCTTGATATACCTGGTTAACACCAGACCAAATATATGCTTTGCAATGAACACATTGAGTCAATACATGGTTGAGACTAGACATGTACATTTGGTAGCAACAAAGAATGTGTTGAGGTACCTGCATGGTATGATTGGATATGGATTCAGATATGTCTCAGATGGTGAAGTAAAGCTGCAAGGTTATACAAACTTTGAATGGGCGGGGAGTGTAGTGGACATGAAAAGCACATTAGGATGTTTCTTTAGTTTGGGATAATGTATGATATCATGGTTGAGAAGAAAATAAACATCAGTGGCACTCAGTACAACAAAGGCATAATATATAGCAACCAATGTTGCAAGCCATGAAGCAATGTGGCTTCGAAAGTTTCTTGCAGGGTTATTTGATCTAGAGTTGGAGCCAACTTTGATATATTGTGATAATCAAAGTTGTGTGAAGCTTTCAAAGAATCTAATATTTCATGACATGTCAAAGCATATAGAGATCAAATACCATTTTATCCAAGACATGGTGCAGAAAGGAGCAATGGAGTTCTGGTACACATCCACAAATGAGAAGACAACAAGAATTCTCACCAAGCCTCTATCTAGAGTGAAGTATGAGTACTTTAGAGACAAGCTTGGTGTGATGCAGAATATCCACCCTCGTTGAGAGGGACTTGTGATGTTTCTCCTACAACGGGAAGATACTCTTCCTTTGGCCAAGGTTTTCCTAGATCAGTCATGTGGAGTGACTGAGGGAGTAATGAGTATCTTGGTACAAGTCTTGCATACACCATGTGAAGTGGCTAGGTGTGATTGGGACTTGTAGAGTGGTCTTGACTATGCTATGTGAAGTGGCTAGGTGTGATTGGGACGATGGCATAACCTTGCCTAATCCATGTGAAGTGGCTAGGTGTGATTGGGGCTATGGTAGTAGTTTTTCCCATACCATGTGAAGTGGATGGGTGTGATTAGGACTACTAGGAGAGGAGAAACATCATAGTGTAGTCATGAGACTATGGTGGTAGTATTTTCCATGCCATGTGAAATGGATGGGTGTGATTGGGACTACTAGATGCTCATATCATAGTCATGAGACTATGGTGGTAGTATTTCTCATGCCATGTGAAATGGATGGGTGTGATTGGGACTATTAGATGCTTGTAGTGTAGTCGTGAGACTATGGTGGTAGTCTTACTTATGCCATGTGAAATTGATGGGTGTGATTGGGACTAATAGAAAAGAACATCATAGACGAATACCTCCCTAGCTAAGAGGGAGTGTTGATGTTTTGGTAGCAACGAGAGGTATTCCATCCTGGACAACTTTTCTTAGAGAGGAATATTCCTAGAAGTCAAAGGAAGACCATTGAATAGTTAAAGAACACCCAAGAAGAGAAGTTGGCCCACAGGAAAATAATAAAGTGGAAATAGAATTTCCATGAAGAGAAGTTGGCCCACGGGAAAATAATAAAGTGGAAATAGAATTTCCATGAAGAGAATTCAACCCCAACTAAGTGATTGAACTAGTATAAATAAAGGTAATGACTTGCTCATTTGAATACACTCACTCATTTAACCTAAGAAGGAAAAGGAGGCACAAGTCTGAGGCAACCCTAGGAGACACAAAAAATGGGGTTCTTGGTGGTTTCTCTTGTGCGCTACCTCTAGAAGAGTTGTGCTAGGGTTGTGAGGTGACTCAGTTGCCTACCCTCGCTAGGGTTCAACAAGAAGAAGAGATAAGTACTTCTTATCAGGGTTTCTTCATTGTTGATTTTTCTCTTATGAATATAACTTGTTCATGGTTGTACAGTACTATCATAATATTCTCTCTAAGAAAAATTGGCTAGGTTTTCCCCCAAGTTTGGGGTTTTCCTAGGATAAATCTTTGTGTCTTCTTGTGCTTGTCTATCTGCTTCTAGATCCTGCTCATATTTTTAGTATATGGTTATTGAATGTTAAATGAAGATAAAAATACTCTAGTAACTCTATTACTACTAATCTAAAGAAAATCCAACATGATCCGGATCACACCTCCCCATTGGGAGGCTTTTGGTCCCCAAAAGTTACCAAGGATAGGTGAAGGAACTTGCTTGCAAGTTGGTTCCTCTCATACCACTTTTCTTTCCTTGCAGTCTGTCCTATGAGACCAATCTATCACATCTCTTACTGTCCTCTGTGAGTCATCCACTCCTTGTGTTGCAACATTGTGTCTTCAACTCCTCAATTCCATGAGGTCCAAGGTATTCAACAATCAGAATAACTTGATGTTCTTCCTCCTCATCCAACATGGAGGTATTGAGCAAATTCAAATACTCCATGTTCACCACTAAGCTGATCTGCATATAAGGTGGAATTTTTAACCTGAAGGCATTCTCATTCACTTGTTCAATAATCTCAAATGGTCCATATCTAAGGGGATTGAGTTTCTTTGTTGGTCCTTCCAGTTGTTCCCTACATAGATAAATCCACACCTAGTCTCAAACATAAAACTTATGATCTTCCATTTGTTGATCATGCCTATCTTTGTACAACTGTTGGCTCTTCTTGAGCTGCTCTCGAACCTTTAGATGTATCTTCTTGATCTTATCCATGAATGTGCTTTCCTTCTTCTCTTCTCCTTGTAGTCCAACTTCTTCCTTCTATTGTACATACATACTATCCAATGGTTAAGGAGGTAAATAACCAAAACAAGTCTCTAAAGGAGACTTATTAATAGAAGAATTAAGTGCTCTATTGTAATAATTTTGAATGTAGATTATATCCACTTCCTAAGTCTTTGAATGTTTGTTGTTGTATCCTCTCAATAGTTGCACCAATGTCCTATTTACAACCTCAGTTTTTCCATTAGTCTGAGGATGGAATGCAGTGGAGTACTTCAACTTGGTATCCAATCTTTCCCAAATAATTGTCCCGATAATATATGATGGAATTTTGCAATCCGAAATGTACCCGGACATAGCTGAAAAATGGTTTAGTTGCTTCTCATCTAGAGATTATCTTCTTACACAAAATGAGAACACATATTTTGTTGAAACGATCTACCACAATGAATAAGTAGTCATGGCCTCTATGAGTCATAGGAAAACCTCCAACAAAATCCATGGAGATGCTTTCCCAAGGCCTGTTTGGTACTGACAATGGCATGTACAAGCCAAGTTTTTGGTTGCTTGGCTTGCTAGTGTTGCAAAGAACACAACCTCTAACAAAATTTACCGCTTTCTCCTACATCTTTGGCCAATACACATACCGTTGCAAATTCGCCACTATCTTTGTCAAGCAAAAATGTCTAGAAACTCTAGAAGTGTATGCTTCTCTCATCAACTCAACTCTTTTATCTCAGGGCATGCAGAGTTTGTCCAGTTTACACAACAACCCATCTTGGAGGTGGTATTCATTTCCGTCCATGATAATGACCATCCTCTCCTTTAGATGCTTGTAGACTCCTCTGAAATCTTCATCTCCCTCATAATCTTCACTCATAATTTCATGAGTGAAAGGCTTAAGCTTCATTATCATTCCAATTAGTACAATATTATTTAGTGGTGGTTGAGAGAGCATGTCTTCTAGTCTGTTCATGACTCATTTCTTGTACTTAATCAATAAATGAAATGGATGCAAGAAACCTAACCACTTGTAATGTCTCACTTGATTCATCTTTCTTTGACTTTGTAGATATTGAAGAGGTTGATGATCTGTGTGTTTGATAGTCTCTTTTCCCAAGAGGTAATTCTTCCACTTCTTCACTACTTGTACAATCATAAAGAGTTCTCTATCATACGTAGGATAGTCAAGAACTACTCCATGAAACAAGAATGAATGGTAGCACACAAGCCTTCGTCCTTGCATGAGTACTTATCCTAATGCATATCCACTAGCATTAGTCTCTAGCTCAAAAGGTCTTTGCAAATTTGGCATGGTTAACAATGGAGCATCGCTAATTTTCGTCTTCAAGTCTTCAAATGCTATTTATTGTGTCTTTCCCTAATGAAAGCTCTTTCCTTTGGTAGTTGTGGCATATAATGGCCCTACTACTATGGAGAAGTTTATAATGAATTTACTTAAGTACTGAACTGCTCCCATGAAACTACCAACCTCTGGCACTTTAGTGGGAATAGGTCATTGGGTGATGGTTGCAATCTTCTGCAGATCTACCCTCAAATATCCTCCTCCAATCACGTGCCCAAGATATATCAAGGAAGACTTCCCAAAGTCGCATTTCTGTAAGTTGGAAATAAACTAAGTCTTCTTCAAGGTCTCTAATACCCGCGTCACATGCGAGAGATGCTCTCGTCAATTGTTTCTAAATATTAGTATGTCATCCATGTATACTATTACAAAAGAGTTAATGAAGGGATGTAGTACATCATTCACGAGTCTCATAAATGTTGCAGGTGCATTGCATAATCCAAAAGGCATTACTAACCACTCATACAAACCTTTTCTTGTCTTTAACGTTGTCTTCCACACGTCTTCTACTTTAATCCTCACTTGGTGGTAACCTGATTTGAGGTCCAAATTAGTGAAGAATTTGGCTCGTTGCAATTGATCCAAAAAGTCATCAATCCTTGGCAAAGGATGTCTATTCTTGATGGTGATATTATTCAGGGCATGGTAGTTAATGCACATTATCTAGATTCCATATTTCTTTGCCACCATGATTATGGGTGAACCACATGGTGATGTACTAGGTTTGATGACTCCCTTCTCCAAAAACTACTTCTTTACTTCATCTGCCTCGATGATGGACTGCCTATACAACCCAATGTTAGGCAGTGGTGACTCTGACAACTAATAAATCTCGTGTTTAACCTCTCTCTTGGGTGGTAGTCCCCGAGGCTCTTGAAATAACTCCTTATAGGCTCCAATTATTTGTTGTATTTGTTGATGTTTCTCGTCACTACATCATTCCAAGGATGCCTTCATCTCCAACTTGTTGCCTTCTCCTTGTTGCTTCCCTTCTCTCAAGAACATCAAGACAAAATTCTTTGTACTGCCCATGATTCTTCTTGCCTGATGAGCACCGATCAAAGAGAGCTTAGATTTTCCTCGGTGTGCATTTATGGCATAATGTTTTCCATCCTTGACTATCCTATACTGGTTCTCTCTCCTTCTGAAAATGGTATCCCTCACTTACAAATATGGAATTCCCAAGATGACTCCACATATGTCTAGAAGGACCACATCTGCAACTACTTCATCAACAAAGTTTTGATTGATGGTGAACTTAAATTTGCACTGCTTGCTCACTTTCAATTCAAAATATTGCATTACCCAACCTAGCTAGGGGATATGGATGCAAATGATCTTGAGTCTCCATCCCAAGCTTCTCAATGAGTTGTGAAAATATCAAGTTGGATTGTGAACTTGTATCGAACAAACAATCCACCTTGCTTTGCTTCATGTGGATTTTAATGTAGAAAAGTTCAGTCATTGCCTTCTCCTCCTTGTGACTGCAACTAACTAATGCCACCTCTTTCTGGAGATTAGTGCAGTTAATCTTCCCTTTCGGGTATGATGTGTTATCCACCCACTCCTCAACATCCATTGCTATTAATGCTTTCTTCTTTCTTTTATGAAAATATTTGGAGCACTTCTTAGGTTGTAATTTCCAATAATTCTCCTTAGCGTGTCCCTTTATATCACATCCTTTACATTGTTGGACAAAAGGTGCTTCCTCTTGTGCCGCTTCCACAATCTTCTTCTCATTCCACTTCTTCTTGTTTTTCTTCTTTATCTCATGCTCTTGTGGTTCTACTTTATTGTGAGGATTTGTTTATTGCTTCCGCTTGTCTCCCTCAAGGTATTGTGCTTGAATATTGGCCTCATCAATTGTCTTTGGTCTAAATAACATCAGTTTCCTACAAATTCATGGTAAAAATTCCCCCAAATAATTGACTAACATGTCTGGACTTTTGAGAGAGACCCCCATCTGAATTTCTCTCTTTCTAAACTCTGTGATTAACTCCTGCATTGATTGTCCTTGTATCTATCTAAAGTAATATCATACTATTTGTTGGTGTTCCTCATACCCTATTGGATAAAATTGATATTTGATCATGTTCCTGAACACTTCCCATATAGTCATTGGTGGCTCATTTTCTAGTGCTCTGCTTACTGCATCACTCTCCCACCATGTCAAAGCATGGCCTTCAAGCTTCAACCGAGCAAAAAGAATATTTTGTTTTCCAATTACCTCATGCACATTGAAGTATACTTCCATGTGTTGTAGCCATTGGTTCAACCTGATAGCATCCACTTCCTCGAGACAAGGATTGATGTCCACCTTGGCCTATACACGAAAATGTACCTGTGTCTTGCCGTAGCTGCACTTTCCCATATTTGTCTCAGTATTATGCTATGTCTTGGCTTACTTTCTTCCTTCTAGGGGACTTCATGACAAGCCTTTGTTTCCTTTCTCTTCATTGCCAATAGATGTGACACCATTGATGTCAATGTGGCCAAACTCTGCTCAAATCGATCCAACTTGAGCCTGGGATTTTCTTCCTCTTCTCCTTCATAATGTTCTCCTAACATTCTAGATTCTCTACTTCGCTCTAGTCATGGAAACAACCCTTTTCCACTTCTTTTGTAATCATTGTAGGTACTTACCATATAGGTCTCACTGAATGCATTTGAACTTATGCTCTGATACTGTTTGATTCGTAAACAAGAGGCTTATAGCCTATCCATCTCACCAACACAGAAGTCTCTGTAAAACAAATATAACTTAAGATCTTTTGAAGAAAAAAAAAGACTCGACCAACCAAACCATAAGTCGAGTCGACTCGAATAAGAATGAAGTTAATTATCCAAAATTCTAGTCGGAATATGAGTCGGAATAGAGGCAAGTCGAGTCAGAATAGACGTAATTCGAGTTGGAATATGAGTCGGAATAGAGGCAAGTCGAGTTACAATATGAGTCAGAATGGAGGCAAGTCAAGTCAGGATCCAAGAAATTTGACCAAGTTAAATTGACCCAAGTTGGGTCGGCCAAATGAGACAAACTGACTAAAAGAGACCCCGGTTGAAGTGTGTGTGGATTGGGTCAACTATGGATGGTTGTTGATCGAATAAGGAAGTGGTACATCGACCAAAAAAAGAATCCAAGTCAAAGAGGGTCGACCCATGACTAAATCAAATAACTAAGAGGTGGATTCGACAACCAATAATGAAGGGAAACCCTTTGCATTACAGAATCAATGACCAACAATTGAGAAGAAAGTCCTAGGGGCAAATTTTATCACCGGTGGCATGAAAAAACATTTGAGAGACTATTCTTAATAATCCACGATGCAGAAAAAAACCCAGAGCGATTTTTGGCAACTTAGACCAACTAAAAACATGGTGGAGTCAATTTGGGCCTTCACTGACAAACAAAAATGTGTGGATGTTGACTTAGGCATTCACGGACAACAAAAAACATATAGAAGTCAAATCGACATTCGACGATGGAGGAAAAACATTTTGGGGTGAATTTGATAGTCAACGAATGGACAAAAACATGTATATGGTTCGTGGGCAGCTAACAAGCATCCCATCAATCCCAGACTTCGATATATAGGACATCTATTTTTTATAGGCAAAGGAAAATGCCTAGCGAAGTCGAGAATGTGCCCAACGACTCTAAAACTGAAATTAGAAACCCCTAAATGAATAACAATGGCTCTGGAAAGGGGGGCATTGATTTCCAACCCAAATCAATGCACAACTATGTTTAAAGAGATGTTAAGCTGGCTCATGAACCCATAACGACCATATTCCTATAAAATGAGATCAAGTCTGAATTGGTACAAAATTCCATTTGCTAAATAAAACGCATGCAACCATTAAGTTATAGTGCACACATTAACCATACATGAACAATGCAACCACAAACCATCATCACACATAAACTCATAATTTACCATAGAAAAACAAACAAGAAAACCAACATTCTTTTGGCTTTATCCAGGCTCTTACTTTTTCAACAATGGGCAAGTTACATGCTCTCTGGTTCATCTCTATGCTCCTCAACGATATCCGGGCAACCTCTCTACATCATTCGTAGCCAAATAATCCCTTTCTCATTGTGGGGATACATGATATAGAATGCTGAGTTGACTGGGAGGATAGATGGAAGGTCCTTAAGGCATCCCCAAGGATTCAACTTCTCTCTAGTCCGCTTCTATAATAACCCTAGGCCGAACCCCAATTGTAAATGTAAATTCAACTGTACTTAGGATGGTGAGCCGGGATGCAGACATAACAAGTATATCTGAGATGTAAATGTAAATGTATTCACATGCAAATATTAATGAAAAACACATCACTGCGTGAAGACAAAACATGTAAAAGAGTACGGGGGACTAAACTCCACTAGTTAGGGAAAGGGAGATAAATGTTAAGGATAAGGGGCTAAGCTAAAGAGCTTAAGCCCAAAAGGAGTATTATATTAATATTCCTTAAAGTATAATGTATGGATAATTATTTTATCCTAAGTTCTAAGGATGGGGACAAGTGGGCCAAAGTAGCTCTCAACCTGAAAAGTGTCAAATTAGGGACATGCATACAAAGAGTTGGGACTTAGTTCATTTTCCAGGGATTCCACCATTTCTCCATCTTTCTTCCTTCACATATTTGATTTGTCCTCGCTACCTCTCTGTCACGATCATGTACTTGTACCTTACCCGAACGAATACTGTACATGTACCTGGTTAACTTAAGCGCTGGAATGAAGATGTGGGTTGTCAGGCCTATGGGATATTGAAGAGGCAGGTTGTCAGGCCTGTGAGAA
>JZKD02S1713875.1:322842-335783 GCA_000966675.3 Picea glauca
CAACTGTACTTAGGATGGTGAGCCGGGATGCAGACATAACAAGTATATCTGAGATGTAAATGTAAATGTATTCACATGCAAATATTAATGAAAAACACATCACTGCGTGAAGACATGGTTAACTTAAGCGCTGGAATGAAGATGTGGGTTGTCAGGCCTATGGGATATTGAAGAGGCAGGTTGTCAGGCCTGTGAGAAATTCTTTCTGGGTGAGAGAATTGCTGGGAATTGTTTTCCCGAAGGTGCCAAATTGGAGCTACAAGGCTTTGAGAATTTCTGTCCAGCCTGTTGTTGAAGCCCTAGAAAGGAAATGGGGTAGAGAATGACTGTTGATCAGAGAAGGGGAACATTTCATGGGGTGGGATAGGCATGTGGGGAATGAGGGACTGTAGGCTTCCAATTCGAGTTGGCACATGTGAGGGATTTTTTTCTGTTGCTTGAGATAAATCATCCTAGTTAAGAATTCCTTTACCCGGGTGGAGTTTAGTCCCATCTCGGGGGTGATCCACTGTTGAGACTTATGAGTAGTGTGGTCTAAGGATGGGAGGAACATGGAAGGTCTACACACAGTTGGTGGTATTTTTATCAAAGCTAAGTGTCAATTGTGTGTTAAATTACATGCTGCATTATTATTTGTGCATTTATTTTTATGGGGATTTCCTGTGTATGTTGTATGTGTATTTCCATTATTATTATGTATAAGCCTGTGTAATTGCATAGTATTTGTATGATTTAAATTCATATACATTTCAAAAATTATTTCACGTGGCATAGCCTAATAGTGGGGTGGCTAGGAATGCTACAATATGGAATCATAGCTCCAATTTTCAACACTAAGCTTGGATGGGCCGAGCAAGTTGAAATTGAAGAGAAATTTTACAGAGAATTGAAGTTACAGGGTGCCAGGAGGGCGCTGAGAGAACACATTGACAATGTTCGAAATCTCAGGAGGTGTAGCGGTTCGCAAAACCACAACAACCATTAATTTTGGGCTGCGAGATTAGATCTGGGCCATTGGATCAAACCTGAACAAGAGGAGAGAGAATGACATAGGAGATTAGATCCTAGCCGTTGGATATGTTTGGGAGAAATCAATACCCTACATAGCCGTCAGATCAAGGTAAGAAGCACAAAATTTAACCCCCAAGTCCTTTGGACTTCACCACTTTGAATGTTTTAAGTCATTTTTCATGAAAGAGGCAAAATCCCTGAAGCTCCAAAGTCCCAGAGTGAATATACGTCGTAGATCATTGGGAGGAATGCCTGACTGTTGGATTGACCATGGAACAAATATGGGTCGTTTGATCAAACGCCAGACAAGAGGAGGAGCGTCGTGGAGAAGAACAAATCCCAACCGTTGGATCTAGGCATAGGAAAATGTGAGCCGTAGATCTCACAGTTAAGATATTCAACACTCCGAGAGAAGTCGATCGTTGTTGCGCAAAGGGAAGAATTCCCCAAAGTCCTGAAGTCCAGAGTCAATCTAGACCATTCGTTATTTGGGGACACGTGTCCGCAGATTATTGAGTGTCCAAAGATTTGTCTCTTTGGAGGATTATGGGTGGAAGGTGTTCTAGCGTGAAAATTCCCGAAGCCCCAAAGCCCATAGTCAATCTAGGCCATCTATTGATAGGGACCTATGAACCGTAGATCTCATCCCATCATCAGATCAACGTTCAAAAATTCGGGAGGCAGTGTGCATTGGAGCCTCAGAACTCTCGAAGCCCGAAGTTCTAGAGGGGATCCCAACCATTGGTTGTTGGAGGAGTGTGAGCCGTAGATCGTTAGTTCAACCTTCGATAGTTCGAAGGTGTTGTGTGTTGGAGCGGAGAAAAGTCCCGAAGCCTGGATCCCCAAAGCTCCTTTGGATGGTAGATCACGAAAAAAGCGTGAACCATCGATTCTTGAACCCTTCGGGGGTTTTCCACTTTGGATTTCTGGGGGAGTGTTGTGTTGTGTTGGAAAATCTTCCGAAGCCCGAAGCTCCGGAGCACCAGAGTAATGAATCTTCGGAGAAGCGCCCGTTCGGGAGTTCACCAATTCGACATTTGGGGGATTTGGAATGTGTTGAGGAAGAAACCTCCGAAGTCCAAAGTTCTAGAGCATCAAAGTCCCAAAGCTCTAGATAAGCGCCATTTAGGTAAGTGTTGTTGGGCCTCAGAAATGTCACATTTATATCCTCTTTTTCCTTCACTATTCCTTACATTTCATCGTCCCATTAACCTTCCATCAAACCATTTCCATAATGATACTTGGGTTTCTCCTTATTATTGTCCATTGTATTCGTTTGAGTAGTATAAGTGAATTTGTGATTAAATATTAGAAGTTAACATATTTTCAATATATATCAAGGTTGGATGAGTTTGATGATGAGTGCAGGCATATTTGAAGATTTCAACAAAGTCAAATATTACCTCCTAACCTCAAATTCGAATCTCATCTTCAAGATTTGAAGATTTGAAGAATATTTGGGACAATCATTCAAGCATATTCAAAGGAGAAGATCATGGAGATTTTGATACGATATCTTATCCAAGATATGAGTGGAGGATTTGAAGGAATAAGTTGAGAGAATAGTGGATCTGTAATTATGACACTCTTCAAGACTTTGATGTATATAAGAGAGTGCTCTCTCTTCTTGAGGGCGTCATGTTATTCATAATTGGATCATGTAATTCATAATTTGGTCTTGTAATTAGGAGAAGGGGATTCTTATCTTTGTTATTCTTTCATGCTTTTTCATTTGATTCTTGTAATATAATTTGAGATTGATATATTGTGTGAGCTCACATATGTCTTTTTTCATTCAACTCTTCACATGTTGCATTGCTTTCTTAGATTAATTTCCTGCTTTCCTAGTTAGTCTTTCAATGCTTTCCTAGTTTAATTTCATTTCAACAATTTAGATTAAATTACTTCTACTTTAGTCCTGCATATATATTGCGTGTGCTTCGTAAGCCTACGAACCTCGGTTTGACAAATTAAATAGTTGTGCAAGTACTACAACGGAATTAAATGACAATATTTGCGCATAACATTTTGGCGCCGTTGTTGGGGAAGCACGATGGATTGAAGTTTAGATTGAATTTTCATGCAAGTGTGATTAGTCATGCTCCTAACTCTGAGGTGACATATGGGTAAGGGCATGTAGGAAGTGTTTCAATTCCTACAAGCGTAAGTGTAGATTTCAATTTTCCTAATTTCAATTTCTGCAATTTCAATTTTTGCAACTGTGAAGAGGTTTTCATGTGTTTCAACAAGTGTGATTTTCAGTTTTTTTTTTTTTTGATTTGGGTGCTGTAAGAACCCCTTTTGCAATATGATTTAACCATGAGTGTCATCTTGGAACAACTCTCTCAGATCCTGGCGAAAGCTGAGATTTCTTCTTCTCAGGAAGAGGAGATCTTGACAACAGCCCATAGCTTAAATACTCCTCCAGAAACGAACGAGAAATCAACATCTGAGGAACTTGAGGAGAACAATGAGGAGCTGCAGCATGATCTGAGTGAGGGAAATCGCGCCTACGAAAGTTATATCGAGCAATGGTTCCAAGTAAGCACTCGATTAGCTCCATTTTTTTTATTTTTATTTAGAAATTTTCCAGTCACAACAACTAGATTCATTCACTCCGAATATTTCCATTATTCATTTGAAAAATTGCTACTGAACATATTGTTGTTACTGTTGTGTGCTTGGCTCCATTGGTTATTTGACTACACATAACTGATTTCTAAGATGCAATTATCATAGAGTAGGTAGGCTTTCATTTTCAGTTTTTGTTTTCATTATCAGATTTTTCTTTTACCTAAAATAAGTATGCTCTCCTTTGCGCTTCGTGCGATCACGAGGACCAGAAAATAGGGATGATTTTATTCCAGGAATGAATGTTTTTGCATCCATCCTTTGACCTGCAAATAAACACAATAAACAATTTTTTTAGACGAATAAAAACAAAACCAAATTTTACATGCTGTTACAACGAAAATTTTCGCTGTTACAGCATGCTGATACAACGAAAATTTTACATGCTGTTAGAGCATGCTGAAACAGTGAAATTTCTACATGTTGATACAGTAAAATTTTACATGCTGATACAATGACGTTTTTCCATGCTGAAACTTTTGTTGAAACTGTGTCGCGGCCTGAATCGATTGAAATACATTTTTGAAATTTCAATTTGGTTCATTTCTGGTTTTGAATTACATCTGGCCATGATAAAATTTTGGTCTGGTTTCTTTCTGATTTTGAGTCGCATCAACACCATCTTTTGTCTTCATCCTACAACCTTGAACTAAAACTGCACACACACAAATTAAAAATCAATAAAAATCTGAGCAAAGTTTCTTTTCATATAATACTCTGATGTCGTTATTGGAACTGCAATAAGACTTGAGGTTAATAAACAATGATTCCATTGTTAAAACTTAACGAATAGTTTACCATATTCACCTCAGGAAGCTGAATTGTTTNATATATATATATATATATATATATATATATATATTTGCTTCTCGATCTCAATCCTGAAATCAAAATAAAAAGAATGAGTACATGCATCAGTTATTAGAAATGGATTTTAAAAGTTGCTGAGACAGACAATGAAGCTGTATCGGATGAAGAGAAGATTGCAGATTCCATTGCAGGTAATTGGAATAAGGGTGATCGATCTGAACTTATCTATGAGAGACAATCTCTGGAAATTTTACCACAACAGGCATCATCCAGTTTTCAATTTCTTCAGAGGTAATTGCCAGAAATGCGTAATTGTTAAAACACATGATTTTAAAACTCATTTTTGAGCAAACCAAGGTGAATTAAAAAAAAATAAAACATGGGTTTTCTCGGGAACAGAGACAATCAGGTAAACCGTGAGCGATTTTCTAGATTGCACAATCATTTGGGAGAAATTCAGGGTTCTTCGGATCTCTGTTTTGTAGACTGCGTGAGGGAAAAACGATTTGTTTTGAACTGTTTGAATACGACACCCTCCAAGAAGAAAAATTCAAGTTAATAACAAACTCTGCTCCACATGGCACGTGATCTAAGAGTCCAATTTGATTTACTAATCAACGCTCTTTGTGAGGAAGGGAGATTGAAGGCTGTGGATACAACGAGTGCGGGAGATGCATTTTTTGGTGGAATTATAATCCAGCTGTCTCTGACCTTTCTCGATTTGCAAATGCCTCAAATGCCTAAACTTTCTCGACATACAAACTGCCACCCTTATGATTTTCCTCGTTCCCATTAAACAATCAGAAAAATTGGATTTTGGTTCTAATAATTTGCATGATTTCCCATTAAACAATCAGAAAAATTGGATTTTGGTTCTAATAATTTGCATGATTTCTGTATGACAATTACAGTTTGTAGGGTTTTGTATTAGTATAATTTGCCCACAATAATTGGTATTATAGTATTTTTGTTTGGGGTTGATCAAAACAAAAATTATTGTTATTTTTATTTTGGTTTGTAATATAAGAACAAAAATAATTAATAAAAATAACATTTATTTTTATTTTGTTTGTTTTGTAAATAAATCATATTTTATATATGTTTTAGTTTCGTTTTATTATAAAACAAAAACAATAAAAACAAACCAAAAAAAAAAACAACTATTTTTATTTTGTTTTATTATAAAACCAAAACAACAAAACAAACAAAGAAAAACAATAAAAACATTATAAAAATAAAAATATAAAAACACATCAGAACTAAAATAAAAATTTGCAAATGGACGCTTTATTTATTCTTGAAAACCATGATCCAAACATGTTACACTGATGTGTTTTTCTCAAGTCACTTCACGCAATAATTAACGACGAAACAAGCGCAATGGAAAAAGGTGTAAACCATTTATTTTTCTTTGATTTGCTGCATTTGCACTTATTTCTAAATGATATGTTTTTCACAAATCTCACAGTTTTCCTGCAGGATTTGTCCTAAGCTTTTTAAGCTTCAGAGATGCTCACATTTTGCTGCTGAAGTGATTTTCAAGAATCACAAAATTCTTCAAAGAACACATGCTTGCTAGACATCTTGAAGGAGATGTTACTCAACAGAATCATTTTGTTGATACACATAAACTTTTTGCGCATCCTGATGTTTGATGTTACACAGAAACATTTTGCTGATACACAACAACATTTTGCCAAATTTCATGCTGTGACACTATCCCATTTCTCCTTCAAGGATGATTAGTCATCCCTTTGTTGAAGCCATCTCCCATTGCCTTAACTTTTATGAATTCACACATGCCTATTCTTTTCTGAGTTGCATACATTCCCTTATCTTTTTCAGTTCATTTTTGCCTTTCCAGTTTTCCTTCTGGATAAAACAAACTCCCTTTCCATGATTACATTGCCTTGCCATAAACACGGTTGCTACTGAGATCTTTACATCTATAGTCCTACCAATCTTTTTATAAACTTGCATTGACTGATGTGGGATTCCTTAAGGCCCACCTTTCAACAGTCTTGCCCCATCGACCTCAACACCTTATCTGGGATATAGACTAGAGTTCCTTTTGAGTACCTAGAGGCTTGCATGCCTTAATGGCAAGTTCTCTCGCTAACAAACATGGGAATACATCAATGTCCCTTGATCGTTAGATCTTGCAAGTGTCTCGACATCAACACATCTATTCGCACTTCGCAAGATGTACTCGGGTACCTTGACACTCATTGACATCATTGGTGAGTTTGTCTCGCATTGGTTAACGACATTCATCAATGGACGGTAATCCAATGATTTCTCTTCATGCTTGACATCGGCACATTTATTTGCATGATTAGAATTGTACCATCGATTTGTAGCGGGTGAAGACTATACACTTTTTCATGATCCCCTCAGCAGTTACAACTGTTTGATTTCATATCTATGAGATTACCACAACTCCACATTCTCTGCCTTCCACATTTTTCATGATTCAACAGTAGTAGTTCAGATTCCTTCATTTCCCATGATCCCGTTACAACAACAACAACATTAACAATTCTATTTTCATGATCCTGCAACAGTGACATCTTCCATGCTCCAGTACCAGCCATATTCCTATTGCATTATTCATCAACATTATTGGGTAAGTGGAGGTATGTTCTTTTCTAATCTTTAATCATGTAATTCCTTATTTGCTAGTAATGAATAATTTTGGAAAATTTCCTCACCATGCTCTCTTTCCTTCCATAACCTACCCTAAGTTGCATGAGGATATGCAACCACTTCAGTTGGGGAAGGGGGGTGGGGGCACTATTTCACCACATATTCATTACCATTATTCCATTTTACCATATCATCATTCCATTTATGTTTCACTAACATTTCTTTTCCAACGACACTTTGTTGCATTTCGATTGATATACATATTGGCATGATTCATAAAGATAAATAAAATGATTTCTTATACACAATGATGTTTTCTTATGCACATTGATAGCTTATTATTTCTAGTGAGTATATGACCAAATTATTGCAGCAAGAAAACAAATAAGTGAAATGAATGTTGTTAACACGAGAACCAACATCTTTTGTATTCATGGTTGTCACACAAGAACCAACCATAAGAAAATTTCACATGCTGTTACACATATTTTACATGCTGCTACTCCTGTATTTTACACCCTATAAATATTCCTTGTTAAAAGGACACCATCAATCAAAGCCATAGTTTGAATGCCAATTTTTTTTAAGAATATCCATGCATGGTTGCATGAGGACATGCAACAAGTTGAGTTGGGGGGCATTTTGGGCCTCATAAATGTCACATTTATATCTTCTTTTTCCTTCACTATTCCTTACATTTCATCGTCCCATTAACCTTCCATCATACCATTTCCATAATGATACTTGGGTTTCTCCTTATTATTTTCCATTGTATTCATTTTAGTATTATAAGTGAATTTGTAATTAAATATTATAAATTAACATATTTTCATTATATATCAAGGTTGGATGAGTATGATGATGAGTGCAGGCATATTTGAATATTTCAACAAAGTCAAATATTACCTCCTAGCCTCAAATTCGAATCTCATCTTCAAGCTTTGAAGATGATCCAGATTTTATGAGCAAAACGAAATGAATACATATTATTAATAGGTGCTTAACAAAAAATAATAGAGATATAGTAAAATTGGTTTTCTATTCAATAACGAAATAAGCTGAAACTGTAAAATGCAGCGGAAACAAGCTTGCTAGAATGGTGGCAGCTTATCTCTAAGAAGAGATGTGACAACTACGCGCATTCACAAGAAGAAGATTACAATGAGGCTCTGAAGGAATTTTTAAAATCAACAAGAATTCAAAAAACCCTAGACATCCAAAAAACCTAACCCTAGGAGATGAAGCGCCAAAAGTCATGTGGGCCCCGTTTGGGTATGTTAGTACATCAACTTCCCGGGGTCGTAACTTTTGCACACGATCTCCGTTTTAGGCGTGTGATATTCCGTTGGAAAGGTATCATAAAGGAGATTCATTTTAGGTTCTCAATCATTCTTTTGGATATAATTGAGGAGCTCAATCCCGAAAAACCTTCCTTTAGGCCCTCAAAATGGCCCCGAAAGTTAAAACTGCTAAAAATAGTAAATTGCCAAAATTGTTAGAAAACTGTTTTGAGATAGTTGGAAAAGGTGAATGGCCACTGATATCCATCTGGATCAATCCTCCCTCCTTAGGAATCAATGGTCTCCATTGCGTTGAGTTCCCCCATCAGATGAGGAAATTTTTGCTGAATTTGGCCCCGGGTGAGCCACTTGCCTTGGTGCAGGAGCTGCCCTGCTTTGACGACTCGATAAAGATGGATCCTTTGTTGTCGAGTGCCCTTGATATGTGTGTCCACTATATGATCATTGGATGCCTATTGTATGCAGTCAGGGTTGATCTCTGTTGGTTTCAGTTGTTCTGCTACTTCTGAGGTGTCCAATAATGGTGGGAAATAAGGGTGAAGGAGATTCACGTTGAACACTGGGTACATGCCAAGGAAGGGAGGAATGTTGAGATCAAAAGAATTATCCCCCATGGCCTTGGTGATAGTGTATGACCCATAATGGAGTGGACGAAGCTTCCGATGGGGTCCTGTAAGGCGTTCTTTCTGCAAGTGCAACCAAACTTTGTCACCCACCTGAAACTTATGTGGCACCCGATGTTGATCATGGCACTATTTGTACTTGTCATTGGACTTCTGTAGGATATCTTGAATCTGTTGGCGGATGTGCTAGATCCGTTCAATGAACCCGGTGGCTTTGTCAGCTTCAGTTGGAGCAGGGGATGAGTCGATCGAGGTGACCACAAGGGGAAGTGCAACATCTATGGGGCCCAATGGTTGGAATCCCAACCCCACCTGAAAGGGGCTATGGCCAATTGAGCTATGCAAGGCTCGGTTGTAGCTATGCTGGACATAGGGAAGGATCTCATCCCATGTGTGAGGGTGATTTGAATTATACATGCGAAGGATATGCACAATCATTCGATTTACAACCTCAGTTTGGCCATCTATCTGGGGGTGGAAGGCTGTTGATTTGGTGGGCTTGGTGTTCAGCAGTGACTAGAGGCTCGACCAGAATGTGTTGATAAATCGAACATCCCAATTTGAGACAATGGTTTGTGGGATTCCAAAATGTACCCAGACTCATTCAAAGAAGATCTTGGCAGTGGCCTCTGCTGTGATGCTCTTCTTGTAGGCAGCCAAAATTGCCATCTTAGAAAAGTGATCAACAACCACAAAAACATAGTCATTTCCCTGCTTGGTGGATGGGAGGCCCAACATGTAGTCCATTGAGATGGATTCCCATGGCCTGTCAGGAGTAGGAAGAGGGGTGTACAGACCCTGTTTCTTAGTGGTCGGTTTGGCAATAGCGCATGTAGTGTAGGACCTGATATATTTGTTGACCTCCTGTTGAAGTTTCAACCAATAGAAATGTTTCTGTAGCATCACCACTGTATTTTCGACGCCGAAGTGTCCTGCCACCTGACTGTAGTGGGATTCCCAGATCAGCTTCACTCTCTCACTTGATGAAACACATATATGGCCTATATGACACAACAACCCATCCTGAAGATGGAAATTATCGAAAACTGTGTTTGCACCCAACATTTGGTAGGTGGTGGCGAATTCAGGGTCCGTCTCATAGAGTTGGGGCCATCCAGATGTCTCATGGCCACAAGAGTCTAGCACCGTGGTGAGTGCCGCGATTGGCGGTCTGCTGAGGCAATCAACGACGTGATTGGTGCTTCATTTTTTATACTTGATGTTGAGGTGGAATTGCTGCAAGTATGTGGACCAATTTTGATGTCGTTCATTTTGCAATTTTCCCTGTGTCTGCATGAACTGCAGTGGCTTATGATCAGTGTGGATGACTGTCTCCTTCCCAAGAATGTAATGTCTCCATTGGCAGCAGGCTTGTACAATGGTGTGCATTTCATTGTCGTAAGTAGGGTACTTACAGATAGTATTTGACAGTGTCTCACTATGATAGGCCACAGGGTGGTCGTGTTGAGTGAGAACGGTGCCCACAACATAGTCTAAAGCATCTATCTCAATTTCAAAGGGATGCTACAGGTCTGGTAGTGAAAGTAATGGGGCTGAGCATAAGCGCTGCTTCAAATCATTAAACGCTTGTTTTTGGGACTGGCCTCACGCAAATTTCACCTTACCATCGCCCCTATTTATTTGGCTGAGGGCCCATGCAATATGGGAGAATCCCAACATGAATCTACGGTAGAAATTGGCAAGGCCCAAGAAGCTCCGAAGCTCAGTGAGTGTTGTTGGGGCTTGCCAGTCACAGATGACATGGATCTTGGATGGATCCACATGTACTCCATGCTAATCAATGATGTATCCTAGGTAATGGACCCTGTCCATGCTGAAGGAGCATTTTTCTAAGTTGGTGTATAACTTGTGCTGCCGCAGGGTGTGCCAAACCTGCTCAATATGCTGCAAGTGTTCAGCTCAATTCTTGTTGAAAATTAGAATGTAATCCATATACACCACTACAAAAGTATTGGTGAATGGTCGCAGGATATCGTCCATCATCCTCATGAAAGTGGCTAGAGCATTTTTCAAACCAAAGGGCATGACCAACCATTCAAAAAGGCCTTCCTTTAACTTGAAGGCAGTATTCCATACATCTATCTATTCTATCGGGACCTGGTGGTAGCCAGACTTTAGATCAATCTTACTGAAGTATTTGGCCCCCATGAGTTGATCAAGGAGGTTGTCAATTTGGGGAATTGGGTACCGGTTTCTGACTGTGATTTCATTCAGATCCCGGTAATCAATACAGAGTCACCAGGTTCCATCTTTCTTCTGTACCAGCATGATTGGGCTCCCACAAGGTGATGAGCTGGGATGGATGTGCCCCTTGTGGAGCAGTTCTTAGATCTATCGCTTGATCTCCTCATTCTCTAACAAAGAGTAGTGATATACTATCCCATTGGGAAGTAGTGCGCTGGGGGTCAGATCGATGGGGTGCTTGACCTGGCAGTGCAGAGGTACCCCTGTAGGTGAGGAGAAGATATCTGAGTATTCTTCCATGAACTTATCTACTTACTTTTGCTGTGTGGAGAGGTCATCTGTAGATACCCTGGATGTGGTTGTGATATTTCTCTTATTCTGAGAGAGAATCATGAAGAAGACAAACTTCCCCGTATGAGATATGACCTTCCTGCATTGCTTAGCATAGATCAAGGAAATAACACTAGGTGGGACTGGCTCAGGTATCCTGTACAATTTCCTGTTCAAAGTAATAATAACACTACGAGGCATAGACTCATATACAACATGACGTTTCCATAAATAAGGTTGGCCCAAAAGAACATCAAAAACTTCAAGAGGAGCAACATCACATAATACCTCATCTTTGAAGGGCTTGATGTTGTACGACAATCGACATTGTTGGCTGACACGAAGATCGCTTCCTTGGAGGAGCCATCCAATGGTGTAGGGTTGTGGGTACGATGTTGTTGACAAGGAGAGCCACTTGATGACCTCTACTTATATGAGGTTCTTCTAGCTACCGCTATCAACGATGAAGTGCAACATGGTGCCTTTTACCCACATCTGTGAATGAAAGAGGCGCTCTCCTTCTTTTGGCTCATCTAGTTCACCAGGATGGAGCTTGGTGGTAGCAACAGTGGCACTAGGTTCCACATCAATGATCCATCTTCCCCTTTCTAGTTCTATCTCAGAGTTAGAATCCGCATCTGATTTAGAGGCTTTCACTTCGGCCACAAACGACTGCTTTGAGCGACAATCAACAGTGTTATGCCAATGGATCTTATGGAAGTCGCACCACTTCCCGGTATCTTTCTTTGTCTTTCCGATGTCCTTCTTTGCTTGTGGCTTGGACTGGTTGTACTGATACTATTCGTATTTTATCTGTTCTTTGTTCTATGGGTTGGGGCCACCCTTTCCCGACTTTTTTTGTGAGGGGTTCCTAGGCCCAAATTGCCACGTCTTTTGTTTGAGCTTCTGCTCGATTTTGATGGCATATCGGTAGGCCACGCCCAAGGATGAGATGTCCAGAAATTACATTTCAGTATGGATGTATCTGTTGGTCCCCGGTTTTGAACTTGCTCTTTGCCTATATTATATACCACAAACCTCCATTCATATGCCAGTACCACCCTTTTGACCTCATTTTGACATACTTAACATCTCTCTACCATGCAAAGGGGTCACCTAAGGTATCTTTGCATTTCAAACTATTTTTATGCACTTTAATGCTCTAAATTGATAATGGACTAATATCACTTGGGTTAGGTACCACTGCTATTTTTGGAACAGGATGCCAGTACCAGGTACCAACCCGCACCCGTGGAGGTACCAGTGGATCCGTTCGAGAGCTGTGCATTATGGTGTGCGTTATGGTTCGAATGAAGGACAGAAAGGTTCACAGGCCAGCTGGAGTCATCGCCACAGAGCACTCGAGAGAATAATGATAAACCTG